>JARFJB010002062.1:117500-340000 GCA_036346205.1 Vesta saturnalis
CTTACAGATTATTGGAAAATATATTGAAACCTAAGAAAACGGCTTTTAGCTTACTACGACAGCAGGGTTGGCAGGTCAGTTTTTACGACTCATATCTAAAAAATATATCAAAAAGGCATTGATACCTTATGGATTTCGGTTCATAACTGGTCAGGGAATATCGGGAACGTACTTTTAACGACAAAACACATGTTTTCTCATTATACACCATTTTGTAAAATATATTTTTTTGTATACTTAATATTATTATTTTATCTTGGAACGTTCAAAGTTGAAGTTTTCATTTCGAAATCGTAAGCAGAAAACTGAAAATCGTTATTAGTTTATTCGACAGAACTAAAACTTTTATATGAGCCATCTAGAATTAGCCTCTGCCAAGTTAAAATATAAAAACTATAAGAAACTCTATATAAAAGTAGCTAAGAGACTATACCCAAATAACAAAATTGTTAAATCAAATCGAGCAAGAAAGGTAAAACTGTTTGGAAGTTATTAGTCAGGCGCTTGGTTCAAATAAAGCACAACCCAATCATTCAAATATTTTTAATAAGTGGTAGAGCAATAAATAATTGAAATTGTATATCTAATACTTCTAACCGTTATTATTTGAACATTCTTGTCTTAATTCGTCAATCATTCAATATAATCGTCATCGCATTCCCTCCTATTGAAAATACGATATTTTTAAATTGCGATAGTGAAATGTGTAATGTGAACTTAAAAAAAAAACGTATTCTGGCGACGCAGACAACTTTTCTACTGCAATTTTAAAAAAACGCTCTGAAGCTATGCTTAAACCATTATGTTCCTGTACCAACCGTGAATATATAGGTAAGTCTATTGGTGATACCACTACTGCTATCTTTGAAACGGTAAGCGACACAAAATCGGTTAAATGGCACAAAAGTTGCAGGATTATAGGGGAATCTCAGAACAATCTTCCTGTTTGAATAAAAATTCATGGCTTACTAAATGAACAAAAAATCTGTCAATTTCTATTTTTTCAGTATTTCTCTTTGTATGACCGATAAGAGTTTAAAATTTGGTATGTGGGGATAATTAATCATTCTCTATCTAAAAACAATAATAATGCTCTCAGTTATTCGGTTTGTTTTTCTGCACAGTAGTCCACTTTCTTTTTTCTTATGGATGCTATATTAGATTTTTATGTCATTGAATGTAGAAAAGGAAAAGGCTACGTGTTTCATTTCGTCCCTAAGGGGCGGGCTGGTTGAGTATTACAATCTCCTTCAGCCACAATCATGGATTCCCAACATTAAGTATGTATTTATGGTGGGATTAAGGGTAGGTTCGGTCGAGATAGTGTCGGAAGGAGCCGAGATAGGGTTCTGAGGGGAAAGGTACTATCCCAGCATTCGCCTAAATAGCCGCACATGGTGTGGGTATACAAAGTGCCCATGCCGCTATATGTGTATGAGGAAACCCCCTGAAAAAACTTCATACAGAGTAGACGGTAACAAAAATCTAACCCGTTACCTCCTGTATGCTACGCAGATCGTGTTACCACAACTCCACTAGCTCCGTATTGAATGTATAAAAGAATTACAAATTTAATGGTATATCATTTGTAGTGTTTTATTGCGGCACGGACTTAATTCTTTATTGTTTCAATGTCAGACCGCGCAACATTGCGCATGTTACACGGATGAAGCGACAGTGGCGACAGTCCTTACCTGCACTGTCGTTCGCCGACTTGCCGATTACTCTACTTTTGTAAAGAACACCTTGAATATGTTAAAATAATATTAACACACACTAGCAACTGTTATTCTCTTATTGTTTGATTTAGATATTCTAAATCAGTCGGTGTTTTTTCGTATTCTCTATGCTCTACTAATCCCCACAATGAAAAATCTAAAGGGGTTAAGTCTGGCGAGCGAGGTCGCTATGTAATTGATTCATTATTTCCAATCCAGTGATTGCGTAAAGATTGATTCAAAAAATTTACACACAAACGCCTGTTTTTATGAGAAGGAGCGCCATCATGTTGGAAAAACCAGTTTCTCAATATGCTCAATGGCAGATCAATGATTTTCTGCTCTAAATGTGTTTGTAAAAAAATTAAGTATTCTAACTCAGTGAGGTTGTTTTGGAAAAAGTATGGCCCATTCACCCTTTCGTCAATTATAAAATTCGGGTCGTCTGGCAAATTACGGTTAATCCATCTACAGAAAATTCTTCCTTTATCATACAATAAGCTCTAAACTTGTATCATTTTAGAATTTTTGAAACGGACTTGCTGTCTCAAATAAATAAATAAAACACTGTCTGAAACTGAAAAACGTCTATTAAAAATAGCATATAGAAAGAATAAAACACTAGATGTGATGTACCATTGAATTTGTAATTTTTTTCTACATTTATTGACGTAAAAATTTAATATGTAATACAATTTATATCTAAACTTCAATTCTTATTTACTAAAAGAAAATACAATTGATAATTATATAAGTTTATTCAACAATTGGTAGCGTGTCCATATTATTTTAAAATTTCCAAAGTAATCTCTACAAAAGTAGAGTAATTGGCATCTAAATAGGGGAGCTGCAGCGCAGGAAAATTTTGTCGCACGGAAAGAGGGCAATAGTGGTATCACCAATACGAGCCACCTTGTATAATTACTTTAATAAATTACGTAAATGTTTCGTATTTATAAAGAAATCTCTTTTTTGTCCCGTTTCTGACCTTTCATTGTTTAGAAGCGATAAATCAAAGGCTGGAAAGGACGAAGAAAATAGCGCGACATTCAGATAAGACACAATGAAGTCACATGAGAAGTTCTAGAAATGTCGTAAGCAAACATTTGGAAATGAAGAACAAATGCTAGCTGTGATTGAATGTACTTGGTCGTACCACAACATGTTCCACAGTGAGTCTTATTTTGGCCATGTCTTGCTGCTCCTTCAAAATTGCAATTTGTGTTACCACGCACATTGCCATTGCTTTGTTGCTAAATCGTATTTGTCAATCGTTTCAATAATATATTCGGAGACAATGTGTGAATTTGAAGGTCGTCGAAAAATTTAAATTCAAGTTCATGGAAATAGCAAAATAGGCATTCATTGAAGGTTAAATTCTTGGAGATCTAACCAATTCTAGCAAAATATGCATTCCTAATCAATGACTGGTTTTGCGCACGCTCAGTATTGCTCAGTTCTAAAAATAGAATCAGTTCGTGGAAACGAGAAGAATGACAGGTTGTTGTCTATGCTAAAAAGTAGATCAACGTTAAATGGTTCTTGTATTGGCTAAAATGCGTCAAGCTCTTCACGCTCAAAACTTATTGACCATCCAGATTCTGGCGGTGAAGGTGCTTCATCAATATTTCAATAGTTCAGCATTATATACTGATTCACAGAATTCAGGTCGAACTTCTAGCTATCCTCATTTCAGTAAAGTTTTAAACTATGATTCAATTAAGTTCACCATTAAAATAATTGATTTCAAAAAATTTAAAAAAAATCAAAGCGACAGAGAACCCATTAATCTCATAAAAACTGTGAACAGTGTTTTCATATTTTGTATTTATGTTAGGTGAAGTATAATTCAGTGTTTTTACAGTGAAATTTTATTTAGAAATTGTATTATACAAAAAAATTATTATTTAGAAATTGCTAACGCGTGAAGATAAGCCGAACTACAGTGCGGGACCTCAAGACATCTAAAAACTATAAAGTTATGGATGTGGCTGTGATTAATACTAAGTATTGTGAATGTATAGTGATGGATTTTAATTGTGTATTTCCTCAGCGCTTTTATGAGTATTTCATGGAAGAAGAAACTCGCATTGAAGGATTTAAAACGCTTATTAACATGAAGGATGTGTCCCTAAGTAGTCTGGGGCAGATGGGAAAACGACAAACATAACATTTTGTTTGTAACAATAGTGCTACAACCCCACTATATGTGATTAACCAGAATCATTTCTTTTAAACAGTGCTAGTCGTAGTGCAATTGTGAGCGAGTAAATACATTATCTAAGTATAATGGAAGCAACAAAAAAATCATTTCTGGAACGATCAAAACGCAGAAGTTCACCATTAATTGATTGATTATTATAAACTGTCAAATGATACTCATCATGCAAGGCATGTAGCAATTGTATACAGGACACACCTCAACCTTGCTCAAGTAATGCGTATAAGGTGTGGCCACTGCGATCAAAGCAATAATGTGGTGTTAGACATGAAAGAGTGGAATGCTCTTCTAAGATGGCATTCATGTGTAGAATTACAATTCTTCCGATCTCAAGGAATTGAAAACCAAATTAATTCGTCGAATCTAAACGAAGAAGAAGATGTAGTCTATGTTACGATCGAAACACTTACTAGAGCGTCAGCCTGTAGAGGCAATGTGCAGCCAACTGCATAGCTCAGTAGTGTGGGCGGGGTTCATACTTAACGCGGCAAATGGGCACTCGGCATGACTCCATAACGTCAAAGAGAAAAAATGTCACAAAGGCGCCAGCTGTTAGATGCATTTGTAGCGGGAAAACGTCATGAACTAGATCTTAATAATAACCAAAATGTTCACTCAAAATAAAATACCTTACTCCAGGCAAATTCTACTCAAAAAATATTTACGCAAAGTTCACATAAACTTCAATGAAATCTGAAGCTTCACGAAAAATCCGCCAAATGGCGATAATAAAACTCAAAACTCATTATACATTTCGATTAATCTCAACGCAAAATTATTGGCTCAAATAACCAAAAATAACTGGTTAATACGGTAATTCATTATTTAATTTAAAATGAAACCACGCCTTAATACAATAAACAAACACTATCAAATATCTATGAAGTCCTAGAATCTAATAAACGCCAATATGGGCCGTTATACCTAATACGAAAGTACATAGCCATTCCCAAACAAATAAAATAAACTAGATTACCTTTATCGCAAATCGGGTAAAACTGTGACTACTATCGGTAAGTTGATTCCTATTCAAACTTCAAAAATGATTTGCGATAGTTCGCAAAACAATCACTGACATGCAAATAGACCAGCGGTTCGATGAATGAACGAATTTAATTTATCATTACATTACGTTATATCTTAAAATTATAATCGAAAAAAACAATTTAACCAATTGTAATTAAATCCATCAACTCATAAAAAACAAACTATTAAAATACGCATTAATGCATCTTTCCCTAATTTTTACGTTACAATCAACCTATAGAGTGACAAGTTTTCGATCATTGTTACTGACAACGGCGTAAATCAACACTTCTCAGAAAACTAACATTTTACTCATGAATTATTACGTTTAACAGATTATCTCATCTTTGAAACACAAAAAACTAAAGCGCAAGATATTACAGACGTCGTGGAAAGAAATCGGGGATACTGCTGATTATATACTCAAAAGAAAACACATCCAGTTCATTAACCTACATATCATGAAATAAACTCTAAACAAAAGTGTATGCAACCGTTCGGCAAATGCAAATAAAAAAAGAACAGGCACTTTTTAGGAATGTCCATTAGAAAAGTACGATATAACTGGGAACAAATTACAAGAAACCCGCATGAAGCAAATTGCAAGACAGACAACGGTTCAACAGAATTAAGGCTCAGTACTTAATAAAACACATACTACGGTGAGAGTGTCTCCGCAAACGTGTACATATACGCACCGGTCACAAACAAATCCGGCTATTGTGACCTCAAAAATATAAAAATAAAAATGAAAGAAGGTGGAAAATTACAAAAAGAAGCAGAAATATAATTATTAGGTTTTGTTATTATCGCAATAAAATAGTAGAAAACCTATACAAAAGTTGAATACTAACAAAATAAAACAAAATATGGTCAAAAACGAAGGCAATACGAAATAAAAATTTGATAAACAGCATAAACTTTATAAAAAAATTAAATTGAAAAATTTAGCATTGGAAAGTAGTAGGAATCAGTCAAATTTACAAAATAAGTTAATCACAATATACCCGGGGTGTGTGAATCTTCCAAATGTCCCAACACGATGATAACGGAAAAACCTTCCCACGGAAACGTTCGATACACCCTCGGTTTAGCTTAACTAAATTCCACCCTCTACCATAAAACCCTCTCGCGTACATGGCAAACCTGCAACACAACTAGAAGTAAGCCATTACCTACATCTCTGTCAAGACTGACTTAAGCAGTTTTCATTTCTCGTCATCTTCAATTTCATCTCCCTTAAATCTCAATTAGCCAATCCTACAACCTCAATACTTTAATTCATCGCACGCGCTAAAAACGGAGCATAACGTAATTGAATCGGAAAAAGAATTACATCATAGATACAAACTGCGTTCGCAAAGGTACCTCGGGGTTACCGCTGAAATATGATTTGTTTGTAACAGATTCCTTCCTACGAAAATGAGCTCTAAAACCTCGTCTAAGTTTAACTCTTTGTATTTAAACCAAACTCTATCAAAAGGAAGTGCGGCAGATCGTCGCCTACAACTTTAAAGGATCTTTATATTTTAATATAGTCTTACATGATATATTTTCATTTCCAACTAGCGAAATTTACCAAAATTTAAAATAAATAAAATAAGGGGGCTCAAAATTATTTACAAATTATTTGACATGCGGAAATGACTCGTAATTTTACAAACGGTTCCAATTTATTAACGGCAACAAAAAAAGAGCCTTTATTATTTACAGAATCGGGAGAACACCTTAAACATCCTCAAACAACAAAAAAAAGTAATTAAATTTATGCTTCCATTTGTTTGTTTTTTTTTTGTTAGTGTGCTTATGCTTATGTGTTAGTTACTTACTTATTGTTATTTTATGTTACTTATTTGTGGACTGTTCAGGAGTCCTTCTCCTCTTCAGCACTGGTCATTCCTTGTTGTTGTGTTTAGGTGTTTGGTGTTATTGTATTAAATATTTCAAATATTTACACTGATAAGGTCCATGTTTAACCAACTATATCACCTTTCTGAAGGCGGACAGTAATGAAGGACCTAAAATTCCATAAATAGCGATGGTTCATTAGATTTTTGGACCCACGTGATAATCAGCATTATGAATCCCTATCTGCCAATCTTGGTATTTATTACAATTGGGAATGGATTAAGGGGTATGATAGAATTTTGAAAACTGTTATGATAGCAAACTACTGTTCTTGCACAGTCAATGTTCATAGTGTACAAGAACTATTCAATGTATAGGATATAATAATATGGATTGGAATTTTTTGAATCCTACAATCTAGCGTCTTTCTATGAAAAATGTATAACAGGTTGTTAACTACCGTCGTTTTCGTAGAAAGAATTTTATGGTAATGATGATGACGGCAACTATAAAGACATTGACGTCATAAATGCAAAGTATTATATTAATTCACATAACACTTTATGCATAATGGAAATTTTGTATTATGGTCCTGATTATCTAATGTGTAACATTTACTAAATATTATCTTAATAAAGAAATATGAATAACTATCATTTGTTTTTACATTTATCTCGATTTAAGTAAAACCATACCTAAATACCATATCCATCCAGGTAAACAATAATGTCAGCTAAGTTTAATTTTTTTTGCATTTTTTGTTGGTTTCTCGCTTTCTTGCACATACGGTAAAAATAATTTGTAGCCTAAACTGTTATCAGTTAGGAAACCACAACCAATTCTTTAGAAAACAAGCACCTGTTTCTGAGAAACATATTCCTCTTTTTTGACCTATGTTTAATCTGTTTTGAGCTGTTTTTTTGGGAAACTGGTGCTAGCTTTTATAAACCGATGCCAGTTTTAAGGAAATCAGTACCTATCCTTTAGGAGCTAGCTTCATCATCCCAAAGCTAAACATCCAGATCCTGGCGGTGAAGGTGTTTCGTCATTATCGCAATAGTTCAGATTTATACCCTGCTTCACGTAATTCTGATCGAGCTGTTTTAGATTACGGTTCAATTGAGTTAACCATTTAAATCACTGATTAAAAAAATTTAAAAAAATTAAATAATCTCTCAATAAATTTGTATTCGTAAAAGATAAAAAAGTTGTACCCTTTTTATTGACTAAATCAGCAAAGCCACAGGGAACATATTACAATGATTTAACATCAATCGTTACTTGGTAACATTTATCGAACACCCGGTATAAATAAACATTCAAAAGTGAGTGCATAAATTCAGACGATAACATGCAACATAAATCCCTTTTAAAACATGCTACAAAAATAACAAGGAAACCGTTTTTGGCTTATCAAGTACGACAGACTTTGTAAGTGCGTGCGCATAAAAGTAGAACTTTCGTGCCTGATCTGGATAGGTCTAAACGATTTAGTTAATAATATACTGTAATTATAAATTTTGAGTGTGGCAGATGTGATTTTGATTGTTTTAATGTAATAATACCCCCAAATTGTTTTCGCGTAACAATATCAACTTGTTTTACAACGTATTTTCCGGTAGCACACCTGGATAAATAATCTGAATTAATTTAATAATAGCGGTAATTAGCCGATTGATCTATAACCGTGGTTACGACTTTTGTTATAATCCTATTCGTCGGGAAACGATATCTATTTATGATAGTGGTTAAAACATCTGGTTAGGTATACGATTTAATATATGTGATGGCGAAAGTACGATTTTTTAATTTAAATTAGTAAACCACGTTTTAGCAATAAATTTTAATTTTGTCACAACTCATTCCGTTTTTTAATTTTGATTTAGATCAATGGCATTCAATCTTCCCGCCGTGATAGCTCCAAGTTTGAATTGTTAATTACCATACATTAAGCTATTTAGAATAAATTTTTTTTATTGACACCAACGACATTTTTTGAATTGAATTACTTTGGTCCAGGCATTTACTAACCTACAATGAACTGTTTAATAGAATTAGTGGAATAAAGTCTCAGTGAAATTATGACTTTGAGTAACACCGAGGTATAACCACACAAAACCTATACCATGTTATAGAGGACACTTTGTGGCATAGGAAATGGAAATGTAGAACTTTTTTTAGTTGGACTGAACTTTGCAAATGGCGGTTAAACTTGACAGAAGTCGAATTCGGAAAATTACGTTTTTCTTAACATTAATTCTGAAAATGTTTACAGATTTTTTAAAATAAAGCTGAAAACATAAAATTATCAAAATCGTGCATTCAAAACTTCACCCTGCCGCGAGCTATGTAAATTATTGAATAATAATAACGTCGATGCTTCTACATGTTTTGGACAAGTTTATTTCAATTAATTACCGTATTTACTAAACTATTCGATTTCAAAAATTACATTTTAGAAAATGAGGTTTTGTAGTCTCTCTACATTTATAGATATTCTTATTTTAATTCTAGATATAAGGCTAACCCATATGATTTCCAGAAAGGTATGGTGCCGAGAGTGGCAGGTGGCGTTCTTGGCAACAACGCGCGTTTTAGGGCTAGCAGATAAAAATTGGCATTTCTGTAACTACTGAAGTTAGCGACTTAATTTTTTTTTAACTTTCTACGTTTTCTGGCTACATTTGATACGATATATATGTAAAGAAATTTTCAATAATTCACATAGCTCGCTGCAGGGTGAAGTTTTGGATGCACGATTTTGATAATTTTATTTTTTGAACTTTATTTTAAAAAAACCCTAAATATTTTCAGAATTGCTGAATTACTATTAGAAGCGCTCATATTTCAGATATATGTGTGCAAAAAAAATCAGAATTTTAGATTAAAAGCTTAAATTGCTACAACGGTTAATGTTAAGAAGCATCACCATTTGCAAAGTTCGGGCCTACTAAAAAAAGTTGTACATTTCCATTTTCTATGCCCCAAAGTGTCCTCTACAAGATGGTATAGGTTTCATTTGGTTATACCTTCGGTGTGACGCACCCAGGAATCTAGGCCTCTATATCACCGTTTACCCAGATTGGTGATCGAGTAACCCGATTACCGTATACTGCGATAGTCCAACAGCTATTGACCGTCTCGCACCTCTAAAATAATTCTACTAACGATTCTCCGACCACCGAAGATAAAAGCGTGATAACATAAATCTTTTAATGCTTTTTAACTTTGATGAAACTCATCCTCATCACTGCGTGTGCAAAGCATGTCGACTTTAATTTCAAAACATCTAAAAGAATTTGGAAGAAATATTTCAATTTTTATTTTTTAAGAGATTTTTCCATTGACTAAATTAAAAGTTCGTAAAATCTTTTAAATTCTACAAATTGGGTAATTCAGGTTCAACTGGGCTAGTTGAGGAGTTGAAATACTCGCAGTGGTATACAGAAATAAAATTTGAGTATTATTGCGTAGAGTTATCTTTGCTTCCTGTGCTTTCCTTCGCACACGCTCACACACACACACACACACAACACACACACACACACACACACACACACACACACACACACACACACACACACACATACACACACCCACACCCACACACACACACGCACGCACGCACGCACGCACGCACTCACGCACTCACGCACACACGCACACACGCAGACAAGCATACACGCAGACACGCAGACACGCTGACACGCAGACACGCAGACACGCAGACACGCAGACACGCAGACACGCAGACACGCAGACACGCAGAAGCGCAGACGCGCAGACGCGCAGACGCGCAGACGCGCAGACGCGCAGACGCGCAACGCACGCACACGCAGCACGCACACGCCACACACGCACACGCCACACAGCACACACGCACACACGCACACACTCACACGCACGCACAACACGCACACACGCACACGCACACAGCACACGACACACGCACCAGCACACACGCACACACGCACACACGCACACACACAGCACACACGACACACACACGCACACACGCACACACGCACACACGCACACACGCACACAGCACACACGACACACACACGCACACACGACACACAGCACACACGCACACACCACACGCACACACGCACACACGCACACACACGCACACACGCACACACGCACACACGACACACACGCACACACGCACACGCACCACGCACACGCACACACGCACACACGCACACACGCACACACGACACACACGCACACACGCACACACGCACACACCACACACGCACACACAGCACACACAGCACGACACGCACACACACACACACGCACACACCACACACGCACACACGCACACACACACACCACACGCACCACACACGACACACACAGCACACAGCACACACGACACGACACAGCACACAGCACACACCACACACAGCACAGCACACACGCACAGCACACAGCACACACGCACACACGCACAGCACCACACACCGACACACGCACACACGCACACACACACACGACACACGACACACACACGCACACAGCACACCACACACGCACACACACACACACACACACGACACACAGCACACACACACGCACACACACACACGCACACACGCACACACGCACACACGCACACGCAACACGCACACGCACACACACGCACACACCACGCACACACGCACACGCACACACACGCACACACGCACACCACACCACGCACACGCACACAGCACACACACGCACTCAGCCACACACGCACACACGCACACCACGCACACGCACACCCGCACACGCACAGCACACACGCACACACGCACACACGCACACACGCACACACGCACGCACACGCACACACACACACGCACACACACGCACACACGCACACACGCACACACACACACGCACCACCACACGCACCACACGCACACAACGCACACACACGCACACCACCACGACACACACACGCACACACGCACACCACACGCACACACGCACACACACAGCACACACGCACACACGCACACACGCACACACGCACACACGCACACACGCACACACGCACACGCACACACGCACACACGCACACACGACACACACACGCACAAACGCACACACGCACACACGCACACACGCACCACGCACACACGCACACGCACACACCGACACACACGCACACACGCCACACACACGCACACACGACACACACGCAGACACGACAACACGCAGCACACGCACAGACACGCACACAGCGCAGACGCACGCACACACGACACACGCGACACACGCACACACACGCACACACGCACACGCACACGCGCCGCGCACGCACGCACGCACGCACGCACACGCACACGCACACGACACGCACGCAGCACGCACGCACGCACGCAGCACGCACGCACGCCAGCACGCACGCACGCACGCACACACACACGCACACACACACAGACACCACACACAGCATACACAGCACACACAGACACACAGCACACACAGACACACACGACACACAGACACACACGCACACACGACACACACGACACACACGCACACACAGACACACAGACACACAGACACACAACACACAGACACAACGACACACACGACACACACGACACACAGACACACAGACACACAGCACACACGCACACAGCACACACGACACACACGACACACACGCACACACGCACACACGCACACAGCACACACGACACACACACACAGCACACACGACACACACGACACAGACACACACGACACACACGCACACAGACACACACACGCACACACGCACACAGACACACAGCACACACGCACACACGCACACACGCACACACGCACACCGCACACAGCCACACGACACCACGACACACACGACACACAGCACACAGCACACGCACACGCACGCACACGACACCGCACGACACGCACGCACGCACGACACCAGCACAGCACGCACGCACACGACCACAGCACAGCACACACACACACACAGACACACACACACACAGATACACTCAGAAACACACACACACACACACACACACAGACACACACAGACACACAGACACACACAGACACACACAGACACACACAGACACACACAGACACACACAGACACACACAGACACACACACACACACACACACACACACACAGACAACACACACACACACACACACACACACCAGACACACACACACACACACACACACACACACACAGACACACACACACACACACACAGACACACACACGCACACACGCACACACGCACACACGCACACACGCACACACGCACACGCACACCGCACACGCGCACACGCGCACACGCACACGCACACACGCACACACGCACACACGCACACACGCACACACGCACACACGCACACACGCACACACGCACACACGCGCACACGCGCACACGCGCACACGCACACCCGCACACACGCACACACGCTCACACGCGCCCACGCGCTCACGCGCACACGCGCACACGCACACACGCACACACGCACACACGCACACACGCACACGCACACACGCACACACGCACACACGCACACTCGCACACTCGCACACACGCACACTCGCACACACGCACACACGCACACACGCACACACGCACACTCGCACACACGCAGACACGCAGACACGCCGACTCGCAGACACGAAGACACGCAGACACGCAGACACTCAGACACGCAGACGCGCAGACTCGCAGACGCGCAGACGCGCAGACGCGCAGACGCGCAGACGCGCGGACACGCAGACACGCAGACACGCAGACACGCGGACACGCAGACACGCAGGCACGCAGACACGCAGACAAGCAGACACGCAGACACGCAGACACGCAGACACGCAGACACGCAGACACGCAGACACGCAGACACGCAGACACGCAGACACGCGCGCACGCACGCAGGCACGCACGCACGCGCGCACGCCTGCACGCACGCACGCGCGCACGCACGCACGCACGCGCACACACACACACACACACACACACACACAGACACACAGACACACAGGCGCACAGACACACAGACACGCACGCACGTACGCACGCACGCACGCACGCACGCAAGCACGCACGCACGCACGCACACACGCACGCACGCACGCACGCACCACGCACGCACGCAAGCAAGCACGCACGCACGCACGCACGCGCACGCGCACGCGCACACGCACACGCACACGCACACACACACGCACACGCGCACGTGCACGCACGCACCCACACACAGACTTATGAAAATTATATTAATTGATATAATCCTTTAATAGTATTTTTCAACTAGGGTTCCCGTTTTCGAACGCAAACCTTTTTGTCCTTTATCTCTGTTTAAATTGTGGTTGCACTTCTAATCATCAGAAACGTCGGAGTTACGGCGATAGATAAATTGCTTTAAGCACATAATAACCATTAAAATATTCTACTAATAACGTCCATGTGGCAGAAAGAGACAATAGTTTATGTTGGACGCAAAACTACAACTACTTTCGAGTGCCTGAGATTCTCAAAATTGTACATTTATTAACACTGACGGTTATGAAATGTCAAGCTTTTAAAATAAATGTGTTTATTCAATTAAGTAAGTGTTTACTAATATATATATAATTAACACCTATTGGGTTACAGGTTTTAATGAAACTAACCTACATTGCAAATCAAATTTCACTATAACATTAGTGTAATGCATAATTAATTACGCATGACGTTTACTAGCAACAGATAATCGCATCAATGATCCTATAATTAGATTTATTGCATTGACATCAATATTCTTATGTAGATACCGATTTCTTTCATTACTTATAAATATGTACTTAAAATTATCATTTATTAAAGAATCAATTATTTTAGAACAAGTAATTCTTAGTTCATACAGCAATTCAATGAATCGCACTATTCCGAAAACGGGAATCCTAGTTGAAAAATACTAAATTCACATTTTATTTCATGTTAAGTGTCCAGTTTGCTTACAATATATTTAAGTGTTTTCATAAACTGGTTGACTTAAAGGTAGAAGTATTTTTTCATCATTTTCATGTTTTATTTGCAAGATCAACTGTTATTTAAAAACTGATAAATTAAATTTTCAAAATTTGAACTGTATACACAAACTTATGGGAAGATTTGAATTTACTAGCAATACGTTTAAGTATTTTCAAATTATTTTCTTAATGTAGCTATCACTACACTTTTTTTGTGTTGTTGAGGGATTGAAGGATCCTAGGAATATTTTATCAAAAATAATAGAAGTAAAAAAGAAATTAAAAGAGGATTAAACATTTTTATTCATACATTTAATTACATTCATAAATCCAGAAGGATGTCCTCAAAAGAACCTATTTAGTATCACTAAAAGATAAATAAATACACTGCTAAAGATCCAAATGTTCTATGGTATGAAGCACATTTTGCGTGTTCCTTATGTTTTGTCGTACATTTTCCAAAAAATTATTAGCCTTGGTCAATTCAATTGTTAATTACCTCACCTTTTCCACTCTCGATATCGTACTTTTATGTGGTCATTTAGAATCTTTTGCAACAATCTCACCCCTTTTTTCTTGAACTGTTGAATGGTTGTTGCATCCTGGGTTTGATGCAGAGAACCCTGGGATTCATGTCCCTCTTCCCTAATCAGATCCAAATTTTTGCTCCCATATTGAAGTGGAGGTGCTACTGCTGCTGCTGATGATGCTACTACAGTTGTTGCAGATGTAATGCTAGACAAACAATAATTGAGTAAATCATTATGAAAAACTTTAAATTATGTAAAGTGTACTTACTCTTTTAAGCATCTACTGGAATCTCCCACCACATCACCGCCACGGTTTGATATAGTTGTTATATCTTCTTGTTGTTCATCAAGCGCGTGGATCTAATGGAGGCGCCCACACCAAAACGTTACACAAAATATTACTTTTTTTTGTTGAGTGATAATTTTTTTGGGCGGTTATTCAATGAAGACATTCTTCTTCTAGATATATGTATGTATGTATGGATGGATGTATGTACGTAACTAAATGTTAGAATAAAATTTTAAGACTATACACAAATAAATGCTTTAACGTTGACAAAATTATCAACACGTTGAAGTAGTTGTCGGTACGTTGAACGGACTCAATGAAAATAAGCAAAATAATCTAGAAGAAACATGTTTAGCCGTGAGAAAGTATTTCATATGATTTGTTAATAGATATTCTTCGTAAACGTCAGTAAATCTCATTGACGCAATGAATAATAGAATTTTTTAGTGATCCCCAAAAGCTTGGTGCTTTGATCATACTTGCTGCATAGCAGACGTTATGTCTGGATATCTGCAAACTCCCACTCTGATCACCTAACTCAAATCGAATTTGATAATTATTGATAAAGTTGCATGGTTTTTTATCGTCTTCTTTGAGCTCAGCTTGCTTTCAATGTACAGAAAGCTATCATAAGTATGTCTTGTCTTTGAATTAAAAAGTTTTAGAAGTTCCGTACGGAGTATAAGAGTAAATGTCTGATTTAATTATAGTGTTGTCAAAATGTACGTTTTGAAAGAGTAAACGATAACTTTTTATTAACAAAATTGCTAAAAGTAGTAGTATTATGAAAGTAGATTTTAGAAGTGTGTGAAATGAATCTTGAAGAATAAAATTCTACAAAAAGTTATATAAATATATCATTTTTAACATGTCTTATATGTAGTAAATAATCTAACACATAGTTTTAAAATGCTCATATACGTAAGTAACAACAAATCAAATTTTTTTAAACGGTTAGCTTTAAGTGCAGTAGTAGTAGATGTAAATGTCTGCAACTTTCATTTTCGATATATTATAGATTAACGTGGGAAATATTACATTTGCTTGATTAATTGTGATAAGACGACGGTATCATAAATAATGCATGTATCATTCAACCTAAGTTTAAGAAAAAATGTGTGAGGTGGTACCGAAATATTCTAGATAACTACATAAACTGTGAGATATCGGGAATGGAAAAAGTGAAGCAACTAACAATTGAATTGGCTGAAGCAAATTATTTGTTTATTTATTTCTCAGTGTTACTAAATAGTTCTTTTTAGGGCATTCTTTTGGATGTATGTAACTAAATTTTAGAACAAAATTTTTAGTTTTTTCTTAAGTACCATTTTACTTCTATTGTGTGGTAAAATATTCACAGGATCTTTCAAACCTTCAAAAATTCAAAGATACTAAAAAAAAGTGAGGTGATAATTACATTAAGAAATTAATTTGAAAACTCGTAAAGATATTGTTAGTAAATTCAACCCTTCAAACGTTAGTATAAAGGAATAGTTACAAATTATAATAATAATAAAAATAATTCTCATAAGTTTCTGTGTAAGCAGTTCAAATTTTGAAAATTTAATTTATCAGTTTTTAAGAAACAGTTCATCTTCTAAATCAAACATAAAAATGACAAAAAATACTGCGTTTGAGTTGACCGGTTTGTGAAAACACTTAAACATATTGTTAGTAAATTCAACCCTTAACATGAAATGAAATGTGAGTATAAAGGATTATAATAATAATAATAATAATAATAATAATAATAATAATAATAATAATAATAATAATAATAATAATAATAATAATAATAATAATAATAATAATATTTGGTCGTCTGGTTCTTATCCAACTATTTGGAGAAAATCAATTATTATCCCTATCCTAAAACACGGAAAAGATCCTACAGAACCAGAGAACTATAGACCAATATCCCTCACCTGCTGCCTTAGTAAGCTTCTCGCAAGGATGGTAAATACACGTTTAACCTGGTTCTTAGAAAAACACGAGTTTCTTTCTGACTTTCAAACGGGATCAAGGAGACATAGTTCTACAATAGACAACCTAGTTCAACTCGAATACGCTATATTAAACAGTTTTGCAAAAAGAGAACACCTAATTGCAGTTTTCTTTGACATAAAGAAGGCGTTTGACCTTACAAAACCGCGTGGAATACTGCAGAGGCTAGTCAATCTGGGACTTAAAGGCAACTTACCAATTTTTATTGCGAGTTTTTTAAATGAAAGGTCATTCCAAGTACGCATTGAAAACTCACTTTCAACGGAACGAAAGCAAAAGAACGGAGTACCACAGGGTTCCACTCTTAGCGCGTCCTTATTCGCAATCGCTGTTGACCCACTTTTAAACTCAGTCGATACATCTCTTGGAAAAAGTATGTTTGTGGACGACCTTGTCATCTACACTTCGGGCCCGATAACAAGCAACATAACAGAAAATTTGCAGTCAGCAATTGCCAACTTAACGAACGTCGCCCAAAATATCGGTTACAGCTTTTCCTCCACCAAAACTCAAGATATGCATTTTTGCCGTCTACGAAACAGACATGAACACCCTCGTCTTCATATAAATGGCCATACCATCGAAATAAAAAGGAAAATTAAATTCCTCGGTATGGTTCTAGAATCCAAACTTTACTGGAAACACCATATAGACGAGCTCACATTAAAATGTAAGAAATCGCTGAACATACTCCGTTGTGTCAGCCACATATCATGGGGTGCAGATAAAAAGGTCTTACTCAGGCTTTATAATGGAACTGTCCTTGCTAAAATAAACTACGGTTCTGTAGTTTTCTCGGGAGCCAGGAAAACGTGGATCAACAAACTGAACAGGGTTCACTGTCAAGGACTGCGTTTGTGTTCAGGAGCATTTCGCACTAGTCCTCTAGACGACATATGTAGCGAAGCGGGACTATTACCACTTCACCATCATTTCGTCAAAAATAATTTCAATTATGGAATAAAGATAAAAGCTCTACCTAACCGTCCAAACAATAAAATACTATTTGAAAACCCATGCGTAAACATGTACGAATCTCGAAGAACAATTATGCGCCCCGCAGGCATACGGTTCCAAGAAAGTATTATTCAAATCTGTGACGAAACGTTACCTCACACTTTCACACAAAGCTTTAACGAACAACCACCGTGGGTAGTTGAACAACCTGTCGTCCACCTAAAAAGCGCTACTCAAATTAAAAATAACATAAACAGTGAACACCTCAGAGCGACCTTCTTCTCAATATTACATAACCACCCAAACCACGTAAAGATATATACAGATGGGTCCAAAACTGACCAAGGAGTAGGAAGCGCTATACATCTGTTAAAAGGAAGCCACAGCTGGACACTGCCAAAATACGCCACCATTTACACTGCGGAACTGTACGCAATCTTACATGCTCTCTGGTACGTTTCTCTATCACAACCCACAAAATTTATAATCTGTGTTGACTCCCAAAGCGCACTAATAAGCATAAAAGACACTTTCTGTGAAAATTCAATAGTACAAACAATATTAGCAGTTTTAGACTATATAAAAATCTCCCTAAACAAAAAGGTGTGTTTTGCATGGTGCCCGGCACACATAGGTATAAAAGGAAACGAATTAGTGGACATTGCGGCAAAAAATGCCACGCGTGAAACCACAATCGACATTAGTACTGTCAGAACAGAAGATATTATACAGTTCACGACCAAAAATGTTATCACGAAATGGGTTTCAGCTTGGAAGAGAAACGAATAATTTTACTCCAAAATAAAGGATGACAATAAAATCACCCCTCTACAATTAAATAGAAGGGAACAGGTCGCATTAACCCGCCTGCGTATTGGGTACACAAACTTGACATCATCCTTTCTTCTTCTAGGCAATCCCAAACCACACTGTGAGGTCTGTTCAACTTTACTAACCGTATCACATATTCTAAGAGACTGCAAGAAATACAGAGAACTAAGACACAAACATAAACTAAACACACAATTAAAATCCACCTTAAGTAACGACTTGGAAAGTGTTAAGAATATTATAAGCTTCTTGAAAGATAGCAAATTATTGTTTCAACTTTGAACAAAACATGTGAAGGCTAATGACCTTGCAGTCGACGCCTCAAAAAAAAAAAAAAATAATAATAATAATATTGGAATGTGTTTATTTACCAAGTAAATACATTATGGGGGTCCAACCAAGTTAAGGAACTTATCGGTTGCAACCCAAAATTACAATTTAATACTATTTACATTTCTATTTCACATAAATTATTATACATTTTATATTATATTATTGGTCTTTCGCAATTACACTTTGAAATGCAATCATAATGTATCATAATAATTAACTAATTCCATTCTCAATACTTCCATACATTCGAGTCCCTATCTTGTTGTCACCCATTTTCCTTACATTTACTTCCATTATTTACTCCATACCGTTGTATTTCATAATATAATTTTCAAATTTTTCCATTTTCTTCATTTATGTATCACCATTTTCCAAATGTTTGCTCTTTTTTTTTATAATTTAGTCTTCCATGAAAATCGTTTCGTATTTTTGTATACCATTTTATTTTGGCCACTTGTGCTTCCATATTACCATTCTTCTTTGTGGTAGGTTTCGTTTACCATTAGTTGTTCATCATATATGTTCCATATCTTCTTTTCGTTTTAATTGTTTCCACATTTCTGTCGTTCTGTGCTATCATTTGCAATTTGTGTAAGCCGTTTTCCATTGTTTGTGTATGATCTTTTTCAGTTTTGCTTGTTAATAATAATAATAATAATAATAATAATAATAATAATGAACGGCTTCTTTATACCTTCAATAAGATCTGGAAAGAAGGTCATTATCCCACAAGTTGGAAAGAGGCAATCGTTATTCCGATTTTGAAAAACGGCCAAAATCCACATCTTGTTTCAAGCTATAGACCAATTAGCTTAACCTCTTGTATGGGAAAAGTGCTTGAACGAATGGTGAGTGCTATACTAATGTGGTTACTGGAAAGGAGGGACCTACTGGTCAACTATCAAGCAGGTTATAGAAAGCACAGATCTACCACTGACCATTTAGTACACTTACAAGATGCCATTCTAAAGGAATTTGCGAGGAAACAACACACGGTTGCCGTATTTTTCGACATCGAAAAAGCGTTTGATATGACTTGGAGGCATGGGGTATTACAAACATTACATGATTGGGGTATGCGAGGTAACCTGCCTCAATTTATCGCATCTTTTCTCGAAGATAGGTGTTTTAAAGTACGGGTAGGCAGTTCACTATCTTCCAAAAGACCCTTGGAAAATGGAATACCCCAGGGATCAACGTTAAGTGTCGTGTTGTTTGCGATAGCCATTAATTCTCTGGTTTCTGCAGTTTCTGATGATATACATAAATATCTTAACGTCGACGATTTGGCAATCCTTTGCTCTGGTTCAACAATTGGGGAATTAAACTCAAAACTGCAATTAGCCATAAATAAAATCGTGACAAATGCAAATACCGTAGGATTCACATTATCATCAACTAAAACTTTTTGCATGCATTTCTGTAGGCTTAGAAAGCCCCACTATGGTCCCCTACTAATGATGAAAAATACATTTATTCCATGTAAAGATACCGGTATGTTTCTGGGAGTAACACTAGATTCTACTCTTTCATGGACAGAGCACATCAAAAGTCTCATGATACGGTGCAAAAAGGTCTTAAGCATAATCAGAGTGTTAGCAAATTTGCAATGGGGAGCTGATCCAGAAATTTTACTGCAGATATATAAAGTAATAATCCGATCCAAGATCGATTACGGATGTGAAGCATACTCCTCAGCTTCAACCTACAACATAAAGCGGCTAGAGAGAATACAAAGTGCTGCCATTAGATATTCCCTTGGTGCTTTTTACACTAGCCCAAATGAGAGTTTGTGCGATGAAGCAGGAATATTGCCCCTGTTCATGCATCTCTACCTAAAAATATTATGTTATGCAATCAAAATAAAAGCTCAACGTAACCACCCAAATTACAGCATATTGTTTGATAACAACGAAATCTACGAAAACTGGAATAGGCTACATAAACCGTTTACCTGCACCATGAAGTATGCACTTCAATTGATAAGTTATGAACTTCCTCAAATGTTACCCCTTGGGCCTCTGGAAGTTCCTCCGTGGCAGGTGCCACATGTAAGAATTCTAATGAATCTAAAAAAATATGTGAAAGAAAATACTACCTCTACTGTGTACCACCAAAAACTAAACAAAACCTTAGAAAAACACAAAGACCATTTAGTAATATACACCGACGGATCAAAGACCATTACTGGCACAGGATCGGCTATTTCCATAAATGACACAGATCACAATTGGTCCATGGCAGACCACATAAATATTTCAACGTTAATGAATGAATGGCCATTAGAGTTTCCACCATGGATTACGCCTAAAATAAGAGTAAGAAAAGATTTAACCTATCTTAATAAAAAAACTACGTGCAACAATACTTACCTGCATTTATTTTCCAAAATATGTCACGAACAACCGTTATACCAAACTCTGTATATAGGCGGATGTAAAACAGAAAATGGAGTTGGAAGTGCAATCATGGTAGAAAATTCGTTATATAGCTGGGGCCTGAATCCAGCATCATCCACAAGTTTTGCAGAAGAATATGCTTTGTGGCAGGCAATGTTATACTGCAACATAGTAAATGAAACAAAAAATTTTATGATTGTTACTGGCAGCCTAAACATAGTAAACAACCTATCCCAAATGTATTCCACCAATCCAATGACCATTATATGCCAATCCGCCCTGAAACATTTAAACAAGCTTGGAATTACACTAACATTCATTTATACACCGAAACATGCACAAATACCTGGAAATGAACAAGTCGAATCATTTGCCCGTCAAGCAGCACACACAGCTATTTTAGATGTCGACCCAATGAAAATGATAGACTTTAAAAGGTATTTGAAAAAAAAATAGCTTCAAAATATGGCAACAACTATGGTCCACGACAAACACGCATCTCTCCACAATAAAACTCCGTGTTCAAGGTTTATATGAATTACCAAATGCGTCTAGAGAAGAAACTGTTAAGATACACAGACTCCGAATAGGACACACGAAGCTCACACACCAACATCTGCTGAAGGGAGACCCAGAACCGAAATGCCATGATTGTCAAGCAGCTTACACTATTAGACATCTTATACATGAATGTCCAAAATTACATGAACAAAGATCTAACCACAATATCTTGAACGCTTATCCAGATATTTTTAAGACAACTGAGGGTACCAAGAACATATTAAACTTTTGAGAACTATAAAGGTATTTAACCGAGCTTAATATACAAGAATAGACTGAAGGAAAAAAGTAGCGTACACTATTAGACATCTTATACATGAATGTCCAAAATTACATGAACAAAGATCTAACCACAATATCTTGAACGCTTATCCAGAGAATTTTAAGACAACTGAGGGTACCAAGAACATATTAAACTTTTTGAGAACTATAGACGTATTTAACCGAGTGTAATATACAAGAATAGACTAAAGGAAAAAGTGTATATGAGGCGATATGACCGTTTTGCAGTCAAAGCCTAAAAAAAAAAAAAATAATAATAATAATAATAAATATAATACCCATAAGTTTGTGTGTGTGTGTGTGTGTGTATGTGTGTGTGCGTGCGTGCGTGCGTGCGTGTGTGCGTGCGTGCGTGCGTGCGTGCGTGCGTGCGTGTGTGTATGTTTGTGTGTGTGTGTGTGTATGTTTGTGAGTGTAAACAGTTCAAATTTTGAAATTTTAATTTATATTTCTAGTAGTATAACAATTTCTAAGTAAAATTGTAACGTATAGTCACTATGAATTGCACTTTACCTAACAGAAACACAAAATTACAAAAATATTCAGTCCGAAGCAACGCAGAAAAAATAACAACGATTATCCTACGCAATAATACTCAAATTTTATTTCTGCAAGTATTTTAACACATCAACCAGCCCAGTTGAACCGGAATTACCCAATTTATAGAATTTAAAAGGTTTTCCGAACTTAAGTGATGGAAATATCCTTTAGCACTAGCACCGCTGGCTATTGTAAGTACCTAAATCTACCTTGGCCGGTCATTTTGACCTCTGGGCAAGAAAGGTGATTTTGAGATGTATTCTTTAAATATTTTACACTTAATTTAGAAAGAAAAAAAAACACATTTTAATTTAGTTAAATAAAGATCAAATTGATTCTAATACATTTAGAATTCGGCACAGTTTTACATGCTGTACTACTCTCTACAGTTTAAACAAATAACGGTCTTTGTTACACTTCCACATTTTTCCACAAACATATTTGTTACACATTGAACAAACGTCAGCAGTTCTCTTTTTGTCACCTTTTTTAAGTTGGCACTGATGGCGTTTTTTAGGTTTCGTTGCATTAGATGTGCTGGTACTTGCACCAGAATCTTGTTTCTAATCGAAATACTATTTTCTTAGTTCCTCAGCTAGAGTGAAATTAAAGTCTCTTCCTTACAAACTATCCAGGTGTTGATTGTGGCAAGATCTAAAATATTGTATAATACATGAACTGTCTATCTACGTGAACCAGTTTTCGTAGAATATTTGCTACCCATTTGGTCCAACACATTATCTTATTGTTTTGATTTTACATTATCATCATAACATAGTCTGTTTAACAATAGTTTTATAATTTTTTGACGTTGCTATCAACAATGTAGGTATTCCTAATTTTCTAATGGTATGTTTTGATTTCTATTGTAATTATAAAGACAATTCTAATATCTAACATCTAACGCAACTCAGCTTTGGGCATTTATCAAAATACACAGGTTAATCCACCGGTCTAAGCAAGTTTACACTAAATTATTCAAAAAAACCATTATTATCTGCTTTTCTATCTTACTGAGTGGTTAGTCGCCGGTGATCTACTTCCTTTTTCTAGGCAATATTTGAGATTTAGAAAAATGAGCAAAAACAGGTGGTTCCACCAGTGAATCCTGAAAATTCCCTTGTACATTGGTTTTAATATCCCCACAATTTGTGACAATTTCCTATTAGAAACTGTCTGATATCCTCCAGCCACTATAAAAGCTGAATTGTGTAGGACATAAGAACTGACTTTAGTTTTCTCTCTAATTGTCTTGACAGTTTTCCATCAGCAAGTTTCCCAAATTTCCCTAAAAATTCTGCAGCTGCTTGAAAAGCGGAGTTGCATCAGATATAAGAAATTAGTTACAAATTGCTGAGAAAATAAGATACATTTGTTGACAGCATGGTTGGGCAAGAATGTATGTACACTTATTTAAACATTTTTAGAGCTGCTTTGGATGACACAAGGTATGAGAAGGTTTCGTTGGGTTGGGTGAAGGTGGCATAGGCGCTAATAATAGTACTACAATTAGTTCTGGTAGTAGAAGTATTAGGTAAATATTTATGTCATAGTAACAATTTAAAATATATGACATATTTATTGTAGGGTCAATACGGAAACCGAAGCTGATGATCGGGATAAAGTTATAATCGGTCTCAGGAAAAAAATACAATTCCTTGAAAAAAAGGCAAGATCTGGTTGGAAACTTATTTAACACTAGGCAAATGAAAAAGTTTGAAGGATGAAAAAGACGTATTAGTTGGTCAATTGATGATATATCAAAGACAGTAGTTATTTATTCTGCTGGGCAAAGAGGTTACCGAATGCTTCTAAAAAAAGTATACCCATTTCCTGCAGTTCCCGCTCTTAGGTCTTGGATGAAGAAAATAAAAATTGCACCAGGAATTCTGAAAAACATTTTCAATGTCATGAGGTCATCAGAAATGAGTTCCTTAGATAAAATATGTGTACTTTCATTTGATGAAATGAAGATTTCCAAATGCTACTTGTATGATAAAGCAAATGATGAAACGATTAAGCCCTTTAGCTACGTACAAGTTTCAATGCTAAGAGGACTAGGCAAACGTTGGAAACAACGTTTGACTTTAATTGTAAGATGACCAAATAAAAATTATTCGAAATCATACTGTTTGTAGAACCATCGGGTAATGTTAAGACAGTGGCAGTAAATAAATGTTTGCCATATCATGGTATTATTGTTTCAGGTGTTCATGTAGTGGCAAAGGTAGTAATCAGGGAGGAAGTAACAGAGGATTATATAATGAATTGGATATTAATCATTATAACACTTTTTTTAACAACCCTGCCAACAATTAAAGAATCTTTGTCTTTGCTGATGTTCTTATTAACAATAAGGAAATTAATAAATCTATTATTGAGGAAGTATTAGATTTGACAAGCACATCTGAATTAAAAATAAGTTACAAAATAATCTCTAAATGCCCAAGGAGCAGCCAGAAAAGAAGTGCTGCAAAATTGTTTTCACATACAATTTCCAAGGCTTTAGGTAAATTGAAGCAAGCCAATTGGAATGAATGTGCCAAATTTTTTAAACTGGTAAGAACACTACTTATTTGTCTATTTTGTCAAAAAAAATTAATTTGAGGTCAACGACTGGTTTGATATTATGAATGTAAGATTTTCTATTGGGGATACTAGAGATCGAAAGAAAGCTTGCGGTTTAGCCATGGCTCTTCAGACTGAAATTATTAATGTAATGACTCAAGGTATGGAACATCTTAGGGTGAATGGAAAAACATGTTTATTGCCATTTCAGAAAGGTAAAATGCAACTTGTATACCAGAATATTGATTACCTACTTATACATTACATTTTAGGCATTATTATGACAAATGTGACTATAAAATCATTGTTTGAAGATTTAACAAGGTTTTCCATCAAATATATCCCAACGTATACGTTAAATGAATTGGAATATGATGCATTAGAACATCTAGCTGGCTACATTTGTCACAAGACAAAACAAAGTGATGCTTCTAGATATCTGTCAGATTATACATGGGACTGCTCATCTTAGTGAGGGAGGATTTTCTAGGCCATCTGCACAATTTATGACCCAAATGCAGGCACTTGAAAACATATTTCAATCTACAAATGCTGATACCTTATTAATAAGAAAATTACTTGGTATTAGTTCTTCTATATCTTGTTCTATGGAGACCAAAAGACTCTTTTTTCGATCAAGCACTTTCTTCAGAATAAAAGCACTTAACCTAGATTTAAAACGACTTTTAACAATTTCTACAAAAAGAAGGTGAGTAAAACTGTAAACTAAAAACAATTATTCGATAAATTTCCTTTTTTCTGGTATTGACTTGTCAATACACACTTCTTAGTAGTTCCTTAGAGAGCAAGAGTTTATTAAGTTCAAAAAAAAGCTTTGTTTATATTAGTTTTTTCAATTAAGTAAATAGTATCCATATGTACTAATCAGTGCCTCAATTCATTCAGGACATAGATTTGCCATGGAAGAAAATAGGTAAAACAAAATGTTTGTGCCTATAGCGTAAGTACTTCAAAACACATCACACGCAATGATGTCACTGCGCGCAGCGAACGAATTTGAGACGTCTGGATGTCATATTTTTGTGTTTATTGTATCATGAACCATATCTATATTTAATTTCAGACTGTACAAAATTTTCTTAACACAATGGAGGAATTTCCCTATTAGATATAATAAATTAATACAAAAATGTAATAAAAAGCAGTTAAATAGCTTGTGCAAGGAGGTAAACTTAAAATGCGACGATATATTAACCCTAGAATACTACAGTATCGTAAATTTTACGACGCTCGGTTTTGTTCGTCAAAATTCGTAAGGATGCGATTATTATTTTAAAGCTCGCCTTTCAGTACCTTCCTAGTTAGTATTGTTCTTGACTTACGTGCATAAACATCGGTTGGTCTGTATTACCTTATTAGTGTTTCGGAGGCTTCGTTGTAAATTTTACGAGTGAATAGTATTAAAGTACATTTTTTCTAAGGAGGCGGAATTAATATTTTCCAAGTAAGTTTATTATTTACATAATTTTTCTGAATAAATTGAATATTATTTCTTTGAAAAAAATGACGTCATGTAGTAAGGCTATGAGCGGACAAGAAATACAAAATGAAATGGAAAAGATAATGAAAGGGGAAGAAGATTCAAATTTGGATTTATTTGAGGATATGGGAAGTGATTGGGAAGAAATAGATCAACTTGAAATTGAAAATGAGTCCAGTGATAGCGATGTTCAAGAAATCATGATTATGGAAGATACTTTTGGGATACCTGAACATAGGAAACTGGAAGCAACAGTTGAATTATCTGAAAATTCGGTAACATCAAACGAAGAAAGCAGTAGTTCATCTGAAAATATGCCGCTGGCTAATCTATGCGGTGCAAGCAAAAGAAAGCGTTGCGAAATACCTGAAAAATCGACAAGTCTTCAAGGAAGAAACGGACACAAGTGGTCTACTAAAATTCCACAAAGATCTAAGCGAACGGCTAAGCGAAATATCATTCATTTTGTGGCAGGATCTAAAGTTGAGGTTGAGAGATATTCAAATATTTCAGAATATTTTCTTCACTTTTTTTCGGATGAAATTTTACAGCCAATTATTCAGCACACTAACGAAGAAATCGCCAAGCAATCTAAGAATTACATAGATAATACATCATTTGTGTCAGCATTGGTAAAAAAAGAATTATTAGCCTTACTTGCTATTTTGGTTATGTCAGCTGTAAAGAAAGACAACCATCTGAATGCGAAGCAGATGTTTGATTCTACAATATCTGGATCATTTTACAAGTCATGTATGAGTTGCGAGCGATTTATTTTCTTGATAAACTGTATCCGGTTTGACGACAAATCAACTAGAGCTGAAAGGGTGAAGAAAGATACGTTTACGCATATTCGTCAAATATGGGATGCTTTCATTACAAAATGCAGAACGTCATACACTTCCTCGTCATATTTGACAATAGATGAACAGCTTTTAGGTTTTCGAGGAGATGTCCGTTCAGGATGTATATTCCTTCTAAACCCTCAAAATACGGCATAAAAATTGTGATGTTTGTGATTCTGCCTCAAAGTACATGATTGACGCCAGCCCCTATTTGGGAAAGTCAACAGAAACAGGCGGGTTACCTTTGTCAGAATATTATGTGAAAGAATTAACCAAATCTGTCCATGGTAGCAACAGAAATGTAACCATGGACAACTGGTTCACCTCTGTACCGTTAGCAGACGAACTTCTAGATCATTATAAACTCACCCTTATCGGAACAATTAGAAAGAATAAGAAAGAAATTCCTCCGGAAATGTTGGAAGTAAAGGGCGAGAAATTTTTCATAGATCTTCTGCTTTGAAAGAACAAGACACTAGTGTCTTATATGCCTAAAAAAATAAGCTTGTGTTATTATTATCGACTATGCATGAAGGGTCTGAAATTTCGGAAAGGAATAAAAAACCGGCGATAATTTTGAATTACAATCAGACGAAATCTGGAGTGGACACTTTTGACCAGATGTGTTCAAATATGTCTTGTAGTAGGAAAACAAGACGTTGGCCGCTTTGCGTTTTTTATGGAATGGTTAATGCTACTTGTATTAATGCCTATATTTTGTATTGCTATAATAATATGAAGAAAAACAAAAAACCCCTTCCACGTTACCAGTTTATGATTGATCTAAGTCATCAGCTTGCCAGGCCTTGGATGGAACAAAGATTGGATGTCAAAAATCTGCGCCGTGGTCTTCGCCAGACCATAGGAGAAATCCTTAAAATCGACGTTAGTCCTAATAGGGAATCATATACAGAGGGTAAACGAGCTATGTGTTTTTACTGCCCCAGCCGAATAAGACGCATGACTACTACTTACTGCCCACAATGCAAACACCCAATTTGCGGGGAACACCGCGGAAAATGGTGCACTGAGTGTTCGCACGACTAGATGTTTCTGTTTTGTAAATCGATAAAATCTGTTATCAAACGACTGTAGAATAAAAATCCATTGTTATATTGAAAAAAATAAAACGTAAACTTCATTTTTTTGCGTTTTCTTGAAGTGTCGTAAAATTTACGACACAATAGTATTAGCGTCTAATAAAATTATAGTAGTATTCCAGGGTTAAAAGGTGGGAGGAGCGCATGAAGCAAAGTAATGGATGTGGCTAAATACCCATTCTAGACGATCAAACTATATGCACTGATATACGTAATTAGATACAAGAAGGAGAAAATGTCAATATATCCCCTAAAGTTTAATTATTGGAAGAACAGATACTGCAATATGTCTAATATAGCAAATAATTTAAGTAGATGTTTACAAATAATAACACAAATCCAAAAATGGTCAGATTACAGTGTATGTGAAACGTAATACTCTCGGTTGTCCAAGTGGGTGGTTCATTATCAACACCTATTGTATGTACCAATTATTTGAGATTGGAATTAAACTGATTTTGGAGCAGACAACGAAGTGTAATACTATAATTCGGATGATAGTATAGCTGATCCTGACTGCCAAAAACAACTTAACACATCCTATGATCCAAGCGAACATAAATGAAATATTCTGATTGAATGAATCATATACATGTACTTACAGGAATACGCGCCGTTGCAAAGTCAAAGAAAAACTCAGACCTCAGAAAAAGCACTCAGCAAATTGAACAAATGCAGAACTATGAAGATGAGTATGGTGTAAAGGATAGAACAAGCAATATCCAAATGGCGAAAGGTGATATAACACATCTTGATGACATACCAGATACAAACACTGCTCTACATGGTTATAAAGAACAATGATGTCACACACACACACACGCACGCATTCATGCACGCACGCACGCACGCACACACGCACACAAACGCACACACACACACACAGGCACACACACACACTCGCACACACGTACGCACACACACACACACACTCGCACACACGCACGTACGCTTGCAAGCACGCACGCGCACATACACACACAAAACACACGCACGCACGCGCACATACATACACAAAATGCACGCACGCACACATGCACCCATCCACCCAAGCACACACACAAACAGACTCACACTCACACTTACACCCACACTCACATTCACACTCACACTCACACTCACACTCACACTCATACTCACACTCACACTCACACTCACACTCATACTCACACACGCACACACACGACACAAACACACGACACATACACACACGCTCACACTTACATTCACACTCACACTCACACTCATACTCACACTCACACTCACACTCACACTCACACTCACACAGACTCAGACTCAGACTCACACTCACACTCACACTCACACTCACACTCACACTCATACTCACACTCACACTCACACTCACACTCACACTCACACTCACACTCACACTCACACTCACACTCACACTCACACACAGACTCAGACTCAGACTCACACTCACACTCACACCCACACTCACACTCACACTCACACTCATACTCACACTCACACTCACACTCACACTCACACACACTCGCACACATGCACTCACGCACACACACTCGTCCACACACACAGGCGCTTTCTGGCACGCACACACGCACGCGCATATACACACACAAAACGCGCACGCACGCACGCACGCACCCAACCACCCAAACACGTACACACACAAACAGACTCACATTCACACTCACACTCACACTCACACTCACACTCACACTCACGCTCACGCTCACACTCACACTCACACTCACACTCACACTCACACTCACAGTCACACTCACAATCACACTCACACTCACACTCACACTCACACTCACACACACACTCGCACACATGCACGCACGCACACACACTCGTCCACACACACAGGCGCTTTCTGGCACGCACACACGCACGCGCATGTACACACACAAAACGCGCACGCACGCACGCACGCACCCAACCACCCAAACACGCACACACACAAACAGACTCACATTCACACTCACACTCACTCACACTCACACTCACACTCACGCTCACACTCACACTCACACTCACACTCACACTCACACTCACACTCACACTCACACTCACACTCACACTCACACTCACACTCACACTCACACTCACACTCACACTCACACTCACACTCACACTCACACTCAAACTCACACTCACACTAAAAAAAATGAGGTGACAATTACATTAAGAAAATAATTTGAAAACTCTTAAAATATTGTTAGTAAATTCAACCCTTCAAATGTTAGTATAAAGGAGTAGTTACAAATTATAAGAATAATAAAAATAATCTTCATAAATTTGTGTGTAGACAGTTCAAATTTTTAAAATTTTATTTATCAGTTCATCTTGTACTTAGACGTTCATAATGTATTGTTGGTAAACTAAGACAATGAAGACAGAAACTAAGTAATTACAATAGTATAGATACCCCACTTCTAGCTCACTCTACAGCGTTGACCTCTTAAAGTCATGCGGTGTTGTCATATTTCGCTTTGTTGTCAAGGCCACGCCGGAACAACATAAGGTCATGCAGTATGACTTCTTCAAGGTGTATGACTCAAAGTTTATTGACCCTCAGGGGTGTCATTGCAATTCTTAGAAATCTAAAAATAAAACCAGTTCTGTAACAGGGTGTACCCAAAGTTCATGGTCACTGACCTGTAAACAAATTCCAAACTTCACTGACTTGTTCAAGGTCATGGGCCTAGCTGAGGAATATATCGTAAGGTGTTGCATTAAGATTACTAAAAATCTAAAGGTAGGACCAGAGTTCATTGATCTATTCAGGGTCATTGGCTTAGGTCAGGATACCGGATACTGCACTAGCCTTGGTAACAGAAGTTGATTCTTAGGTTAAATTTTATAGATCTGGGACAGCATATCAGGGTTTAATAACTTGGGTCAAGGTTGTTTCCAAAGATCTTAGAATTATATAGTTCATTATTGTAATAACCAATGATGTACATTCTGTAAACTGTTTAAAAACGAGGCCTACCTCAATACCAACGAAAAAAATAAAATACTATTGAATACTAGTCACACCAAGTTTGGTGATCGAGTAATGGTCGAAACACCTACTTTCAAATGTGTTTTACCTCAATATTTCCACGAATATTTCAAGACCGCACTGGTGATCTTAATACGTCTTTAAATGTGCTTATATCGAGTTTAGACAGTATACAGGTAAAAGCATAAACATCATATTTACTAACGATTAACACTAATTAAATATGAAGAAGCTAAATGAGATCTAAAGGAGCCTGAGTAACATATACTAAATGTGAAACACTATCTTGCGTACAGCGAAAGAGTGAAGTTGGTGGTGGTCTGGTGAACACTCTAAATAATAAACTTTCCATTGAATTACATATACCTGGTTACCAATATTGTGGTCCTGGTACAAAATTACAAAAGCGATTAGCACACGTGTATATCGTATTATTAGCTCCCTGGACTCTGAAGGTAAAAACCACGATATACGGATAATTCAGATTTGGAGCGCTGACAGAGAGCTCTGTTGTGAGTGTGTCTGTTTAGGATCAGTAATCTGTTATGTATGCCTTATTATGCTCTTCTTGTCCACTATTTTACTTAGATTTTATCTAGTTTCACGATTCGACACCCCATTAGTCCAATTTCAAGTTAATAATGGGTGTATTTGCTTAGGATGTGTAAGTTATTGTGAAAATCTTATTATGCTCCTGCTGTGCACGTCTTTGCTATGATTTTTTTTAATTTTTACGGGGTGAATTACACTCCGTAAATCCAATTGCAGGTCAATGAGGCTTTTATAGGTGTGTCTGCGTAGTATGAGTAATTTATTGTGTTGATCTTATTATACTCTTGTAGTCCACTTGTGTGCTACGATTTTTTCTCGGTGTAGGGGGTAGATTACACCCCGTGAATACAGTTTCAAGTCAATAAGTTTTTGTGAGTGTATCTGCCTTGGGATGAGTTATTTACTGCATAAATCTTATTGTGTACTTCTTTGGTTCCATTTTCTCTTGTTTTACTAAGTGAATTGAACCATGTCAATCACACTACTAATCAATAGTCCTTTTGTGGGTCTATTTTCTTTAGAATTGTTATGTTTATAGGTTAATTACTACATCCCCTTTGATACAATAAATATTTGTAATTTTATAATTTTTTGGTTGGTGCACTTAAGGCATTGTGCATTTAAAGCTAACATATGAGATACTATGTCATGTAATAACGTACGGCCATGGCCATTCGGTTAAACTTGGTATTTTTGGAATCTATGACTTTCTGAAATGTTCGTGGAGGTTTGTGAAACTCTACTCAATAGAAAACATTTTTAGGAGAAGTGTCTTATAATCAATATGAAACATCAAAGTAATTAATATTGTTATAAAGAACGTTTTGGTACAATTTCGAAACAGAATAAAGTTCAGTATTTATTTAGAGAAAGTAGGTGTAGAATTGCATTTATAGAATCCACTTTACAATTTCTTAGTAGGTTGATAACAAGACTTAATTTTTCCACTAAGTTATTATCGTCTTAGTTACTATCCAGGACTAAGCATAGTGAAACATTAAATTGTGGTAATAAATTTTGTGCTAGTAATGATTATAAAGGAGTTACGTTAAATTAAGTAGGTTAATTGTTGAAAAAAAATAATGGTAAAATACAGTTGTAACTTAACATGTAAACTAATGAGCTCAAATGAATTCTACTTGAAGTCTCCCATTAATTTATGTTTAGTAAATTATTGTTTTCATAATAGGAATGTACGCAAGTCAGATGTCTTACAAAAATTATTGTTTGTGGTTCACCACAAACACTTTAATGTCTCTTTGAACAAAAAGAGTTCAATATAGATATTCCAAGGTTCCTGCTCCTGCACACTTGTCACATAATGTTTGAAGTTTGATGTTAAAACTTAGTTTTCCACAACGTTAAGCTTTCCGTTTATGATACTAGCAATTTTAAGTTACGGCACTACCGCTTATCTTAAACTATTTCTTATTGTAATTAATTGGTACGGTTTATGGTAAAGTATGTGTAATAAATATGTATTTTCTATATTCCACGCATTTTAAATAATTACTTATATGTAAATAATCTGAAACATAATTAGTAAATTAAAATAAAAGGAATAATTAATATGCCTTTTCTCATTTTAATTTCTGCACAAGTATTGCCTCTTTGTACTGATCCTGCCTGAATCCTTACAAATTTTCCATTCCTCGAAATAACTTATATCAATCCCTATTTCCAAATTGTTTCCATAACTGTTCTATTACATTATTTCAAAATTTTATCAGTTGTTATCCTGTTTCTCACTCTCCAAGTTCCCCTATATATATATATATATATATATATATATATATATATATATATATATATATATATATATTATATATATATACCAGATCCCCAGCCAAACTAAAAAAAGTATTCTTAGTTACTTTGTACGAACCAGACTTATTTTGCGCTTATTTACCAGACCAGATATAAACCTACCCCTTAATTATATACCTACTCCTACCTTTACTTATTTATACCATTCTCACCTGACCAGACGTTTACACACCTATTTATATTCATATTTACTTCATACGACACACCCACCTGACCAGCCACCAACCTTCACAACCATCTTTACTACTTTCACCTCACCACCAAATCCACCCCTGTATCACCACACAACCATCCCCAACATTCCCCAGACATCCATAAATCCGCTCCTCTACTTCGAACTACATTATCGGAAGCACATTTATATCAAACAAGCTTGGCTGTTTGTAGCACCGAGCTTGGGATATAAATTTGTCACAGGCACGTTGTACGTGATTTGCCGAGGTACCACCCCGTATTATCACGTAGTGCGTCCCTTAAGATCTCTCCTGTAAATTCATTACTCCGCCACAAAAGAGAAACAGAATTAAAAAAAAGATTGTAATTTAAACCATCATTATTGGATTGCGTTGCACCGATATGGGCTTTTAAATTACAAATACAGACATCACTATTTCAACGGAGGTTAAGGCCCCGAACAAATAGTCATCTCTCTGAGAAATAATCAACCCCAAACCATCGTCAACATCTAGATAGAAGGTGAACGGAGGTTCTGCCCCGGACCCTCATTCTAGGACTGCAATCCTATTGTAGTAATTCCCTATCTTTACCGGACACATAACTACACGTCCTCATTATCTACCCTATATATCACACCCCAAGTTTACAAGCTATAACTTTTCACCCCTCCTGGTACATGTGACAAGCACCTGTTATAATTACATAAAATTGTACCCACCTGACTTCCGCGCCGAAATAATCCTGTTGCCAATAACCCAGAAACACAATACGCATCGTTAATAACTACCGAAATAATTAACATTTCTGATATCGATTAAATTTGAAAACCACCTGTTGCAATTAATCCGTATAATTTCAGTTGTAAACAGAGAGGGCGCATCCAGCGGAGTGTAAAATGGACAGTGCCGTCCCGATCCGGAAGGGTCTCCAGATTCATATTTTATTTTCTTTTTATTATTTACCGGGAGTCCTTTTTTGTTTATTTGTTATTCATGATTAGTATTAATTTTATTTTACATCATTATTGTTTAATAAAAGTCGTTTAACCTGAATGTGTTCTAAAAATCATTTATCCACAAAATAGTGAAGCGATTTGGTCACGTTTCTGAAGGTCTCAACACCCTACAAGAGCTACCAAAAATTTGTTTTGTCGACGAACGTCAAATAATAGCAGAAAAACGTAAATATATACAACACATTCCTTAAATATATTAAGGAACTAGCACTGAATTACTTAGCTTTTTTAGTTTTCAATGATGTATGTTTGCATTAGTGTTTTACACAAATCTAAACGTTTCAATAACACTTACAGTTATCATCCTCAGTAGTAATAAAATCTTTCAGAATTGTTAAATGTGCTGAAATAAATGTATGAAATTTGAAAAATTGAAACGAAAACATAAGCCTGCTATTGACATGGCAGTTTAATAAGCGTAGTTTATTGACCTTTTGAAACCGGAGGCTGGAAGACCCCTAGAAATCTAAAAATAGGACCAGTTCATTGAGGTTTTGAAGGTCAAAGATCAATGGCCTCTACGGGTGTCACATTACAAATCTGGGAAATCTAAGAATAGAACCAATTCGTGGAAACCTTAAAGTACACCGATCTTAACACGTGCCAAGTAAGAATTCTTATAAATCTAAAAAGAGAACCAGTTTTCTAAATGGGAGTGGAGAGCTCAAAGCTTCTTTATCTCCTCAGAGTTACTGCCATAGCAGACCGGAAGGTAATCAATTGCGTGAAATCTAAAAATACAACAAGTTCATTGATCCGAAAACGGGAATTGAGGGTTTATTAACCTGACCCAATGATATTTTCGAGGGAAATCAAACTTGATAGCTTCTAAAAATCTATAATCTACAAAATATGAGGGTTAATTGACAAAAAGAATTATAGAGCGAAGCAAGGTATTGAAAACATCTGCGAATGGATTCTAGGAAATAGAATCTGCAACTAATTAGTCATTCCCATTAATTTGTATAGATCAAGTTGTAACTGATTTTTCACATGCTCTGTATTGTTGTATTTCCTAATATAAAGAAGAACAACATATACCTCATAGACTAGTTCAACATAAGTCTGTTAAGAGGATTTTTGTAGGCCATTTACGGGAAACGACCGCCTGTTCTTAGGAAATAGCCGTATGTTCCTAGGAAACTGTTATCAGTTATTGGGAAACTTGTACTACTTTTTATAAACGGGTACCAGTTTTAAGGAAATCAGAACCTGTTCCTTAGGAATCACCTACATCAGCCAAAAGCTAAATATCCAGATCCTGGAGGTGAAGGTAAGTAGGTAAAGGAAAGCACTTCCAAATAAAAACCAAATTATTGATATTAGTACTGATTGGTGGCGATGGTGTCCAACTAGTGTCTGTAACAAGCTACAAACCAAATTGTGGGAATTTGCGGAAAAGGACTCAGGGTGGGATTTGCGTGAAATTTTACATTTAAAAGTAAGCATTAACAGATCTCTAAAAGGTGGAATTCATATTTAAGTACTTAATTTTATAGCACACAAAAAGCTGTTGTCGGTGTGAAAAGTAACAATGATTATTGTTTTTTGTGGGCCGTTGTTTCAGCTTTATGTCGTGCTTCACTGAATTCAGATCGAACTCATTAAAATAACTGATTTAAAAAAATTTTTAAAATTACATAATCCCTCAATAAAGTTGTATTGCGCGAAAGATAAAAAAGCTGTGCCCTTCGTATTGAGCAATCAGCAAATCGACAGAGCACCTATAAATTTTTTAATGCTTTCTAACGATGACGAGTTATCACTTTGCGTGGATTAAAAACATGTCGGCTTTATTTTCAAAACAGCTCAAAGTATGATCATAAGAAAGTGATCTGTAACCGGTGTTTGATTCAGTTTTTGGTCAGATGTGACTTTAGGAAAGCATTTAAACATATAGCATAAATCAAAAATCACGTATATGTGATAAACATGTACCCTCTTTATATTGCATATTACCTAAAATGCTTTTGTAATGACTTGTTATCACACTTTCATTTGTACAGGGAGAGGATTGTATAAAATGGTTTATCGGAGAACTGGAAAAGATTACAAACTGGACAAACCGCATTCTCAGTACCATCGCGCCCATAGAGGTACTGACTTATGTCCAAATTGATAACTTTGAACGCGTTATTGTTTGTCATATTTGCAATTGGGGGCTTTTTCCACCGACACATACTAAGGTTAGGGTCTTAGCTATGGGTTTCCCGAGAGAAGTATCCCTGTTACCGTTAACCCTTACGATACCCCATAATTTTACATGTTCATGGGTCAAACTGGAGGGTACCCTATTATTGCTGTGTGTAAGGAACTGTGCAGAACACCTACACAGGTCTTGACACATGCGTACGAGCACTGATATCACATTATCAGAAAATGCACAAGTGCAGACAGCCTTTGGTGTGACAGTGAATGTCATAAATGTCATTATATTGAAACTTTCGGCGATTGTTGTGTTATTCAACGTATGGAAGCAAATTCTGACAGCTCTGTAGTTATACCTAGTGGGACTAACGTTCCAATTCGAGTATCACGGTAAGTAACAACGTTTAATTTGTCTTCTGTTTCAATTAAATCATAGTCATATTCGTTTGTATCATATTGTAACTGTAGGTCGGTAAGATATTCTATACCTGTGGACGCCAGAGGGAATATTCGGTTAGATAGATGACTTTTTATGATAAAAGATCTAAAAACATTTTATGCACAAAATATGTATATTTATGCAACGTATTTTTAGATTGTCTGAATAACAGATAACATCCTTGTTTGAAAATGATTCTGGCGAGATGATAATGAGGACGATGCAGACTGGGAAAAACCCGATTCTGACGATTTAGATATAGAAGATTAAAATTCAATATGAATATGATTAGAAAGTATCTGCTTATGAAGATGAAGAAGCAAGTCTTACCACAGAAAATAATTTTACTTCCAGAGACTAAACTGTTTGGAAGAAATCTTAACCACACTCGTATCAAACATTATCTCACAACATAATTCAATATAAAGGCAATAAGCAACTTTTTTTCGTCACAAAATAAATAACGTTTAGTTTTTATTTTGTTTTACAGGCGGACCTCTTAGAAACATAGCTTTATTGACTCCTATGGAATATTTAATTTTTACGGCTAATGATCGTGCGGGAAACGAATAAAAGGGCAATGCATTGGACAAATATAGCAATGTCCATCCCGATAAAAAGAGAGAATGGACAAAATCTACGACTCAAGAATTAAACGCTTTTTATGGAGGATATTAGCGACAGCAAGCATCCATAATTCAAATACACAACATGACAGAATTGTGAAAAAGCGATGGTTCACCAATATATCAAGCAAGTCTCAGCAGGAACAGATTTCAACTGATGATTTCTACGGTTTGACATCATTCGCACAAGAACTGAGCGGCAGGTTACTAATAAACAGCCCCTGTTAGAGAAATATGGTCTATCCGAAGTGACAGTTCAAACCGTATGAAAATATGACTGTAGACGAACAACTGTTCCCTTATAGAGAAAGGACTAAATTTACGCAATACATACCTTCCAAGCTGCTAAATACGGAATAAAGTCGTTTGGAGGGTGCAAAATCTGGATATCTTTTGAAGGGAATCATACACAGGTAATACGAAACGGCTTTTTATGTGCTTTCACTCTAACAAGTGCTTACTATTGCAGGAAAGGAAAGACAAATAAATATTGGAGAAAATAGTTCTGAAACTTTGTGTAGACTACAAAAATTCGGGTACGAATATCACCACCGACAACCTTTTCACTTCGCTTCCTTTAGAAAATTGCCTCAAAATGAACGGGCTACCTTTATTTGGGACTTTGAGAAAAACCGCTGCAAATTATATCAATACATCTACATCAAAGAATCGGTTTTTGTAAATAACTCGAAAACGATTAACTTTACAAAAGCATTACAAGAATGCTTTTCGATCAGAAATTTAATTCTCTATCTAATCAAAGAAATCATGTGGACGGGTTCCAAAATCGAGTTTTTGGAAATATTTCGAAAATGTCAAAATTTTCGAAAATATTCGCACTTTTGATGCGGAATTTTATTTCCTATCTAACGGTATTATCGCTTTCTGAATATGTTAAGTAGTTTCGGAGATATTTAATACAAAACGGTTTTTTCAAGTGACTGCAACAATAGAATTGCTATTGATTCGTTTAAACAAATTAAGCTTTGCAGCATCACCATATATTAAGTGTGGTACTTTTCATTGGTTATTAACTAAGGTTATTATTGCACTAACGTCACCATAGTAGCAGTTTATATCGCTTCTAGATCGAATTAAGATCAAAGCTTGATGCATATTCACAATTACTTGCCGATAATCCTCTCACACACACACAAGCACGCCAGCACGCACGCACGCACGCACACACTCACACTCACACGCACACTCACAGTCACACTCACACTCACACTCACACTCACACTCACACTCACCTCACACTCACTCACACTCACACTCACACTCACACTCACACTCACACTCACACTCACACTCACCTCACACTCACACTCACACACCTCACACTCACACTCACACTCACACTCACACTCACACTCACACTCACACTCACACTCCACACACACACACACACACACACACACACACACACACACACACATCACACACACAACACTTGTTGCGTTAACTGTGGCACACCTGACCACTAACACAACTGTGGAAGATTCAAGGGTGAGTAGACAGCGTACATCACTGCAGCAAATGTAGCCTCCGAAACCGACTAGATTTTGGTTACACTCCCCTGGTACAGTTTTACATCAATTTTTATAAATGCTCCACTGTTAATGCAGTTCCATATTTGTGTCTCGGTTCCTCCACAGTTAATGCTCTTATCAACTTGTGTTAAAAATACTCCACAGCTAATGCAATTCCGTAAGTGTGTGACGGATCCTCCACTGTTAATGTTATTATTAACTTGTGTTACAAATCCACTCTTAATGCAGTTCCATAGGTGACACGGGTTCCTACAGCTAATGTTCTTATCAACTTGTGTTATAAATCCTACTCCCCTAATGTAGTTCCATAGGTGTGCTTTGTATCCTCCACTGTTAATATTCTTATTAGATGTTGTTATCAATTATATACAGTTATTCCACAATCATATCAAGCGCACCAGCCGATGGCAATTTTAGAAAATAGTTTAAGGGCAATGTCCAATTTCTCATGGTGTACTTTTCTTTTTCAAAATTAAAAAAAAATGTTAAGGTCATCCTATAGCTACATCAAGTTTTAATTTTCAAATGGCAGCCCTATATGTTATTATTGTATTGAATAGAATTTTTTCCGATTTCAAACATGTATAATAAGTGGTACGTTGCATAAGAACAAGCGCCTGATACTTATTGTTCTCGTGATTTAAACATCTCGAAATTGTGAAACGGTATCGACTAGAGTGATTAAGTTGAGATACACGGTGTATTTGTATACCGAAGGTATTCACAGGAGTGGCGAATACGCAAAGCTTAAAATTTTACATAATTAGCGAATTCGCAACTATTTCCAACAACTTCAAGAATCGGGTGGACTGTACTTTGTTTTAGTATAATACTCATTGTTTAACTTATCAAACAACAGTGTATATGATATAAATTGGTGTAACGTAGATACTGTACGTAAGGTAGTGTTTAAAAGTGATAAATGATGCAACAATATGAATTCTTTTATTAAAATGTTAGTGACTTACATTATTTCCTTTTATTCACTTTTTAATATGGTTATATACAAAACATTTATATCGCTCTAACTTCTTAAAGAAAGTATGGGATATTTTTCAATGCACTCTGTATAAAGTTTTTCCGGGAGTAGTACCTTTCTTGATCGAAGCTTTAAAAACTGTAAAACTGCAACAGATTCCTCGCCACTTCAATATCGTCTTGCTGATGTTTTATTCTTAAAAACTTGTGCCTTATTCAAATTTTTAGATTTGGTTATAGAAGTGTCTGCTACACTGAGAATGAAACAAAAGTTAGAAATACACTTACCACAAATATTAATCTCATTTAAAGATTTTCCTTTGAACCAATTCACTTCTCCTTCTTCAACAGCTAATAATATTGTCGACACCTTAGTTAATTCGATGGATGATTCGTGGAGGCGATAAAACTGCCCACGAACTCAAATGTCATGCCCCAGATAATGAGCAAGCCAATCGGTTTCATTTTCTGATAAATTAAATACCTGGGACACTGTAGCAATATATTTCCGCAACTTCATGCTTGTTATTAACTCAAGTTGAAATAATTTTATCTCCTTACAAAAGTTTCTGAGGCAGCCATGACCTCTTATATATTCTAATGAAGGAGTTTCTCAGGCAAATAAAATGTGTTGTCTGAAGAAATAAAATTGTTGCTGTGCAAAATAAGCGAGTCTATTTAATCCTTCATGTCATCTGTCAATAATACATTAACTGTACTACCACGTTTTCCTTTTATTTGCACAATTGCTAGTGTCTTAAAAGTTGTTTTCCAAATCAGTGAAAGTTTTTGAAATTCAGATGCAGTGTACTGAGACCAATTTGGTCTAGAAGAATAATTTGTTACTGTCATTCGGGATATTTTGCCGGATCTTCTTTTATTAAACAGCACTATTTTACATAAAACAATTTGAGCTAGATTTCTCCATGTTTGGTAATTTTGAGATTGTTTTAATGCTTCTTTACACATTTGCAAACGACTTTTAAGATCCTTGTTAATAGATCAAAAGATATTCTGTAATTGGCAACAATTCCACTGCATTGATTTTTCTATCAAACAAGGTTCTGAGAGCATTTGAACAAATTTTCGATGTCCATTCTATATCCATAATACTCTGGAAATTATTTAACGTGTTGATTGCATTAGTATCTTCTCGACGCAGATAGTGCGCTTTTGAAATTTCTATGCACTTTCTAAGATGGTAACCAATTTTGACAGCCAATGAAGGTGTATTACTTAGGTCTCGCTTTTATCATGCATTCAACTTTACACATTTTTTACTGTGTTACTACAATGTCAAAACCTGCTGGATTTAGCCATTCGCTTAACCATAATTTGGGTTGATCAACTTTACGTACTTCTTTTATCAAACGTTCCAGCTGTCGTATGCATTGTCGAATCAGCTCTGCTTGTGTTGTGGTACTTCTCGAATTGCATTTTGCCAAATTTTATAAACAATACATCTTGCTTAGAGATTAACGAAGTATCATCTGTTTTAAAAGCGGAAAGATTGTATTGATTAAGATCTGGAGATGGATGTAATTCAGAACAGGTATGGGCGAGTAAAGTATTAGACTCCAGCAGTGGTCTACCACGTAAACCAGAGCTGAACTTAACCGTACAAGATTGTGCAAGATGATACCATAGATGTCTTTTAGCATAAACGCTAAGCATTCTGGGCATGGCCCATAATCACTGTAGGTGTGCATTTTCTTCTGTTCCGTAGTGGGTATACATCCCAAAATCAGTTCCCCTTCTCTGTTTCAATACTTCGCAATTATGGAAGTAATTGCCAACTTTTCTAAGTGAATAATCCCTGTCTTCTAGATGCGTCTTTTTTTGGTTTTGCCATTAATTTTTGAACCTAAGGTTCATCACTGTTTTTTCTCGAGATGTTTTGGTAGTTCCTTCAACATTTTACTGCAGTACAGGTACTTTATTTCTTTTCCTCTTGCCTTCTGAAGTTTTTAAAGAACTGCGAATCTAAGTTTCACCTCTCTCTTCAGTTTTATTTTCCCGATCACATGCTTCTGCTGCTGATTTTTTGCTTTCTTCTATATCTACCGCCTTATGCGAGTTTGTTTTTTCTGGTATTGTTCTGTGATTATCTTCTTTGTCACCCAATTTTATTGTTTTCTTTTGATTTGTTATATTATTTTCGACTCTGTCATCTTCATCAGCTTCTGTTTCAATATCAGATGGAAAATATTCGCTTCCAGATGACTCGTATAAAACAGATTCGTCGTCTATGCTTTTTGAGTTTACAGATGAGGATGGATTTGGTTGTACCTCTTCATCACGATCCATCATGTCACCTAAATGTTTAATCTCGAATTAAAACACAAAATTGATACTTTTTGTTTTTCACTTTCGTAAATCTTGAAACAGGGAGAAACAGTGGTTTAGATAAATGATTTACTCTAGAAAAAGACAAAATAACCGAGTGATTCACAATTAATTATGTGAACTGTTGATTCAATTTTATTGACAAAAAGGTAGGTACATGACAATATAATCAAATTATTTTACTGTTTAAGGTGGATCAAAATTACATGTTCCTAGAGATTTAGAAATTCATCTTAAAGTTTATAATAACGAAATTTGCGTTATCAACGGGCTGGGAGTTTAGTGTTAATGTTTTCTCGTTTTATCAAGGGGTGTTATTAAAATTAAAGGTATGTGTGGTTCAATAATTATAAGCTAATAAGGATCACTCTATTATCCGGTATAACCGTTTTACCTTCGAAGGCCGGTCTATCGTTAGTAGGATTATTTAAGAGGTTCGGGGCGGTGAACTGTGGTTGGACTATCGCGGTATAAGCGGGTTACTCGAGCGCCCATCTAGATGAACTGTATAGAGGTCTAGATTTCTCTTCGCGTGCAATTAAAAGGGGTAAAAGCGGTCCAAGTAGCGTCAGTGAAGACGTCGGTTTACCAGAGTTTCTGCAGATTGAAATCGGTGCCGGTATTTAAGACTTCTATCGTTGTTGAGTCGGAAATGCGCGGTGCTGGTAGTATGAATTAAAAAAATTCAGTTACCAAAAAATATAGCTCCTGGTACAGGCATCGGACAAAACAATAATAAAAAATTTGTGTACGTGGTAAATTACCATAAATCAAACGACAAAAATAAATAAATACTCGTGGTATGGGCAAACAAAAAATTAATGTCGTTATCGCATTTAAATGGAACAAATCAAATTAATATTACCGGGCAAAGGTATTAATCGAAAAAATGGGTAGTTACTGTGAGAACGAAACCAAAATTTATTCTAATGCTTAGATGTCAACTAAGTATACAAAGAAACTAAACAACAATATTGACTACAGTAGAAAAACTCAACTTGCCGTAAAAAAATGTATCTAAACGAAATCGTATTGGCTAAACAGGCTATCAATTAACACAACGGGTATACCCAAAAATAATGCAATTAATTCTTTTAATCCGTTTGAAACGGTCTAACGGTACAACTTAAATACGTGTTATAATTTGATAATTTACATAACAAAGCGTACGGGGTCCAAAAGTATATAACAAAAATTAGAAAAAATAATGGTAATTAAGAATGGGCTACTTGCTGTTAATAAAAAATTTTTTCAGCCGAAATAGAATTAATAAATAACGACATTGGTTGCAATGTTTGGATCACCCTGTACATACACGGTTATCAATAGTGGCGGAAAACCAAAACTAAATTCGTGAAAGAAACAAAAATATATAAACTAAAAATTTGCAAACGGCGACAGCAACTTTAAACAATATACTACTTACTAAAGATCTTATCTGTCTAAACGGCGGTAACAAAATTAATTAAAGCGGCGTTGAAAATATGGGACAAACACTTTCAAACGAAACAAAAGAACAAAAAGCCCTAATTATAAAATGCAATCAGCTAAAATGAAAAAAAATATATTTCTGTAAATGCTCGTAATCAAACTTAAAATTAATTTGTAAGGGGTTACCCCGTGTAAAAATTCTAATTACAACATTAAACCAAACAATTAATTGTGTGTCTGTAAATGCTTAGAACAAAATTAATACACAGTAATCAAACATAATCGGCCGAACAAGGAAACTGGAAAATAATCTTCTGAACTGAGAATAAAAAAAAAGTTGCACGCATGGTCTAAAGAAATTATAATCCGAAAAAATTATATAATCACGTATTAATCGGTGATAACTCTCCAAATGAATAATAATATAAAATAGTCCCAAAGGAAGTTTTGCAGAACTATTTATTAATGAATATTTAACTAAACTAAAACGTTACTTAGATTATTATAATTTATAATTAACCGGTATGTTTTAATAGCAGTATAATAATCATAAAACTTACCTGTAACGGGGAGCGGTAGCAAAGTAAACAACGGTGATTAACGGACTGATGTGAAGTTAGCAATATAGATTGGATCTATAGATTTTAATATTCTACATTTCGCTTTAAACCGTAGAGAACCGAGGATGTAATTTTGAGTTGGCAGGTTGTAGTATTCCCACGTTTGTACAAATTTAATAATCCTTTTAACACAAATGGTATTAGATGGCTTTAAGACTTTTGCAAAATCGTGTTCACTTTTAGTAGACTGGCGCAAAATTAAAGGATTAGTCCCAATAAGCTTATTACGTTACATTAGTTGTAACGTACAAAAATTAACTTTTTAAGAAATGTTTTACAAAGCAGGTAGTGCTTCTGCTTGCGTCTAACGGTAGTTTTCTTTCTTCCTTGGTTGGAGTTAGTGCAATTTTTATTTAATCCATCGTTTCAAATGTAATTAAATATTTCTCTGTAATAATATCCATAGATTTAGGTTAGGTTTTCGTTGTATCACCAGTTTTATATCAGTTTTGATACATTAAGGTAAGAATTCTATAAATTGAAAGTGATGAACATTGTTTACAGAAAATGTATCTCTTGTCTATTAATTCCTTAAATAATATATATATATATATATATATATATATATATATATATATATATATATATATATATATATATATATATATATATATATATTAATTGTCTTACTATTATTATTCCTACTCTTATTAATGCTTTTAGTCGAGAATGTCATAATGCAAGAACGGGCACTTTTCTTTAAAAAAATTCCATTTTCATTTAATCACCATTTAAGAAGTATACAAATAAACACTGCAATATAATTTATTGTTATTAATTTTGTGAATAGATTTCCAATATGAGTGGTGATCCGTCACAGAAGTTACTATCCTTTCTTCAAGAATCTGGTATTTAGTCGGATTTTATGTAATAATTAAAAGAGGTTGATTATGTTTTAAAATTGAAATCGGTGGCACGTTTAATAAAGAATCCAATGATATAAATGCTTTTAAAAAATAAGTTGTCCTTTTTGGTTAAAATTTGAGATTTGTGATGGAACGCTTTTCGCGAGTAGCGCCAATTAAAGCGAATTTTATATAATGATTAGAACAGGTTGATTATGTTTTAAAATTGAAATCGGTGGCATGTTTAATGAAGAATCCAATGATGTAAATGTTTGCAAAAAATAATTTGTACTTTTTAGTTAAAATTTGAGGTTTGCGTTAGAGCGCCGTACGTGTCACTTAATTAATTAAGCATTTTTAATTATGATGTCCGACTGTGTTGTAAATTTAGTCCGCTGTATTAGTTTCCTCGGTTTTCTACCGTTTAAAGCGAAATATAGAATATTAAAATCTAGGGATGGAATCTATTGTTACCTTCACGCCAGTGATTAATGGTATATAATTTAATTTAAGGAAATTTCCGGTCACTATCATACACCAACTTGTATTCTCATACATTAGTACTCTATGAACGTCAATTGCAATACGAGATATCACGTTTGGTGTGATTGATAATAAAACTTGTCTATGAACCTGAAATATTCCGATGTTAAATGAAAAATTTTTTATATATTAAAGTTTAAAATCTAAATTTACATAATTATAATGACAATCAGTTAAAACAAATTATTGCATTTTACATTACAATTAATCTGAAATTAAAAATACCGGGCGTTCAAATAGATCTGAATTTTAGCTGTACGGAAAGAATGTAAGGGTTTGTTGTTTTTCTTCTTTTTTTAGGTAACAGATGACGGTTGGAAAAGATATTTTTTCTGTAACGGAAATATTGTTTCGTTACACGGCGCGTAACGGTATCATATCAATGTGAATGATTCGTTATTAGAATTGGCAAATTCATACACAAAATATTTAATGTAATTTTCTAATTTGTTAATTGTTTGTAGACTGATTATATATTGATTAGTAAGTAGCGTAAAGACTTTTAATGTAAACGTCGTGCAAATTACAATAGCCAGCATTATTAGTTTATATTTCTTACGTATAGTAAGCACTTACCTTTGTCTTTTAGAGTTGCTGGAAATTGAACGTTTGGACTGTTTTGAATCTCCATATCACGATTATCACACTCAGAAATTCCTATAAAGTAATAGATGTAAAAAGCAACCCACTTGCGGCACATAATCTAACCTGTACTACTACTAGCGGGAAAATTGTTGAAATATTTGGTATCATAAATGTAGAGTCGCTCGAACGAAGGGATTTATTGTCGTCTGCTGTTGATACTGCTACACAAAAAATATAACATTTAATTTCATCGATAGGTAGTAAGTAACATTATTATTTTCAGTTAAGAGCAGTATTTAAGATTGCAGTACCAGTACCTTATTTACAAGTATTCGTACTTACGGCTCAAGTTGGAGTTGCCTTTATCAATGCCATTTTTCTCAATTAGTAAAGACTTTATTTTTCCTGCCCTGGAAGAATTCATAACGGACTATTGTATTTGTAGTTATTACAATACAATAGGTTGAGAACGTTTTTAAATTGAAGTAAAATGTGCGAACGTTATATTTGATACTGTATGAACAAATGAACACTAATTGTACATGTACAATTTCCACGTTAATGTAAACTTGTAACAACTGTTTCGACATTACTATGGCTTCATGGGACGTATAGTTTAAACTAATATCTCAGTTGACAGTTATTGGTTTAAATAGTAAATATTACAATTGGAAAAAACTTGCTGTTGTTAAGAATTTAAAGCGTAAAAAGTATTATAAAAATGAAAGTGTACTTTAAACTAATGTCCAACTTGACAGTTATTGGTTTAAATACAACTGGAAAAAATTTACTGTTAAGGACTCATAAAGGAACTTAAAATTTAAAGCGTAGAAAGTGTTATAAAAAAGTAAACAAAGCGAGTAAAAATAAGAGACCGTCAAGGCAGTCTATACTCTATAAGTTTAATAATGGGGAAGAACCTGTTCATTTACTAAAAGACCAGAATATTTGTTTTTAGAAATTTCTATGCATTCTAGTAAACTTAATTTACGTTATTTAGATTCTTGATGTAAAATTTTGAAATTATCAATAAATAAGTGTGATTCTTTAATCAAATGTGTCCCGTAATTAGAATCTTTACTGTTATTGTTATCCTTAGAAAAATGCATAGATACCTTGTTGCATATTTTTTCTATATAGGTAAGCGTTTTATAATGATGGTTTATATTGTATTTACTTAATTGCTTGTTTGTTGATTGCCATGTGTTTTATTATGTTAAGTTGTTTGTTGAAGTTGTCATCTGAAAGTGGGACATTTAAGGGACGATGAACAAATGAATTAAATTCTGCCATTTTGTGTCTATATGGATGTAGAAGAAGTTATTTAAATAACATTGAAGGTTCTAATTACGCGACTCATTTAATTTATGAATCACACTTATTTGTTGATAATTTTAAAATTTTACATTGAGAATCTAAATCAAAAATTAAATTTACTAGAATGCATAGAAATTTCTAGAAACAAATACCCTAATCTTTTACTAAATGAGCAGGTATAAACTCTGCGTTTTGGGTCTCTTATTTTTGCCCACTTTACTTACTTACTTAACCTTCACGCCATTCCTTGCGGGTAGGCAAAACAATCCCTGCCTCTTATTTATTTTCATTCACAATCTTTCGCCATGCTTTCCTATCTCTACATACCTCCTAGCTTCCGCAAGATTCATACATAGTCTCTGACATGCCCTTTTGTTTTAGAACTCCTTATCTTTCTTTCCTTTATCAAAGATTCTACTACATTCAGCCAAGTTTTACGCGGCCTACCAGGCCAGGCCTTTCCCCTAACGTCACCCACATATATTTGTTTCGTTAATCTTATGTTATTCATTTTCTCAATGTGACCAAACCAACGTAATGTACAACTTTTATATCTATCCATCATCGTCTTTTCCTCACCACACTCCCTCATTATGCATTCATTTTTATCTTGTCCCTTCTCGTTTTACCACATGCGCTTCTCAGAAATCTCATACCCACAGCATTTATTTTTCTTTCGTGCTTTTTGACATACCCATGTCTCACTTCCATACAGTACTGATGGGACGAATACGCCATTATAGATTGCTCGTTTCGCAGCTAGGCTCATGCTTTCATTTCTCATTATCGTCCACATACTTCCAATCACTTTCCTTCCAGCATTGACCCTTCGTCCAATCTCGCTCTCAATTGTACCATCTGCAGTAAACATTCTACCGAGATATACCAGCTCGTCCACTTGCTCCACGATTTCATCTTGCAGAGTAAATACTCTACTCCACAATTAGTTTTGTTCGCGTTTACCTTTAGGTCCATGCTCTCACAGACTGTATCAAACTTCCTCAGAGCGGTTTGCAGCTCATCCGCACTGTCACTTAATAAGACTGTGTCATCTGCATACACCAGGAGTCGTACATTTACGTCACCAACCATTACACCATTTGTATCGTTACAGGCTTGCCTAAGACATTTATCCATGTATACATTGAACAACCACGGTGACATCACACAGCCTTGTCGCACTCCTTGCTCAATATTAAAGTATTCACTCACACCTCCTCTCACCCTAACACATGCCCGACTACCGTTGTATACTGCCCTTATTCCATTTATTAGACCTTTATTTACGCCATATTCATTTAATATTTCCCACAGCTTCTCTGTATTCACTCTGTCATATGCTTTCTCCAGATCTACAAACGCACAGTACAACTTCCTTTTTACCTTTAAACACTTTTCGATCACCTGCTGGAGAGCAACCATCTGATCGACACATCCTCTCCCTGGCATGAAGCCACCTTGCACATCCCACATCTTAGATTGTGTAGTTTCTCGTACTCTATCAATCAGTATTCTTCCAAATACTTTACCGGGCACGCTGAGCAAGCTTATTCCTCTGTAGTTCTTACAATCACTCTTGTTCCCCTTACCTTTATACAATGGTACAATGATCGCGCTTTTCCAATCACTCGGCACTTTTCCACACGTAAGGCATACATTGAATAATTCACGCAATCTTCGTATAAGCTTTGTATCACCATACTTGAGAATTTCACCAGTGATTTCATCTATGCCTGCTCCCTTGCCGTTTTTCAACCTTCCTACCGTTTTCTCTACCTCAATTATTCCAATATCCTTCTCAGTTTCATTCATCCTTTCTTCTATATTCTCCTTATTTAACCCTTCAGTCTTACGTTCCTCACTACTGTACAGCTTTCCGAAATACTCTTGCCAGCATTTCCTTACTTCACAATCGTCCCATACTATTTCGTTTCTATCATTCATCACTCCTGCAGCGTTCTGTTTTGGGCCACGTTTTGTATTTTGACCCATTTCCAGAAGAGTTTTTTGTTTCCCTCAAAATCATTCTGCATTTTCTCTCCTTCCACAGCCATCACTTCCTCTTTACTTATTCTCACTGCCTCCTTCGCTTCTTTGTTTCTTAATCTGTACACCTCATACAATCGTTTCTTCTCAGTCTCATTTTTGCAGCAATCATTGCCATGTACGCATCTTTTTCTTACTTACTGCCTTTTTACCGACTCATTCCACCAAGCACATTTTTCTGTCTACCTACAATCACTCTTCCACATATTCGCACGGCACAGTTGACAACAGAGTTTTTCAAGCTTATCCATGCACTTTCAACGTCAGTGCCTTTTATTTGTTCGTTCCACACTGCTTCATTCACATTCAACTCTTTATTGACAGCATCTGCGTATTTCATTCTCGCACCATTATCCACTAGTTTGTCAACCCTAATTCTGGACGTTCGCACTACGTTTGCTTTCCTTCTCCACACCCACTTTTCCCTAGACACACTCTCGATATAACCAAACAGTGGTCCGATCCACACTCGCTCCGCGCATTACTTTTGTGTTCGTCACCAGGTTTCTAAGCCGTTCATCATACACTATCAAGTCTATCATACTTTTAGATTCACCTCTTTGCCATGTATACATATTCACATTTTTATGTTTAAACCACGTATTGGATACAAACAGGCTTCTCTCCACACAGATGTTCAGCAGGTGTTCACCATTCTCATTGATTCTTTGGTCTCCGAACTTTCCTAGAACGCGTTCACTATGTTCTCTCTGTACACCCACCCATCCGTTCATATCCCCTAATATAATCACTCTTTCGTTTGGCTTACATACGTTCAACACGTTCTCCACTTCATTCCAGAAGTTCTCACGCTCCTGGTCTCTTTCTCCATTCACCGGTGCATAGCATGCAATAAGAAAAATTCTTCGAAACTCCACTTTCATTCTAACCCATATTACCCGGGGAGAGACCAATTCGTACTGTTTAACACATCTTTTCGCTCGTTCACTTATGATCACCCCAACTCCTTTTGCGCCATGCACTTCCGTCTCAACTCCTGACCATAGTGCCAGGCTGCCATCCTCCATCTCCACAGCATCCTTTCCTTTGCGCTTTGTCTCCGATACACACAGAATATCAAGGTGTCTTTCATACATTACATTCGAAATTTCAAATTCTTTACCATGCATACCTCTAACATTCCACGTACCGACTCGCCATTCATTCCTTGCACAGTCGTCAGCAACGGGGCCTGTCTGTTTCGACCTTGACCGCCCCTTGTAGCCAGGTCGATCCGAGGCAATTGTATTGTTCTCTTGAGTAATACCCTAGCGAGCAGACCGGTTACTGGCCAAATCGTGCCCCGGACGATGTAGCATTCCCTACTAACGGTATCGTCCTACTACCGAACAGTTATGTCTACTGTCACGACATAATAAATAGATAAAATAACAGATCGTATACTTACTGTATGAACTTTCGCATTTATAACTTCTTTTAACGCTTTAAATTTTAAATAGGTTTATTTCTTTTATAAATCCTTAACAGTATTTTTCCTATTGTAGTATTTAGTATTTAGGCCAATAACTGTCAACTTGGACATTAGTTTAAAGTATACTTTCATTTTTATAACACTTTTTACGCTTTAAATTTTAAATTCTTTTATAAATCCTTAATAATAATTTTTTTCCTATTGTAATATTTAGTGGAAATTATACACGTAAAATTAGTGTTCATTTATTTATATAGTGTAATGGATTTCAATCAAGTAACGGCTAACTCAATTGAGTAACTAACTCAATACTGTGCTACCAACCACGACCCGTTCTATGATACAATACATTTTAAGTAAGTCATTGTTGAATAAGGTTAAAAGCTAAAGACAACTTGTTCGCCAAAACAACATTTAGAGTGTGTATACAAAAACGCACGCATTTATTAACCGAAATATGATGCGTTTATTATCCTTTTAAACGTTTGTAGTTGTCAACTCATTAAGTAAGGCCACCCTATATTCTTAACACCTAACACTTCCAGTAAATGTTGGCTTTAATAAACGTCTGCTTTCGTAATAAAAAATTATTAATTAGAAGTGTTTTGGTAACGATTTTCGTTAGCAAACGGCATCATATTTTTTAATTTATATTTTGTATTTTTTTGACCTATAGGATTATAAAAAGCATGTCATACAAAACAAGATAAAGGGTTTGCCGTATTACACATACCGTGTGTCCCAACCTAATCGCCACAGCCGATAGCGACTATGCGAATATTAATATTAAAGATAACGTAGGAGTAAGGTTTAATTGCTCAAGGTGCATTTTCTTTCAAAAGTAAAGAAAATTTGTACAAATCCAACCTTTAGCGGCAGGCTACAACAAGTTCTGGTTTTTAAATTCTTTAATTCCTTATTTTATTAAATAGGACCCTTTTCTGTTCTCAAAGATGTATAATAAGTGATTTATTGGAGCAGAACAAACTGGAGATGTGTGAGAGGTGAGCGAAGTGGATGAACTATAGTGAAAGAACAGAACAAACTGGATCATAATGGCAAGCAACGTCGGGTCACTAAATTTGGTATTTTCTCCATCAAATTGTTACGTTAATAACGGTTTCAGTGAAAAATGAGTTAAAACTAGAATCCTCCAGAAATAATAAAATACGTGGAACAGATACACACTAAATAAAATAAAGAGTAGTGTTAGAGAAATGGAATAGTTGGTTACAGAAGCCACACCTCGAAATCTAAAAATAGAAAACCTCCACAGTTAATACGATACATGCACATACACATATTCACAAAGGGCGCTGCAATCATTAAATCGTCAGTCCGCCACAGTTAATGTAAAACCATCTTTGTTTACACAATTGAGAATTTGCCCAATACTGGAGTATTCTGAGATCTTCACTATTATAGGTATACAAACATCCACAATTGCATTTATACAGTTTAAAAATTGTGGAGGACAGAAGAATCCTCCACAATTCGCGCATCCTTCACAATGGACCATATTGCATACACAAATCCTCCACGCACACGCACGCACGCACCCACACGCACACGCACACGCACACGCACACACACACGCACGCCACGCATACGCACACGCACGCAGACGCAGACAGACGGCGCGCACGGTTGGCACACGCAGCACCACACGCACACGCACGCACTGCACACCACGCACGACACGCACACGCACGCACGTGACAGCACGCGCATACGCACGCACACGCACAGACACACGCACATGACACGCACACGCACACGTAACACAGTACACGCACGACGACACGCACGACGCACGCACTGCTGTAACGGTATAAACGGGTGGAAGAACGGGATTACAGATAAAATTGGCCTTTTTGCCCCGACTAGTCAGCGTATGGGAGTGGGTATGATGATAAATTTTGCACATCCAGAATAGTAAATCGTACGTAAGTCAAAGTAGGGATGAAGACGTAATCAGATCGGTTTAGGGCGCCAGAATGTTTGTTAGTCAAAATAAGGGACGTCGTGCCAAAATTACGAGTACATAGCGTGTCTAAACATACAAAAACATACGCCTACCTACCCGCAATCAATCCCAGGTGTAGTGGACAGCAACTCAGCAAACCACCTGAAATAGGGCTTCAAAATAGCACTACACGCCTGACAAATAAAAGCGTGTTAATCACTCAATAATGTCACGTTACGTTACTACACCTCAGTGTAAATAATTAGGCATTATATAATAATCTTAATACAACAAAAAAACACCTTTGTTGAGTGCACTCTAAACGAATCAATAATCAACTAGAAGTCAAATAAAACACTGAATATCATTAACGCTATTACTCAATAAAGAAACTGTCACTTCGTTACGTTAAATCTTAAGCTCCTAAATTACCGGTAAACTTGCAATTTGCAAAAAAAGAACTTTTATGTAACACAAAAGGGGTTTTCACAGAATTAAAACAATGTTATAAAACCTAAACAAAGCTGTAATAAGATAAGAAAATAATATACCTGTATACATACGATAATGCGTATATACGAAAAGATAACAAATTCTTAATTGGCCACGGGAGATCTGGCCAGAATTCTGCGTAACGCCGTACTAAATTGCTTAACCCAAATATTTCGTGGATTATTTAACCACACTACTTCAGGGTCAATTATCCTTTAATACTAAGATGAAGTGTGAAGGCGAAGCGTCAGAATTATGATTAATTACAATAAATAAACCCAAGCAAAAACTTAATTTAAATGGTACACGACTCCGCTTTCAAACCTTCGTTAACAAAACAAATAATTCGAGGTACACGCACAAGAAATCTTGTAAATACTCAATAAAACACAATGTTATACAACCTTACTGTCTAAATTGGCATCTCTTCTGTGTTACAACAATCGAAAATGAATCAGGTGACCGATTACTGCTACTACGGATACGGAATCTCCTAGTCTGACACAAGATGATGAGTGATAAGGTTGACTATTTCTTTTGTACTCAAACGATTCCTTGACTGAATCTCGGTAAAATGTTACTGAATTAACTAAAACTTCTTTTAAAATAGTTTTATTTACACTACCAATCCAAAAGGTTATTAACTTTATTTAAATAAATATAATTTTAATATTCTGAGAAAGTTTCTTTGTACTTCAACACGCCCTGCACGGCAATTAAGTGGCACTTCAAGAACGTTAATTTAATAAATCCGCAAAAGCGACATAAACCAATGAGGTCACAGAAGCACTAATATAACACGACGCTGATCTCTAGGTAACTTGATTACGTAAAATCGAAATCGGCACTAGGTCTAGTCCTTTGGTGATTGAACAATTTCACTTAAAATCCCTTCACAGGTTTTCTTCAAAAGTAGATCGCTACCCTCACAACACGAAAGTTCGTTCGTTAAACACCAAAAGGTCCAATATATCAACGTTCTAATCAACCCCTTATGCCGTAACAACAAACGTCACAGTACTACTACTCGGAGCGCTGTCTGTTTCAGAATCCCAAATTATTACCAAAAATCCATCTTGGATTTTGAATCCCCACTCACAAAAAATCTCATTTGATTTAGTTCCACCAATTAAGAAACGGAAGGAGAAGATTTGATACCCCTACACACAAACTTCGTTTTCAACCGTAAGGACTCGATAATTTTCAAAATTCCAAATGTCAGCAGAATCAACGTGAAAAGTATCTCTGTATTTTCATTTAAGTTCAAGCAGTTAGTCCCACATTCTATCTTTATGACTCAAAACCAACATACTCAATATTAAGCTGAACCACTGCAATCACTCGACTTCTTGTCGCCAGAACGATATCAAATACAATACTCAATATTAAGCTGAACCACTGCAATCACTGACTTCTTGTCGCCAGAACGATATCAAATACATTTACATCTACACTCTTTCTTTAAGTTACTTAATTTTACAAAACCTTCTATTAAATTTTAAGGAAATCAAACGAAATAAACATTATTTAAACTTATATTCAACTATTTACAAATAAAACGTTACTCAACATTCAATAACCAGGGAATAATAATGAAAACAATCTCTCAAACTTTAAATGTATTATTACAAAAACTCAATAAATTTAGAAACCAATTACCGACGATTTCAAACCTAATTCCTATCATAGTTAATTCCTTAAATTACGGAATAGTAATTCACAAACAAAAAAAACTTAAGCTCGAAACACACCATCCTTAAAGGTGGCGACACACGTAAAACAAATTCATCCATACAGCTCAACTCAACAGCAAAAATTTGACGGTAAATCGCTAGAAAATCGTAATCCTATCACAGCATACGCACACGCACGCGCACGCGCACACGCACACACACACGCACACGCACACGCGCACGCACACGCACACGTACATGCACGCGTACGTGCACACGTACGCTCACACGCACACGCACACACACGCACACGCACACGCACACACACGCACACACACGCACACACACGCACACACGCCACACGCACACACCACGCTAACTACACGTGCACGCACATGTACGCACACGCACATATACACACACACACACACACACAGACACACGCGCGCATGAACACATACACACACAACGCACAACACACGCATGCACGCACGCATGTATAAATAATGAACAAGGTAGCCTTTATTTTTGGAGTATTTACAAACATGTGTATCTAGTAAAATAATTATGGAATTAACGCTGGATTTATAAGTGTTTGAAATGAATCAAAAATGAATAAGCTATGTGTTCCTGTATTCTAATAATGCTAGTACTGTATCTCGATTGTCAGTTATCACTTCCCTCAATAATTTCTTGACCGTTTGCACATGCCTCTTAATAAATCCATTCGATTGTGGTTAATGTAGCGAACAGGGATTATGTAGGATTTCCCAAACTAATAATAAATTTTGAAAGTGTTTGTTTGGATATTGGGACCCATATCCAAGTAAAGTATATCTGGTTTTCCATGCCTAGCAAAAACTTGTTTAAATTCGTTTATAACAATTTCATGTGTTGTTGTTCTAATAATTTATGGATATCTGGAATATATTGTGCCATGCTGTATATGTGGTAGTGATAATTGTATTAAAGTACATCAACACGTGTTTATGAATCCACTTATATTATTTTATACCGTGCCATACCGTAAAACAGACAACTCTCAATTGGGAAGTGGCTACAGTTCCAGCTTCATATAACAGTATCCATGTTCATATAGTTTTTCTACAGTTGATATTATGTCATTTACGAGACCTGTGTTTCTTGCAATTTTTCTGTCCACATAAATATCATTACAAGATTTATATTCGATCGATGTGTTTGTTATTTCCTTAAAAAGCTTAGCTCCACCTTAGTTAATTGCGAGCGATGATGATAGTAAACATTTAATTATTTGTGTACACTTTTGCTACAATTTCATCGCTTGGTAGTTTCTAAAGTAGTTTTATAATATTTTCTATCTTTTGAATTTACTAGATTTAAATTGGGTTCACTTATAATAAGCAGATCGTACAAACTTGGAGTCCCTTTATACGAGATACGTTTAATAATCATATCGTCTCCTTTAATGGTAACGGGGGTATTACTAATTGTCCATTTGTCTGTTTTTGTGTTATAGCGAATGCCATAAGTATGATCAATAACACCTTCAGGACCCTCATAATAAGCCCAACGTATACATGAGGTAATTCATTATACTACTCACGAAATTCGTCCGAGTAGAGTTCATTACGTACAGCAGAATCAGCTGTGATTCCCTTTCTTCCACTTCCTCCTCAGACTGGCACCCTCTTCCCTGCCTGGGAAATCAATAGTCCACTGTATGTTAAGCGAAATTAACATTCCTAACCAATGACTCATGTAGCTCGCTGGAATGAGGAAATGGGCGTCATAACCTCCCAACACCACAGGCACAGTATGCGTGTCTTTAAAGTTTAAGTTGAAATCTCGGTGTCCCGCTCTCAGAAACTTCCCCGTCAAATGGTTATGGTCCCTAATCTTAATATATGTCGGTTGTGAAAGCCTCCAATTACAATAATGGCACACAATTATGCGTTCAAAATTATAAATTTGATCATAAGTCAGCACCTCCATGGGCACGATGGTATTGAGAATGCCGTTTTCCCAGTTTCTAATCTTGTGTATCTCTCCTAGAAACCATTATCTACAATCCTCTCCGTGTACAAATGAAATTGTGGAAAGGAGTCATCATAAGATCATTTAAGGTAATGTGCAATGCTCAAGGCTACATGTTTATCATATATACGTGTGTTTTTATCATGTGCAGTTGAACATTTCTCTAAAACGCATTCTAGGTATGCTGTATGGTTAAATGCTTTTCGAAAGCTACATCTGACCTCTTACAAATTGTCTTCTTATGACCATACTTTTGAAAATAATACCGGCATGTGTTTAATTCACGCAAAGTGATGTTTCGACATCGTTAGAAAGCATTGAAAGGTTTATGAGTACTCTGTTGCTGTGCTGATTACTTAGCACTAAGGGTACCACTTTTTACATCTTTTACGCAATACAAATTTATTGAGAGACTATTTATAAAGAACAAATACTAATTTCCTTGAAACTGGTGCCGGTTTGGTTTATGAAAACTAGTACCAGTTTCCCAAAAATAGCTAAAAACAGATCAAAAACAGGTCAAAAAGAGGAATCCGTTTCTCAGAAACATGTGGTTGTTTTCTACAATCTGGTGGTGGTTTCCTAATACCTGATAAATGAATAGCAGTGGCTCATTAGTTGCATATTATATTTCCTAGAATTCATTCGCAGGTGTTTTCTATATCTTACTTCGCTCAGTAATTTTTTCTAGGTCAAAGAACCCTCATACCAGATAAATAATTCCAATCTCAGGTCAATGAACTTTGGTTGCATTTTTTAATTTCTAGGAATTGATTAACTTCCTGTTTGGTATGTCAGTGGCCCTGAAGAGATCAAAAAGCTTTGAGCTCTCCACTCTCATTTCGAGGGACTGATTCTATTTTCAGATTTCCAAGAATTGTAACATGGCATCTGTTGAGATTAGTGAACCTTGAGGTTTTCACGAATTGGTTCTATTTTTAGATTTCTCAGTATTGTAATGTGACAACCCTAGAGGTCAATGAACTTTGGCCTTCAAAAGTTCAATGAACTTCCCGAAACTAGTACTATTTTTAGATTCATCAACTTTCAGGTTTAAGTGGTCAATAAACTTTGAGCTTAAAGAAAAGAAGTCAATAAACTTTGGGGTTTCCCCTCTAGTTTCTAAGAACTGCAACGTGCCATCTCTAGGGCCATTAAACTTTGACCGTGAAGAGGTCAGTACACTCGCGTTGCCATAAACTGGTTCTATTTTCAGATTTCTAAGAATTGTAATTTGAAACGCCTAGAGGTCAATGAAATTTGAACCCTCCCGTTTCCACGAACTGATTCAATTTTTAGATTTGTAAAAAGTGTAATATGACACCCCTAGAAGTCAATACATTTTGACCTTGAAGAAGTCAATGAACTTTGGACTATCACCCTCCCGTTTCCACAACCTGATCTATTTTAAGGTTGATAATAATTGCAGTTTGATACCCGTATAGGTCAATCAATTTTGACCTTGGAGAGTTCAATGAACTTCGGCTTTGTTTTTAGATTTCTCACTTCCTGAGGGCGAATGACTATGAACTGAGCCAGAACCGGTCCTTTATGACTACTACTACTCACCTACCGTCTTTAAATTTTGTCATTAAAACCCTGAACTTCATAATTCAAAAATTTACGTTAAAACGCTAAAAAGCTTTACAGATGGCACCCTATACTGATCAACAATTACTCTTGAAATTTCTGTTTGAATATCATAGCTTCAAAAATGTATCACAAAGTTGAAATGATCTGATATAGAAACCTTACCACAATCGTCCAGATAACTTAAAAATGTGTTATTAATTTGGTCTGAAAACTCTACAAAGCTTTAGATTAAAATAAAGAAGCTGTTGTTATTGAAACTCCAAAATAGTCATAACCCTAGCTTGATAAATCGCAAAACGTTATTCAAGAATTAATGGTTTTGCTCTCTATATTCTGCCCCAAAATGGTCTTTAACAAAAAATAAATATAAACAAATATACAATCTGTAATTCCTTAATTCTTTGGTTTGAAATATCAACGCAATTGTACGAATCGTCGTACAAATCGACAATAACATTACTATCTGAAAACTCGACGTCCTCTAAGTATTTCGAACTTAAAAACCCAAAAGAAAATCCTAAAACAACATATTAAAAAAAATAACATGTATGGATAACTTATACAAGTATAACTGTGCCGGTTTGAGGCACTGAACACACAGTACACAAAAATAAAATCTTAAGGGCATTCGCCAAAAAGAGGCAAAGACGAAATTAAGACTTCCGCAACAAAATTTAGCCGAATTTCTTACCTGTTATTACGTTCATAACAAAAATCAAGATCATAAAACAAATTCCGAAATATTATTCTCTACAAATAGCAATTAATTTAACTTTAATAACAATGTAATGAAAGATTGAACGGCACGAACATTCAAAATACTACTAACTACCCAAAGCAAACAATAAAATAGATCTTACTTATGTGCTTCGTTGACGCATTCTATACACATTGCGCTTTTTAAAATTTATACTTTAATCGTTATTTAGCACCTTATAATTAAATCAAAAAACAATGTACCATTTTTATACGAAATTCTAGCACGGCATAACTGTCAATTTTAGTTTTAGGTAATATTGAACTTAATATACCTTTCCGACTATTAATTAATAAATGTCAATTACTTCTCCCTTCACCAAATATATTCACATACAACAAATACAAAGTCCGTAAGTTTCTATAGTCCATTTTTCAAGTCACGTACTTAAACAAAATTCGGGACCGCGGAGACCATATTGCACGGCTACCCATATATTTAGGATGAATAAGTATACATTGGCTGAGCCAATATGATGAACCTTAACTCCACTATCTCCAAAACAGTAGAGTCTTTCATACTACAATAAAAACGGGTTGTTCACGCCGTAATTTACTAAAAGTATGCTACCGCGAGTCGTATTGAATAAAGCCGTGCCACATTACTGAGGTAAAACCTTCCCCTGTATGCGTCCACACCACACTCACTATAACACCCGTCACGTCCTCGATTACCCCCGCGGGCCTTCAATCCCTCAAGATTTCTGCTACACGACTTCTAATTTTTAAATACCGACTTCGACTGACTAATTACCCGTGAAAAATTTCCTCCCTTTGGGTTAACATAAAAACATGCATACATTTACACTCTGTCAATCATGCAACTCGTATTGCTGATCTCATCATTATACGTATATACAAACAAGCCGCTCTTAAATTTTTAATTCAATATACAAAAACAACAAGCGTTGAATTGTTCTCTATCAAATTTAAAATAATTCAATCTAAAATGTTCATACACATGTATAAAAAAAACACTTACTGTAGCCCTTATTGACAAATTTTCAAATTTATATGGAAATGTAAATTTACAGAAAATAAGTGCAAATTTACAGTTATTGGCAGTAAATATTTAAACATGATATTTATAACGCTTTTGTACATTACCGTTGACATTCAGTATTCCATTAAATGTAATACTGGTTGCCTGTGGCACAAAGAAATCGTGTATATTTTTGATACGTATACCCACGCACAGGTTTTCTTACTTCTGTGGGTTTTCTGTTTTGTTTATGTGGCATCTTTGTGTTTTTGAATAGGTTATAAAGTTTTTTTTTTCTATAGTATTGACAATGAATTGTATCCTTATACATGTAATAAGTGTAAAACAAGACAGTAATAAAAATTCATAATTATTATAGATCACCTTTCGAACATCTCACGAAGATGTTGGATTCAATCCATAAAACGTTGCATTCACAAAATGTGTATAACACAAAAGCCTCGTTTCGAGAGTTACAGAAAACAACGATTAAAAATCATTTCATATTGTGCAGGTAGTAAAGCCGTTTAGTTACCATAATGAAAGTTATTTCTTGTTATTAATGTTAAACTTTTCACGCCGTAAATGTGTTGGAAGATGCATAATTATGCTAAGCTATTAATTTACATTTACTACTACGACCAATCAAGAGCACCGTGCGCTCTACATTTTATTAGTCCTATCCCGCTGAGTTTGAGCTCTGAAGTTCCCACATAGGTACTAAACCCTCATTGATTAAAGCTGTCCAAGTAATTAACCAGTAACAAGGTAATTAATGTTTCTTTCTCATTTACGTTTTAAAGTGTGTTATGAAAATTACAGTAACTCAAAACCCTTTACACTACATTTATTATATACTAACTTATACATGTGTAAATAAAGCTTCACAATTTATTTAAAGTAATTTAAATTTATTTCCTATTCACATCTGACACACAATTAAAAATGGAAGTTCGATAGTCTCCGTAAAAAAGAAATGGTCGTTATTTCCAAGTTATTTTATGTTATTGCAGACTCGCTCTGGCGTTTACGACACATACATGCGGTGGAACCCACATATAGCATTTTACAGGATCTTTATTTTTAAATAACTTCTGTATACACAGATCTATATATTAGAAAAAATATTATACCTCCGATCAAATATGTCTTCCATTTTATTTTTCAAGATATTTACAACTTTTGTTCATTTGTAGACATAAAAGGTAAACACTTTTTTTTCTGAAGATATGTTATTGTACATTATTTTATTACGTCTAACCCTGTAATAATTAGCTTTAAGGTATTTTGTGGTCAATTACACCTGAATTAATACGTATGACGTAACTATGGCGACTTAAAGCTGATCGTGGAAAAAAGATCAAAAATGGTATATTACGTACGAAATAACATGTACATTTTTATGCATGCAGGTTTAAGTTAGAGTTGTAGAAAGTAACCTTCGAAATATACACATATTATTATGAAAGGGAAGTATTTTGCAATACTCTAGGTTTTATGATGCGAAGATATAGTCATAAAAAGGTTAAGGAAATGGTTTATTTTCTTTTTTTCGTATTACATTAGTTACGAAAAACTGAACAAGAAAAAAATCAATACAAACTCGTACTATTTCATAGTATTGAGAGCTAACTCATTTAGACTTTCTAAACGGTTCAATAATAAAATAAATAATTGGTATAAGTAATTTACTGTAAGAAAAGTACATTATTTCTTGTGTAAGAGCCTCCTTTTGTTTCTATATGTAAGAGAAAGGAGGGTCTTACCTAATATATACGCAATTCAATAAATCGGTCTATAATCGCATAACTTTATTATCACTCATCAAACTCAGTCCGGTTTGATAGGGCTTCTATCAGGATTTGCCATTACTGCCCTTTGCTTGGCTACTGCAATTATAAAGAAAACACAAGGAGCATCTCTGATTGTGCCAATCTCCTCTCATACTTTTACAGTTATTGTACAATTCTAAGGCCAATCAGCTATTGAATGCAATAGCTGTATTCTCCCTCTCGGGAGAACATTTTTTAATGAATCTGAGGACCTTCCTACGCCAGGTCCTTCTATCCCCCAAACACGTATCCCCCAATGAATAAACCACCCTCATAGGAAGAGGGTTTGCAGGAGTCTTCTAACGTCAGACAGAAGCAATAAGCTTTAAGTCCGAATACGTTACTCCAATGAATTAATGGGGGACTTCCAACGTTGGGGAAGGCCCAGATTACGTAATCCTCGTACATAAGATGATGGGTGCCCAAGGCTCTCCTATAAGACCGTCTACGTATCCTCCTGTGCATTAAACCACCCTCCTCAAAGATAAGGGTATGCAAGGGTCTTCCAACGTCAGACAAGGGCCGCATGCTACATGGCATGGATACTGACCCTGTGCCTGAACGTAACCCCAATGAGATAAAGGAGGCCTTCTGACGTCGGTCGAGACGCCCAGCAAGCACTTAACAAGATTAGGAAGCCAGACCAAATACGTATCCCCCCATGCAATGCAGAGGTCTTCCAACGACATACCAAAGTCACATGCTACGTGCATGGATACTGACCCTGTGCCTCAATGTAACCCCCACGAGATACAGGAGGCCTTCTAACGTCGATCTGGTTCTAATCATCCCTAATAGTTACGGGACCGGCAGTGTTTAGACTGCCCCTACGAACGCACATTAATTACCACTCATCATCACATCGCGCGCATCAAGCAATTATAGATACAAACCGTCACATCTATCATTCCCACACTTCTTAGTAAACATTAACATAACACTACTTAAGGTACCTTTAAGAGGTCATGTAATCATACATCATATCCATAAGAACAGCAATTATTGTTTTACTCACATGCAAATTAATTACCCGTAATCACACAACTTGTAGGTGTCAATAACAATGCAAAGAAAATTGATTACTCTATTTGTACAATAATAATGCAAGTTAGATATGCTCAGCTTCAACGCACAAAAATAGAACAGCACTATTCACAAGAAAACTCAATTACGTACTGAACATTCCTTCAAGTCAATATTAGTGATTTGTATATCGATTTTGTTAACGACCGTATTTATTAGTTCATAGACCGGCATTTCCCCTAAGTTTAATATAGTGACATATTTATGGGCCCTTATTTTAATTACTATACAACGAACTCGACAAAAAAAAAGGAACGCATGTGTCGAATAACCCATAATTTTATTAAAACTAACGATTACATAATGAAGAAAAGAAATAATTTTTGAATGCTGTTTACACTTGTTGTTCACTCATAACTTACGTGAGTATTCGCAATACAATTCTATCCGTCGGAGTTATCATAGATATTGGCAAGAGATATATGGGAAAACATGCAACAAAGATAACAATTACTTTGTGCGTAATCTTAATTTTAGATATACTCGCCGGGGGCCCTCCGGTGCTTACTTTACTCCATGATCCAGTATTGATCTTTTTACCATATATAATATTGTGGATTAATTATAAATATAATTTTAACTTCTTTAACAACTAGCTAGCGTCACCTGAAGTAATTATGGGCTACCCCGGACGCATTTTCATAACGAGCGTCAAGTATCGCAGGAACGAAACAACTCGAATGATCTATATCGAGCGCGCTTTATCGCATAAGAATCTGTATTCCTAGACGCTCGTTAAAAGTGATAAGTGGGCATAATTTGGCATTGTTTGACACGCTGTGTGACGCTATGTCAAAGAAGTAATAATTATGAATTACACCGATAATTATCTATATTATAATGTTTCTGATCCTATATTTCGGACAAATTTTCAGAGTAGTGATGAAGTACAGGTGAGTTAAATATTATTCTATTTAAATTCTGTATGATTTTAAAAACATGGGTGCCAATTTGTTGAAACTTACAAATACATGACCTCTAATTAAAATAATTATTGTATGCTGCGATTCCTCAATATTCCAGACACCTTATCTAGATATAAACTAATCAAGACTAAAACGGTTAAAGACTGTTTAGCTTGTTGTCTTTTTTTCTAGTTATTTATAAAATTATACGTGGGACGATTACGAGATGTTATGTTCAAACCGTTCGCGCTGATCAAAATGCCGGTTTAAAAAATTAGTGATTCGGAAAACTTCCTATAAGATATTTGACAAAAGCCGAATATAACAGAGAAATAAAACAAAATTAATTTCACATTCACATTGCTATTTTTAACACGCTATACGAAAAAAAATGTAATTTCATCCCCTAAAATAGGACTATCGATTTTGAGTACTTCTACTTGTCCGATTGACTTGAAATTTGGTATCCATTTATAGTTCCGGCAAAAAAATAATATTATGAATTAGTACTAAGTTTCTACCTCCCCCTCCACCAAGGGCGATAGTGGGGGGTACTACTCAAGTTCGTCCGATTTCGTTCAAAATTAGCCACTACTTTCCAATAAGCTAAAGACTTGTAGTGTAGTGTTCTAGTGACAATATAATCTAATATTTTTTTACTTAAAAAAATCAAAATGGCGTATCCGAAATAGCGGATTTTCCTATTTATGAACCGATTTGCATCAAGTTTGGAACATTGAGGAACTTGAGGCCGTTAATTAAAATTTTGAAATCAAGTTTTAAAACTAAAAACGTGAAAAATAAATTATAGTTTAAAAAACTAAAAAACCCGCTTTTACTGTACTAAAAAGTATAAAATAATATAATTTACCTAAAATGTTTAATAAAAAAGCGTGGGGCGCTTTAAAGTGCGTTTCCTTGAGAGGCATGCACCTACTTTCAATCAATATCGGCAAAGCGCTTTGCCGATATAATGAAATCTCAGTGTTTCTAAAAGCAAACTTACGATTTGTTTTCTTTTCAGAAATGGGTTAAGGACTTACAAATATGCATAAGAAATACATGGTATATTACACGCACAATTACTACTCCTGCATTAAAATCAAAGAAATATCTTTTCAAAAGAATATACCACTGTCAATTTAAAACTAAAATAAACAAAGCAGATCTACAAAGACAAAAATCACATTCTTCGAAAGATTTAGATTGCCCAGCTGAGTTGACAATTGTCATCAAAAAAGTACCTCAACAAAAAACAAGAGCTAAAGAAAAGGATGATTCGATTTCGGATTGGCGCTGTGTGATAACGTTTAAAAACGATCATAATCACACCATAGATAGTGCTACTGCTTTAATTAAAAGACCCATTGGAGAAAAAACTAAGCATAATATTTTAAACCTATTTGAGAAGGGACATTCTGTGGCTTCAGCTTACAATACCTTTTGTTTGGAGGAAATGGAAGAGTTTGGTGACCAGTACGAGAATTATGTAGCTGATCGATACTATTTCCCCAAGAAATCCGACTTTTCGAGTCTTTGGAAGGCAAATTTCAAAAAGCATTACGGTGACAGATCTGGAGATCAAATGTTTCTTCAGTTAGAAGCTAATTTGAGTAAAGCAATTAGTGTATTGTATAAAATTGGCCATGTCGGTGAGCATTACACTATTTCTCTATGCACTCCTATAATGCAACGTGCTGCCTGTGAATTGAGACAATCGTCTGAAATTTTGTTTGTCGACGCCACTAGTAATTGTGATGTGCAAAATCACAAATTATATTTTTTTGCCACACAGTCTCCAGCTGGAGGAGTTCCTCTCGGATGCACCATAACTAGTTCTCAAAAGAGTGAAGTGTTCGAAGTTGTCGTGCGAAATTTATGGAACATTTTTCCTACAAACATTTCTCCAGAAGTAATAGTGACAGATGATGACATGGTGGAGCGCAACGTATTGAAAAAGCAATGGCCGAAGTCTGTTCTACTTTTATGTACCTTTCATGTATTAAAAGCAGTGTGGAAATGGTTAAGCTTGGCAAAAAATAAAATTGAAAAGGCAGACAGAGAGATATTATACTATTTGTTTAGAAAATTATCCAAGAAGAAAGATAAAATGGAGCACCACATTGACCAATTTCATAACTCTGCTATATCTAATAAATATCCTCAATACAAAAACTATATACAGAACATGATTACTAATAGTCTAGAATCTTAGTGTCTATTTTTTAGACAGCATTTAATGATAAGAGGCTCAGAAACTAATAACTATATTGAGGTGATGTTCAGACTATTTAAAGACATTTCGATTCAAAGAACTAAGTCTTATAACTTAACACAGCTGACTGACTTTGTTGTTACCAGTTTTGAGGCCTACTATAAACAAAGACTATTAGATTTAGTTATGAATAAATTAAACAGGAGTACAATAAATCGATTATCGCCCAATGAAAAAGATGTTTTGCCAGAACAGATATCTGAATTGAAAGAAATGCAGAATCACGTTAGAAGTTCAAGAGATAGATCAATCGTATACTTTGTTGATATGAACTCCAATATATGTACCTGCCCTCAAGGAATGATAGGCAAAATTTGCAAACACCAATCTGCTATTATTAAATAATACAATACAACCAATGCTTGTAACGTTTTATCAGAAGAAAGTCGAACAATTATTTATAAAATTTCAACAGGAGTGCAGCCTGCAAAACATCTGTTATTACCTTTACAGTTGGATCATTGTGCTAAAAAAACTAATAAAGGTGAAGTTAAAATCGTAGAAGTAGCAGAAGAAACGGACGTTGACATGAGTATGAGTGAGCAGAGTCTTGAATTTTCTGAAAATAACGTTGATAGTAATTCGACCATCACCCAAGCAGATCTAGAGACTATTGAAGATAAATGGGGCACTTTTATCAATAAATTAGATAGCGATCTCCGGAAAAATTTAAGAGATGATCCTAATGGCTTCTCGTCAGCTGTAGAGCGTATTATTAGCAATTACAACAGAAACATAAAAAACCCTTCTACACTTATGACTGGCCTAATCACTTCTTTTCGAAATTATGGAACACATTCGTCACAAGTTCATTCTACAATCAGGAAAGGAAAAAAGATACCAGTACAACCAACCTCTGTGTCAAGAAGAAAAGTTATAATTAAAGTAAGAAGAAAAATTCAAGCAGGAAGAAAAGTTAAGGGATTATGAAAGCAAAAGTCGAAGGCACCACACTCATTAAAAATGTGTGTTGAAAATAATGTAGGACTGGGGGAAAATAAATTTGCAAAGTGATTAATCTATGTTACCTATATATGCTGTACCTATTCATTTAAATTCGTTTAATAAATAGATCGATCATTGAACAAGTATTTTTATTTAGCAGCTAGTCCTATTTCCTAGTCTATACTTTCTTGATTCAAACGGTTGTCTATTCTAATTAGGTACCTATTGTAAGTTTAGTAATGATTGAAAGCAAGAACAGTTGTTTTTATTTCAATTTGTACATCTAGTTCAACAGAAAAAAACATTAACTTGGAATAAGTAGCGATCAAAATTAAATGAAACTAAAAATTTACTCTTGTCAAGTATAGCAGAAATTTTAGTGAAAGCAGTATTACCTTGAAACAAAAAGAAGTTATCTTTGAGAATATACTTTGTTCAAGTATACTACTTACTATCTTAAGATGGCGATATTCTTCAAGCAAGACTAAGAAACACTCGAAAATTAAGTGTATTCTTGTCTTTAAACAATCATTACACCTTTCTCAAATGCAAGAATAGTTTATACTTAATTAAAATGAATATTTGTCTCAATGTTTAAGAAAAGGGTTATTCTAGAAAAAAATATATGTTCCGCTTGAGGAATAGTAAAATTAATAAGTTTTTTTCCGTGTAGGATGTACAATAATCATGTATGTTGAATGCGTGGAGATTCCTCATAAGGAGCGAGCACTATCGCAAAGAGTTTGCCATTTCGAACGCTCGATATCAAAAGGAGTTCGGCTCTCAATAGCTGACGCTCGATATGAAAATGCACCCCGGACTCATAACTGACGCTAAACCGTTTGGGTGCCACAAATCGACATCAGGGTGTCTTCATACGTCACCATTTTACCTATTCGTGTCGTTTCGCGCAGCAGGCAAGATACAGGCCCCCACTTGCAGTACAGTTCGACAATATTGCGCCATTTATACAACTTATAAGGGCTTTCGACATCATGGTGAAATAATATCAACTATCATATACCAACACGTACAGTATGCTACACTAACTAGTGCATACTCAAATGATGTCACAATTTATGTTATCCATCACATATTAACATACACGTTTGCTACACCAATGCGTTATATAAATATTAGCTAATTCATATCTACATTTAGCGTGTATTTAGGTATGTGTACTTCTTAAGACACCTAACACTTAACTAACTCTGCACCCATTTCATGCTTATCACAATCTCTACCTTTCTATCTATTTACTTTAGGCCGTCATAAATGACAAGAAGCAGATCGTTGGGGGATTAAGTCGATTAAGAGATGTGGAGTTGTATATACTGATTTCTTGTTAACTCCAACTTGTCTTAAGTAGTTTCCCAGATTGCTACTAAATAGCTTAGAAAATGTAAGCGTTTAACTCTCCGTCGGGCGCAATTGATCTATTAGATTGCAAGCGTTGTCTTCTCGCTACACCTTGATGGGGAAAACGAGTTGGAGGGCGCGTGTCCATGTATCCTGTGGTCGTGCGTTACCGATTCGTGCATTTAGTTTGGTGCGTTGCAGTCGTTTTTTTTTTGAGTGACGCAATAAATCCATAAGATTGCACCAAAACACGATTGTTTTTGAAACCTTAAAAATTTTTCGAGCCAAACAGACAAAATATGTTTCTTTTGTATTTTACAGAGGAGCTCTTTCTCGATGGGGCTCTACGATCTAAAACTGCCAGTTGCAGACAGTCCACTTTTCGTTCTATTGGAACTCATCGGTGCAACGCTGGAGGCATGCCACGTGAAACTGGCTCAGATGTTATATGCACACATCGTAATAATACTGTGTGGTTCGTATATTTTTCTCGTGACCTAGTAGTAATTGGAACATAACAACAGTTGTATGGTACGTTCCAAAAAAAACAAAATGTAGTACTAATTTCTAGACTGCGTTTTGATAACAATATTGGTGAAGCACGGGAAATCTAACTAAACCCAGCATTATTACTGTTACAATAAAGCTAAATTTGGAGTCGACTTGATTGATAAAATTTGCACAACGTTCAATGCTCAGAGGAACACTCGTCGTTGGCCATTAACACTTTTTCTGCAATACTGAATATTAACGGAGTAAACTATCAAGTATTATATATGGGAAATGTTAACAAAAATTGACAGCAGAACATCTGAAGCGAAGGTTAACTGAAAGAAAGGAAATTACGCTAGATCTTCAACAAAAACTGGAAACAGTCCATCCCACCACAACTCAAGAAGAGCCTTATTCAAACAAAAGGAAGAGATGTGTCAGATGTATTAAAATTAAGATACGAGATTCAAAATGCTGTTGCAAGTCACACTTACAATGTCTGCGCTTAGAACATGCAACAACAATCTGTGAAACCTGGTAAAAATCAAAATTTGAACAGTACGATACTGATTTAGACTCAGAATAGACAGTTTTGTGTTCACTTATTATGTTCTCATTTTTTAAACCATCAAAAGGGTTTTGTTTCTTTTTGGCAGTTACATTAGTAAATAAAATAGATGTTTATACTAAAAAAGCTGTATATTAATCTAATAAACGCGTTGCGTCCTAAGAAAGGATTTTCCGTATTGCGCCCAACGAAGGGTTAAAGAGCATGTTGCGATGTAAGCTCCAGCCGGACCTTTCCGTACATAGTCAGGTATTATGGAGCTAGCGAGGAGCAAGAGGTAAAGCAACAACTTGAATAATTTTTTAATTCTAACACAAGAACTTTAAGCACTAGTCTTTACTTTAATATCATTTATCACCCTGTTTATTCTTTAAATTGTTTTACTCAGTTTGTCACCAGTTTATTGTTTACTTTAATATAACAGTATGAAAGTTGACGTGCGTTGCTGTGCGTTGACAATTACGAACAGAGTAACCACTAAAACAGTCTGAGATTTTTGTATTCCAGTAAAACGTAACAAAGGTATAAATAAAACTATTTTGAAGATTAGTTGTAAAATGGGTTTAACAGTTTCACATAGTGAATTTACACTTAATAATACCATAATTCGGAGCTAACTTATTTTTTCTTTTGAATTTTTGGTTAACTGAACTATTTCTCACATCGTCCATGCTGCCTGGAGTCGATACTTTAACTAATTTGTAACGTGCTAATTTTTAGTTATCGTTTTGGGGTTGTTGCTGTTTGTAAATTTATTTACATTATTTGGGTATGTTTAGGCACATTGTCGCATTTTTCCTTCCAATAATTGAATGTTGGTGAATATGTTGATATTACCTTCTTAGTATATATAAAACTACCAATGGGTATTAAGCCACATCAATTTTTTGTCTTATACGCAAAGCGTTTATGAACATCATTTCCGTTCGTTCTACGTTCCGATGTAGATCGTATTTTAAATTAACTGCCTTGCATAAGGCATACAATTCCCTTACACCCTTTTCAAAAAAAAGAGCTCTAAACGTACAGAAAATAAGTAATGTGCTATGCTAAGCAGCGATGCAAACTGACATTTTTATTAGTTGCCTTTTTTTCCATAGGCGACAAGTTTTATTTGTTATAAGTTGGCTTCCGAGATGAAAGTTCTTATTTGTTACAACTGGTAATCATTAATATGGTAAACCATATCCATAAAACCTAGAACGTTATATGGAAAGTCTCAAATTTGTGTAAACGATGGCTAAAAGTTCCACACCTTTAGTGGTTACAACGTTTCATAAATACAAAATTCTAAATTAAAATCAAATTATTTAGAAATTCTGTCGCTACAGTTCCTGCTGTTAGTTTTTAATGACACCCTACAAATTTTGCTAAATCGTACTGTATTGTCAATCAATATTTGCTATCCCTATTATTTTGCTTTAAGGACCCCATAAGCCTAAATAAATAGTTTCCAATCCAGTTTTTGTAAACGGTATTGAATGTCTACGTCGTTAACAATTCCTACACTTATAAATAAACCTTCCCACGTCACTTTTTCTGCTTATACTTGCACGACCAGCGATAATATACAAAAATTATTTATTGTTACTGCTACATATGTTTGGAGAAACAAAAAGAAAACATTTATCTTAAAATTTTTGTGGAAGAGTGCTTGTACTTTAAAATAAAATATCTCAAATACAATCAAAACGTATACATATGCTTATCACATAATCACACTCCCCTTACTTAAGTTACATTCCCAAGTAACTTTACAAACATATAAGGTTTTTTGATTAGTCTAGTAGGATACCTACATGCATCCAAAAACGATTCTATTGGCATTATCTGGATTGTTTGCACGAACATTGGCATCAATTTTATAACAAATAAAAAATTAGGTGTGATTGATTGTTATATTACAGAGGTAAATTGCACCACGGTCTAACTCAGTGAGGTACAAACTTATGAAACTTACTGTAATTGAGAACTCGTAGGTATAAACAGTGCATTTTTGTTGTTGGACGCCACTCAATTTATGGGTTTAATAATTAAAATATAACAAAAATTGGGAAAGTTGTATCTTATCACCTAGGTAATTTCAATAAACGCTAAACAACTGTATTTATGTGTATATTTAATAAAGCAAAATGTCTGATTAATATCAGCATAAAATAACTAAAACGATATTTCTCGTAAAACTTTACGATTTTCAAATAACTAAATTAAACACAACTATAAGCTTATAATCTATATTTACTTAAAATTCAAAATGTAATATGATCAACACCATTCAATAATAATGAAACGTATACTGACCGATGTAACAAATATTATGGTTAATGTAGGTTATAAACTCAAATGGTTTTATCTTAGAAACAGACATCAGCTGTTCCTTTATAACCGTATCAACACACTATACTGATTTGTTTACTTACTTAAAACGTACTTTGCATAAAAGGATACGTATTACTTACATGTACTCAAAATAAATATAACTTCGTCTTAAAACGAAATACAGCATGAGAAATTCATTTCCCATTCATAAGATACACATACGATAATTTCTATTTGCGAATACCGTACAAATAAAGGAACTGTAGACCATATAGGTAAGGTAATTTTCATGTCTTCCACATACCAATAATGGAAAAACTGCAAACGCAGGCAAACTAACAGCTAGCGGTAGTGATATAAATGTATTCCCATTTTGATTATTCAAGACAAAAATTGCATATCATCCTGGTCATGCACACCATTTTACGAACTTTTTCGTGACGCCATGCAGCACCATACTATACTATATACAGAGGTACTCATAATTATCCACACTAATTATGGAAAGAAAACAGATACCAACCTAATGTAAATATGTTTAGCAATAATAATACAAACTCAAAACTTAAATTAAGGTAACGGTAAACAAGAATTGACACGTTACAATTTGTCCCATACCAGTTTCTTGAGTAACAACCCTTTTATTGTTATTAACACATTCACCATTAACCGCCTAATCAACATCTTTTGTTACTAAGTGTTGATTTTCATTTGTGGCAGAAGGCAACACGACTATCATGAATTTTATCACCAACATCAACTCAAGCAGTGATGCAAATCAGTATCTAGTGATGATGACATCCCTAGGGTATAAAAATTATATTACAGAGAATACAAGGATTACAACCGACTCGGAGACCTGCATTGACCACATTCTGGTGAAAGATGGGGTTGATGATAAAACGGAGACGGGAGTATTCCATGTACACTTATCTGACCATAGCCTTATTCGAATAAAGTTAGTTATCAATAGTCAACACAAATTAAAGTCAGCGGGAACTAATATGAGGGCGAAATGGGGCAATTTGAATAACCTGCTGGGAAGGAACTACCGAAATAGGGATAAAATGAAATTAAAGAAGTAAATTTTAGAAATCATTTAATTACAGGCGTCTCGCAAATAACTGATATTATGAGCAAAAATTTCATAGAGGTGCAAAAAAATCTGGCTCAAATTGCACAAAACAAGAAAAAAACGAATTAGTTAATTGAAACCCCTGTGCTATTTGAGTCAAATCGATCTATGTACCTGCAACCAGTAGACGCGATTGAAATAAATTCAATAATTAAATCTTTGCCAAATAAAAAGTCTACTGTTGTGGATAGAATAAATACTATAATTTTAAAAGCTACGACTGTTGAAGTATCAGTCTCACTTAATTAATCTTAGCTACGACGGTACCTTACAAGAGGCGTTAAAGTGCTCTGTTGTCATTCCCTCATACAAGACCGATAACCTTAGGGACATAAATAACTGCAGACCAATATCGCTGGTATCGGTTGTTGCCAAGGTTTTTGAACGCGTTACTGTAAAAGGACTCATTAGCTATTTAAATTCTGTACATTTCTTCTCAAATAAACAATTTTGATTCATCCAAAGACTAGGAACACAGAAAGAAATTGTGAATTCTCTAACCTATATTTATGAAAATATGAATAATAAAATGAAAACAGCGGGCCTATTTATTGACTTAAAACAATGTTTCGATACCGTAGATCATGATAGTTTGAGAGGGCGGGGATGCGGGGCAGTGTCAACCAATGTTTCAGGACGTACTTAAAAAATCGTGTGCAGTATATCAAGGTGGGACAGCACCTTGATGACAGGGAGATCATACATTGTGGGGTCCCTCAGAGCTGTGCAATATCAGCCACGGCGTATTTGGTCTTTGCTAATGACTTAGGAAATATAAATTTTAATAGTAGTCTAACTGCCTTTGCCGATGACATAACAATAGCTTACTCTGCTCCATCGTGGGAGCAGGTAAACCGGCTTGTTCAAAGTGATATAAATAGATTATCTAATTGGTTTGATTATAATTTACTTAGCATTAATGTTAAAAAACACAAAGTTAATCTACCTTCAAACACAGAACAAGCCCTGTTTGCACACTTAAAATTACAATCACAATCACAATCATGACTGTAATAATACAAATATAAATTTAACTTGTAACTGTGAATTAATAGGTATAGTAACAGAACAAAAATATTTAGTTGACATAATAAACTCAACCCTCTCTTTTACCACTCATATTACCATTTTAATCACGTCATTAACATCCTTTTTACGTAAATTATATTAGCTAAGAAATATTTTAGATGAGAATAGTCTCAGAGTAACCTACTTTGCTTTTATGCAATCTAGATTGCATCTAGTTGCGTGGGGTGGAACTTATGACACGATCCTGAGGCCGCTCATCATAATGCAAAAGAAGGCCATTCGTATTTTGTCTAATGTGCCAAGCAGGACCAGGATCTGCACCCTTGCTCCTCCAACTAAAAATTTTTCCAATAAGAAATCTATTTATGTACAATATATTAAAAGAATTTTTTCAAAAAACAGGAACCTTTAAAATTCAAACTTACAGCAGAGCGACCAGAACACATGGCAACAAAAATCTAAAACTGCCAAAAGTTAATATTTATTTGTTTAAAAATTCCTTCTTCTATTTGGGCCCATTGTTAGTAAACAGCCTATCAGCCACCATCTTATCTCAACCAAGTAAAAAAAGATTAAGATCAATTGCAGCATGGGCTGCCAATCAATAAGTTGAAACTTTCAATGTTTCCTTTCGACGAATATTACAGCATTTAGCATACGAAGAAATCTAAAAATAAAACTGTTTAAAATTACAGAATTTATAACTTTATAATTTAAAAATGATATCATTCTATTATTATATAATAATTAAAGGGCCCAGCGGAGTAGGGCAAGAGCTCTATTGGTACTTCCACAATCTTATCCATAAGAATCTGTATAATGGTAGTATTAATTAATTTTTGAAAAACAAATAATTATAGTAATATGTAAATACTGATAATTATTTGAGAAAATAATCTTTTTTCATTTCATTTCATTAACATTAAAAGTACAACCACTAACAATTCAGGTATAGGTGATAAACGAAACGGAACTCTACTGTATTGAAACAAATTTATTACATATATTGAGAGGAACAAAACAACATTTTTCTTAAAGGGTTCGTTACCGAGTGCTTGTATTTTAAAATAAAATCATCTTTCGATACAATACTATTACGGACATGACACTTACTAGAACATCAGCCTGTAAAGTCAAAGTTCATGGTATCAACATAGCTCCATGGTAGGGTCATGCATGGTTCTCACTCAAACCACAAAAACGATCACTCGTTATAACTCAACAAACAGTAATAAAATGTCACTAAGGCGCCACCTAGTAAAGAGATGTATAGGGGAGAAACGTTATGAACTAAACCTTAAACTAACGGCTTAACAGAAAACCATAATATTCACTCCAAAGAGAAATATTCACTTTTACCCGAAATTCTACTTCAAAAATACTTACGAAAAGCTTACTCATCATTAAGGTTCGGAACTATATGAAATTACATATTCTATATTAATGTTCGGATTGCTCTTAAGACTTTTTTCGGTTCATGACGTATACAAATTTTTCGTGCAATAAAAAAAATACATATTTCATTATATTTGCCGATTTTTGTCATATTTAGGTAATAATTGCATTTTATTGCATATTTACTATTAAATGTTCATATTAGTTTCATATTTGAAACCATTCCGAGTGTGGGAACGCTTTCTTTTACAAACAAATGCGGATGCATTATATATAAATTATAAATACGACAAATCTTATGTAAACGTACCTTTGATATCGATTAATTAACAATGGACTATTACAGAGAGTTGTGCGGAGCGGAGAGAATGGGTAGACAGGAAAGGCCGGTCATCTCGATGGTTTAAGTTCTTGCAACAATGTCACAACTGTTTATCTGTTAAGCACAAACCAACAAAGCACTCACCGGGGGGCAAGCGCCCCGGGTTAGTCTAGTACATCCTTCGTCGTCTGCAGCAATACTTGTGTCATCAGGACAGATGCCCCAGCCCCCTGCTACGGGACTGCAAAGCCAATGGACCAGTAATTAGCCCATGCCTCTTATTGCCTTACTTAAATATTTAGGTCAAGATCACCCTTTAACTGGTTCGCGGGCAATAAGGCCATGATTTCCTCGTACTAGGTCGACACCTGGGGCTATCTAGAAGACAGCGCCCTTCAACGGTGCGCGGTCACTAGCCGCCACCGTATCACGAGCCCATGCGAATTAACTATTAAGCATTAATTGATAGAATAAGGGCTCAGGAACATATCCGGATATCTGCCAGGGTTTTACAACATTAACTCCTAACAACTACGACAGTAAATAGGTAGTTAGTAAACAATATAAAACATATTCACTTCAGTAAACACTCTCAACTTTTTAAAACAAGCACATTGTAAGCCCTTGTCCACCGCCTACCGCACCACTGATGTTATTCTAGACCGCCCTCAATATAACCCTCGCTTTGCTTTTGAATTATGACGGGTCGGCTATATATTAAGCTTTTGTTAAATAAGGGTGTCAATCATAATCATCTTTTTATACTTAGCATTGACAATTTAAAATATTGATCTTACACGAGAACTCAGAAATTTTTATTTTTGCTTTTAAATCTTATACTCTTTATTAGTGTCCAAACACCTATTTTTATAATGGATTATTTTTAGACTTTCTCTTTTATTCATTCAAATCTATACAAAGTAAAATGTATTCACTTTTCGAACTGCATTGTATTTAAAAATACTGTTTACAAAGAAATAAATCCTCTCTTTTAATGCTTTTATTTTCAAACAACATTCCTAAGAGCATTATTGTTCGACAGGTCGAGGATTAAGATACTTTTGTTTAATCATAAAGTACGTTTGTTCTCATATTTCTATTTTGCCTTAAGTGCTTAACTAATTACGATGGCATTACCCCTTCTCAAGAGCTGACTAATGCATCCCCGAAACAATTGCAGATAATTTTGTTAGACGTCATTCAATCACTAAACATTGAGATCCGCGTCGGATAAATTCGGAATTTGACGACTACGAAAACTAAAAATATCAGCTCTAAACAATATGTAAACTTAATGTAAGCGTTTATCTTTAATTTAACTAAACAATGAATCCATTACAAAACAATGAATACCGTAGAATGGGGATACTTTGCTCAATTTTTTCTTTCAAGTTAAATAACTTTTTTGTTGGTAAAGATAAAAACTGAAAAAAAAAAACTGTAACATCGGTTTTTGGTATTCTACCGATTACAGAAATATGAAGAAAAAAAAATACAGTAGCTTTCGAATAAAAAATAAAAAGCTCCTTGATCAAAGTTATACTGAAAGTGGGGATACTTTGATCACCCCTGTTTTTTCAACGAAATTCTAAAGTATCCTCAGCGTTTTATATATCTGCGTTTTTAAAAAAATTTTAGTCTTTTTATTTTAACTTTTATAGCCAAGTATAGAAGGTGGGGGAACAATGATCAACCCAAAATTTAAAAAATAAACTTTATTTCTTAGAATATGCAAGGACAACTTAAATAGTAACATAATATAACATTTTTTATAGAAAGTATTTGTTTTAACCTGACGACGATTACAAAAGATCGTTTGAAACAAAACATTTCTTATAAAAATACCTATTTATCTTAAGCTAGAGAAACTGTAACAAGTAGGTATAAATGATCTATTTTTACTTAACACTTACAGCCAATTCAAGCACATTAATACTTTTGTTGAAAGTGTAAATTATGTTTTCATCTTCATCTAATTCTTGACTTGGTGGCGGCAATATCTCTAGAATCTCCTCTTCGTTAATTTCTCGGCTGTTTCATCATCGTCATTGTCGATCTCGTCTGCCTCAACCAAAGATGATTCATTTTCATTTTCCTTATCATCAGAATTGGGTAAATCAATTTCATTTCCGCTATATGTAGCGACACTGCATCCTGGTGGAACAGCGAGTCGTTTCTTCTTCCTCTGCAGACGGCTAGGCCCGCCAAATCTTTGTACTTTTAGAAGACTTGTTAAAGCAGACTCTACCATTTCACCTGGATTCTCTGTTTCCTTATCAGGGAGTTTCTGAAGAACTTGGTTTCGATTAAGTGAAAACAATCCGCAAGCCTGAAATCCACTTTTCAAATCTTTTAATAGCCTCTTGTTCATCATCATTACTCCGTGATGCTACGATGTTTAATCTAAACAAACATTTATTGAGCAAGGCGGGAAACATGTTTTGGGCACTGTATTTAGCCGCAAGTTTTGAAGCTTCCATTCGGATAAAACAGCACGCCAAGCTGTCTTCATTGGGCGGAAGAATGCCACGTCCAATGGCTGACACAAATGTGTCGAGTTGGCGACTAAGCATACAAAATCAATGTCGTTTTCATTGCAAAGTTGTAGTACCTTGGGGTCAATGCTATCAATGCTTTCCTGCCTTCTAAACGTTTAACATGTGGAAGGAATACCATCTTAAACCAGTCCCTGAAAGTTTCACCGTCTAGCCATCCACTTAAGGTGCGGTTGTAACGTGTTCCTTGATTGCAACAAGCCTTTGTACAACATGGATGTCCCACACGGCCATTCTCTTTCCATATGTCATATAAATGATGACTTTTATATATGACATAGGGTGGCAACAGCGTACCATCTGCAGAGCCGCAAACCGTTATTGTTGTACTACTTTTCGAATGATTCAAAAACTTTTTCGGGATACTTAACCCCCCTTCTGTATAAGCACTTTTTCTTCCCTGGATCATCCGCAAGGTTCGATTCCTCATAATTAAATATATTTGATGCAGGGAGGTTTTCAATAACATTTTCTATATTATCGAAAAACTGTCCTAAAGTTTCTTTTGAAACTGCAGCTCTGCTTCTCTTAATGTTAGTTGCCACTCTTTGCCCATAAGCGTTTTTATTCCTTTCGAGCAAATTATATGCTGAGTCAGCTCCAGGTATATTATTTTTGATCCTGGTAATAACATCTAAATGCTATTTGGCCATAATGCGTATATCGAATAGGGTTACAGGAAAGCCCCAGTCTCCGCATTTTGCTGCTGCCGGAAGAATCGCTTGCTCCTCCTCGTGACTAAATACTGGAGGCCGTCCAGGTTTTCGTCCAAGCTGTCCTTTAAATTTATTATACAAAGTGCCAAATGGAATTTTGTATTGGTCGGATGCTGCTCGAATGCTTAAACTCCCATTGGCTATTTCTTCAAGGGCTTTCTCCAAACTTTCTGGCAAGTGATCTACATAACGACGAGATCCAGGTATTCTTTTGTGCTTACGAGGCATCTGCGGAAAGAAAAACGTGTGATCAATGTTATCCCAGTCATTAAATATAATTATTACACCACTGTCTCTACATATATGTCTGATTTAATTATGTAAGCAGTTGCACTAATACTCAAACAAAAGCATAAAATCAAAGACATTAAAAATTCTTTAAATCTTACCTTTGCAGCAGGAAAGTTATTTCAGTCAGACAAATCACGCAAAATAATAATTCACCTTATATCACGCTTATTCTACGTTCGGTAGTCAACTGAATAGAGTGCTCACCGAATTTCGCTGACAAAACCATGCGAGTGTAACCTGAGTGGGAGAAATGAATCACGTTCGAAAACGAACGTAAGGAGAAGCTCTTTTGTATTAACGCAAAGTTATAATCATAGTATACCCGTTATTTAAAGTATCCCCATTCTACGGTACATTATTATGGCTGAAATGGTTTTTACTTAGTATCAGAATTAATTTTACAGTTGTGTATACAGCAATAGTATAGTATTCTTTAGGAATACAAAGAAGTTGCATGTGATATATTTCATTGTGGTTAAATGTGAATAATTTTACAGGCGTATTGATTCAATTAAATATATCTCAAAGTGGTGATAAACATGTATCCAATTTCTGTATGCGTTTAAATATAAAAAACTCAATTTAATTGCTTAATACTTCAATTTGGCGATTCATTACTGGTAGAATGGACCGGTGTTTAATACTTATAGCAGATCTGTAATTTAAAAAAGTGCATTGTTGGTATAATATCTAATTTTTACGTACCGAATCACAACCTTTTCTGTGAAATGTTTTAAGACTGTTTCTACTATCGCAACCCGCAAACATAAAATATAAAAAAAAAGATGAAAATGAGTTCTAACAACTGGAACAAATGTTGAGACCTCAAAAGCTGTATGAAAAGTGCAAACGCTTTTTGGTTAGATAGTGTATTGACACTCGGAACAAAATTGGTTTCTGCGCAATTGTTCTTCAGTCTTAAAACGATCTATACTATAAGTATTTTCTTATAGTCAGTTTATGCTTTGACGCGAGTTAAGGTTGAACAATGCCGAAAAATAAAGTGCGAGAGTGGGCTAGCGCCTTTAAGTGTTACACGACTGATGGTAAAGTGGTTTTTTGAACTGTTTGTGACAAACAAGTATCTGCAACCCGAAAGTTTTTATTAGAATAACATGCAAAATCGACTATGCACTTGAATAATTTAAAAAAAGTGAAACCTCAAAGTCAAGTATTATTAACGAATCCGAATTTTCAAAATATTTCCACCCAAAAAACGTTTAACGAAGATCTGTGTGAAGCATTAGTTACGGCAAATATTCCGTGGTACAAATTAGAAGTGCCGAACTGCCGATGTTTAAACTCTTTTTGGAGAAATACACAAAAGAACACATTCCTAGCGAGAAAAGGATATCTATGAGAAGACACTTCTGTAAATTCGAGCAGATATAGGAGATGGATATATTTGGTTAGTCGTTGACGAAACAATGGATGATGTAGGAAAGATCTGTAGCCAATATGCTAGTGGGTAAATTAAGAGCCACTGAATATGGTGTTCCACATTTGATCGCTTCCAAAGTATTAGAAAAAACGAATAATGCAGCTATAGCCAGATTTGTCAACGATCCACTTCGTATACTCTGGCCGGAGGAAAATAAAAACGAGAAAGTGTTAATCATGTATTCAGATGCAGCTTCGTATATGCTGAAATCAGCGCTGGCGTTACAAGTTTTTTACCCTTCCATGTTGCACTTTACATGTTTGGCCCATGGTTTGCACAGGGTTGCAGAAAACATCCGCAATATGTCACCGGAAGTTGACCGCATAATTAGCAACGTTAAAAAGTGTTTCTTAAGGCACCCTTACGTGTTCAACATTATAAAACCGCTTGTGATTTGCCGCTTCCACCACAACCTGTCCTAACCAGATGGGGAACATGGATGAACGCTGCCTTTTTTTATGCAGACAACTTTTCAATTATTAAGAAAATTATATCATCTTTTGATGGCGATACCTCCGCCTGTGTAAAATCAGCTCAGGGAGCAATGGGTGCTAAATTAAACTACATCAAAGCACACTTCTGCAAACTACCGGAAGTGATTAAAAAGTTAGAAACTAGTGGTACTCCAATAACTGAAAATTTTCGTATTATGGAAGACTTTTGCAAGGAACTTTATTCGGTACCTGGAGCTTTAGCGTATTAAAAAATAATCCTGGTTATGGCTTATTTAATCACATTTGTTCAGTTTTGAATGGATGTTCGGAAAATGTGCCTGCAGAAGTCCAGCTGGAAGTAATTTCCTGTTTTAAGTTTGCGCCTGTAACATCGTGTGACGTGGAGCGCAGTTATTCTTTGTAAAAAACACGATAATGATAAACGACAAAGACTGTTGCCAGAAGATATAGAAGAAATGTTGGCCATTTATTGTAACAATAAATTGTAAAATTTAATTTACACTGTTAATAACCGTCAATTCGTATATTTTATAGGTGGATGGGCAAAAAATCAAAGCGTTAATAGCATTGGGAATGTAGTATTAGAAAACAAATGCTTTATATTTGCTGAGTTCTTTTCGATATTGTGCTTTGTATAATACAACTTGCATAATTTTCATATTTCATTTCATATTTTAGCATAAACAGTTGCATATTTTATGTCACATTTTGATAATATTTTTTGCATATAACTCCGAACTTTACTTATCGTTTATCGACTACAATACGTAAAATGATCCGAAACGCAACTGTATCCTACAGTGTACCGGGTGGCCAACTAAGAACGGCCGTCGGCCATATCTCAGGAATGGATTATAGCACAGGTTCGGGAAAAAACATTTTATAACAAAAGTGGGCTCGAGAAACGCCTGGAAATTATTTTCAGAATTGTAGGTCCATCGCTAGAGGGCGTATTTGACAGTTAAAATTTTAAAAAGCAAAATTTTTCAAAATTTACTCCATTAAGGGGCATATTAAATATTATAATCAGATTCCTCGACAAATTCAGCATATTTTTTATTTTACAACTTTCAGTCTAACTCATCAAATAAGGGGGAGGGAGAGTGGGAACCTTGTTATGAAAAAACGCCTTTAATTCAGGTTCTGCTTGACCGATTTTAATAAACTTAATGTTGTTTGAAAGAGCTTTTGTTAGATAATAGAAAATTGGTAAATTTGAAGCAATCTGATTAATAACATAAATGTTAGAGGGCGCTGTTTAATATATTTTCAATATTGTGTTTTCTCTTTACAATTTTAAATGGAAGCATAAAAATTTAAGTAGGTCTTTAAAAAGTAGACTAAATTAATAATAAAACAGTGAAAACTGCAAGTCGATATCTTTTTCCTATTCCTGAGATATCGTAAGAAACAGGTAAATGGCGGAATTGTTCTTCCAACGTCTAGTAGGCTAGTTCGCGTTAACGGAAATTATTAAATTTGGCCTGGATGAAAAGATCTTACATTGGTCTGCAGTAATTTAAACTGTTATCATACTAATGTTATGGTTGCCGCTAGATTACCTAAATTTAATGCTGTCGCTACTAACAATGAGAACAAATTATAAAATAATAATGTGATAAATCTAACAATTAAAACCTTAAATAGATAACTAAGTAATTAGTGTCGCCCTAGATGTTCGAAATGTCGTCCATCATTTTCAATGCATGAAATCAATCGCTGACGGGTGGAGAGAACAGCAGTTTCAATTTCTGCCATTGAAATACTCCGTATTGTCTGTCGTATTATTTCAATCATGCCAGCTCTTATTGTGGGCCTATCGGCATAAACGAGATCTTTTATTCGGCCCCACAAATAAAAATCTAAACAAGTTAGGTCTGGAGACCTTAGTGGCCAAATAAATAAACTTCCACGTCCTATCCACCTTTCAGGGTATGATTGATCTAAGAAATTCCGAACATCTCTAGAATAATGTGCCGGGCACCCATCATGTTGCAAGAACATGTCACGACGAATGGCCAAGGGTACGTCTTCCAAAAGAAGTGGCAATTCGTTGCTTAAAAAATCTAAATATCTTTCTCCATAAACAGTCTCATTTAAAAAAAAAGGCCCAATTATTTCTCCACCTAGAATCCCGCACCACACATTTACAGACCAACGACCCTGATGTTGGACCTTCTACATACAGTGGGGATTCCTTTCAGACCAGTAGTGCATATTATGTCGATTTACACCACCATCACTATGAAAAGTAGCCTCATTTGTCCACATAATTCGTGAAAGTATTTCAGGATCGTCGTGTATCATATTTGAAATCCAACCTGGTATCGAAATCTTGAGCATTCAAACTATGGTGTAGGACCATGTGATATGGGTGCAATCTAAAATAGTATATATTACGAAGTAATTAGATCAATAAGACACATTGAAGTCCTTCCTTGTAACTCTCGTAATGTTATTACGAATTTTTTTCGCCCGGCCTCTCATTATTTTTTATTATTGGTACCTTTTTACTTTACTTTGCCTCACTTAATTATCATGTTGTTAGTTAAAATCTATTCACATAGCATAGGTTAATTTCATTAAATAATTTGGTGTTTTATTAAAACTGGACATAAAATGGCGGCAAATACAATAGTCATGTTGTCACAAGTTAACTTTGATGTAATGACATTATCGGTATGATAAAAATGAGAAACATATAACGACAAACGAAAAAAATTGAAACATCTTTATCATTATAATACAGAATAAAACATGCATTAATGAATAAGTAACCTGTGTTCTCTTAAAATGTTTTGGACGGTAGTTCGACATATACCAGCTATAGCTCTGGTGCTTGAATGAGGGTTAACATTTACATAAGCTAAAACATCAATAACATTTTCCTCTGTTCTACCTCTGCGTTGTTTTCGGTACACAGGAAGATTCACATTTCCAGTAGTACGCACACGGTGTGCGAGTCGGAGAAAAACTCTTCTACTGTGATGCCGTCTGTTTGGGTACTGCAGTGCATACACTGTAGCAGCAACGGTTGCATTTCTCATACATTCAAAATAAACTGCCAACATATCAAATGCTTCTTCATTTGTAAGAATCATTTTGGTACGAAAAGATAAAGAAAGTCTATTGAATGCAACACGATGAATAATTTTTGACATATGTGTGAAAGTCATAGCTTGCTTGTTTTCAACAGGGAATTTATTTTATATCTTACATGGCCCTCTTTACTAATTTTGTTGTCATCAGTAAATCGTAATTCATATTTTAAACTGTATTTGTTGTTGCTGGCCAAATATCGGTTTTTATTGATATTTTATGCTTTTGATTTACTAACACATCGCTTGAAAACAAATATAACATTCTTATATAATTAAAAAAATGTTAGATTTATCACATTATTATTTTATAATTTGTTCTCATTGTTACTAGAGACAGCATTACATTTAGGTAATCTAGCGAAAACCATAACATTAGTATGATAACAGTTTAAATTACTGCATACCAAAGTAAGATCTTTTCATCCAGGCTAAATTTAATAATTTCCGTTAACGCGAACTAGCCTACTAGACGTTGGAAGAACAATTCCCGCCATTTACCTGTTTCTTACGATATCTCAGGATGGGAAAAAGATATCGGCTTGGAGTTTTCACTGTTTTATTACTAATTTAGTCTACTTTTATTTTTTAAAATTGTAAAGAGAAAACACAATATTAAAAAAATATTGAACACCGCCCTCTAGCATTTATGTTATTAATCAGATTGCTTCAAATTTACAAATTTTCTATTGTTTAACAAAAGCTCTTTCATCAAGTTTATTAAAATCGATCAAGCAGAACCTAAATTAAAGGCGTTTTTTCGTAACAAGGTTCCCAGTTTCTCCCACCCCTTATTTGAAGAGATAGACTAAAACTTGGCAAATAAAAAATATGCAGAATTTGTCGGGGAATCTGATTATAATATTTAATATTCCCCTTAATTGAGCAAATTTTGAAAAATTTTGCTTTTTAAAATTTTAACTGTCAAATACTAGCGGTGGACCTACAATTCTGAAAATAATTTCCAGGCGTTTCTCGAGGCCACGTTTGTTATAAAATTGTTTTTCCCGAACCTATGCTATAATCCATTCCTGAGATATGGCCGACGGCCGTTCTTAGTTGGCCACCCGGTACTTAACACCTACAATTTTCCAAAGCTCAAATTTACAATTACTTAATGGTCAATTAACTGACGGGCGGGATTCGCTCACCAGGTGATGGTTTTCATTAGAGTACTCGAGCAGATCCAACAAGGTCGAAGCATGGGTAATGCCGTAAACTTCACTCAATAAAAGGCCCTAACGTTATACGATGTTTGTTGATTGTATAATTTTTCTATTATCCGCAAAGCGAACACTAGTTGTTTAGTACGCAGACCGATTACACACTTAACAACTATTATATACACCACATGACAACGGCTGCTTTACCCCACACACAACTCCTAGCTGTAGACCATTCCTCTTTGAAGACTCGGCCTCAACCCCCACAAAACAGGAAGCTAATGGCCCCCTATTCCAGTAGCACTTAGATTCGGTAAATGACAACTTAGCACCTGGCAGCAGCTATTAAACGATAAAAAGAAACAAGAAACTGTCAATTTAGCAAAAGCACAAAAATACATAGGATAACACTCAACCATCTACAGTAAACTGAGCCAAACAAATTCCCAACAATATTTAGAAAAACTACAGAGGCAGACCAATTCAGTACTCAATATGATTGACTTTATGCAAACAACTTAATTGATATCAAAACCAATTCCTTAGATTTCACTATATTAAGTCTCGCATTATATGTGTCATTTATTATAACAGACTTTCCTCAACATTATTATAACATTCCAAAATTTTATTACGTCACGACCAAAATACTTTTCCACTTTCAATTTTAAGATTTGTCAACGTACTTCCTATATAACAAAAAGATATAACTTAATTTCTCACGATTTCCACACAGCGTTACAGTACAGTCAGAACTTATACAGGTATTGATAACATACATCATAGTTACCTAGTTGTTACTATTGACATATTATCTATTAACAAAACATCTGTATATTTTGCATATATTTTATGCATTACCCCATATTATTCTCCATTGGTATTATTTGTACTAATTAAATGTAAATGCTTTTCTACTCTATGGATAACTTGTTACTGTCAAGATTATATAAGTTATAATTTTAACTTCAATCAAATAGGGCGTAAAATTTACAAGGATAACTTCAATATCATTTTCATTTAATACTCTAACTGGAATTGTATTACCTGTCTCAGTAATTTGTTTCAACACTAACATATTTTATGAGAATTTAAGGTCTTATAATTATATTTAGTTTCACACGAAACACTGAATGTTTAATTATTTTAATTGCGCACACAATTATTTTAACATGATTTTTACAATAAATGTATTCAAACCTTCCTACTACTGTGTTCTATACTTTTCCGCATTGTCTCTTTAACATTACTTAAGAACATAGTGTGTTTCTTATTCACACAGTTATTACTTAGCTGCTTAATTAAATAATCACACTCCAATTTTAGTATCGTAATAAATATAGTATATACTATAACTGTAATGTTAATGTCCGTTTTTGTGATACATTTAAGGTACTGGCTAGGCAACACATCACACTTCTGTTCCACGTAAAGTAAACAATCGGATTAGCGATATTTTTCTAGCCGACAGGAAGAGTATTTCCTATTAAGAAAGGATAACGAGGAAACGCACTGTTTGGTTACCTACGTTCTAATAAAGAAGAAATATATGTGATTTATGATATATACGATTGTGCTAGCTTAAAAAGATGTAAACCTTTTTTATATATTAATTGTTAAGAATTGTTGTAGCGCCACATAGTTCTGTAAAAGATAAAATTAGGAGATATCTTTAAGTTCCATTGATTTGTAACTATTTAAGAAAATATCATTAAATAACATTTAGTTTAATTCATATTCCGCTCAGAATAAACAATCAACTTTAAATTTTGTCACTCATGAATTTATTGCAGACCTTTAGACTCAAAAATTTTAATAAAATCCGAATATTTATTTTTTTACTTTCTTTACGTATTAAGTCAATTTCAATTTTTTAAACAAAAAAAATAAATAAAGGCTTATAATTTCATACGGTGTGAAACCGTAAACAAAACGTAGCAAACTGGAATAAAGACAGTCATGTAGGGTACGTTGGTGCTAGAAATATCTGCAAAAGTGTCATCACTAAATCTAAAAAGTTGTTCGAACATCGAAAATGCAATGAACTAGCTGCATCTCCTTTAGGCAGTCGTAAATTTTGGTCTTTAGCTAAAGCCATTAGTAAACACTTTGGAACATCTTCATTTCCTCCCCTGACATCCATTGACGGATCGGTAGTTGCTGATTCTGTAGACAAAGCCAAGGTTTTTGTGGATTTGTTTGCATCAAACTCGTGTCTCAATGATTCTGGAAAAAATTGGCCCTTAGCCAACTCTTCTTCATACGCTATGAAACCAATTCATTTTCGGTACAAGCTCTTGGAATCGATCATCAGTAGGCTTGATCTCAATAAGGCGACTGGCCCAGACGGTATCCCAGCTATTGTCTTACAGAAATGTTCCCCCGAACTAGTACCATTCCTATCTAAGCTCTATACGATCTCTACGTCTTCTGGGGAATTCCCTTCATCATGCGTTTAGCAAATGTTCAACCTATTCCCAAAAAAGGCGATAAGACCGATCCCTCAAATTACAGACCAATTGCCATCACTTCCATTTTGTCTAAAATCATGGAAAAAGCCATCAATCAGCAACTGCTCACGTTCCTTGAAACTAACAAACTCCTTAGTGACCACCAATATGGGTTTAGGCAAAGTCGTTCAACAGGCGATCTTCTTTCATATGTGACCCAAGTTTGGAACAATACAGTAGAGCAGTCCGGTGAAACAGTTGTAGTCGCTTTATATATCTCAAAGGCATTTGACCAAGTTTGGCATAAGTGTTTACTTGCCAAACTCACCTCGTTTGGGTTAAATGATACGCTCATCAACTGGGTTTCTAGTTTCCTTGATAAAAGACGAATACGTGTCGTAGTTGATGGCTTTTTTCAAAAGAAGTTAGCATTAACGCGGGCGTACCACAGGGATCCGTTATAGCGCCTACACTTTTTCTGCTGTACATAAATGACCTTATTTATTCAACAACAAACCCCATCCATTGTTTTGCTGACGATAGCACTCTTCACTGTAGTTCATCTAAGTCTACTCAAAGTGATAATCCACCTTCCATGTCAAATCAAGAAATTAAATCTGAAATGGCAAATTCAATCAACAAAGACATTCAACGTATTCTCGAATGGGGAAGCAATAATCTAGTTAAACTTAATGCTAACAAAACTCAGTGTTGCCTTATGTCCGCCAAAAAAGATCGATCATTTCCTGTTGTAAGTATGAATGGCTCAGTTCTTAAGCTTTCAGACTCTATTACTCTGTTGGGTATGACTGTATCTTCAAATCTCTCATGGGTTGACCATCTTCTGTCAGCTACCAAAACAGATGCTCGTAAAATAGGCTTTTTTACAGATCTAAGCAGTACTTTACCTCTCGACAACTCCTTCGGCTGTATAAGGCCCAAATTCGGCCTCATCTGGAATATAATTTTCACCTCTGGGTTAGTCCTCCCCAATACGCTCTAGATATCGTTGATCGTATTAAAAGGAGAGCGATTAGGCTTATAAATGACCCGTCCTTAACTTCTCACATAGAGTCCCTTGAGCATTGAAGGGTGGTTTCAGTTCTTTCTTTGTATTATCCTTATTACAACGGCTATTGTGCTGCTGAATTATATTCTTTGATACCATCTCGGGCTATCTTTGCCAGAAACACTCGGTTCGCTCATTCACATCATCAGTATGCAGTACAAATCTCCACATTTTCTACACGGCTTCTAAACTCTGGAATGATCTCCCTAGTTCCTGTTTTCCTCTCACCTATGATATGAGAAAATTTAAGGTAGCTGTTCATAGGCATCTATTGGCAATTCGTTATCCATCTATCCATCCTCCTAAGTGTTCCTGAGTGCTTTAGCACGATAGGCCAAATTTAGCATGTTCAGGTCCACAATCATAAAAAAAAAAAAACTTATTGTACAACAAATTTCCAACTTGTGTAAGACTAAATTTTACTGATAAATAAGAACTAAGTTACTTTAAAAGTTTCACAGAATTTCCAAAGCGAGCAACATAAAAAAAAATTCGCCTAGCACTAGTTTCTAAAAAGGGTATGATAAACAACTTATATGTTACTCAATACCCACTAGATGTTCATACTTTGTAATTTAGAAAAAAAGAAAGGCTAAGTATTTCATTTCCTCCCCAAGGGGGAGGGGGGGCTGCTCGAGCTTGCTAAGCTCCTTCAGCCACAATCCTGGATTCCCAGCATACATACATACATTACGTATATATGCATGGTGGGATTAAGGATGGGTGTGATCAGAATAGGATCTGAACGGAGTTAAGGTTCTGAGGGGGAAAATACTACCCCATCATTCGCCTAAGCAGCCGCACATGGTGTGCATGTACGCAGTGGCCATGCTGCTACATGTGTATGAAAAAACCTCATACAAGGTATACGGTAACGGGAATCGAACCCATTGCCTCCCGAATGCTAAGCAGATCGTGTCACCACTACTCTACCAGCTCGGTATTTGTAATTTAACTACCAATTTTGACTTACAAACTTATTGATTAATTTTGTATAAATTTCCTTGTTTTTATAATTTCGCGATAATAAGATTCTTTAAAACGGCTCTCCATGTTTATTTATCCATCAATATTTCCTTCTTACCATATTCCTGTATATGATGTTACATTTCGAAACTAATTGTATCACGTATCTAGTTGAGGGGTTTAATGGGCTTCTACGTTCAGGCAATACGGTTTACTCGCAAGTATGATTTTGTATTTATTATTTTCTGACTACACTGTACTTTAAGACACGTTGTTACTTTTTATTACGCTATCACAAATTATATTGAAATTTCATATAGAATATGTGCATACTCAACCATTCTTAAACGTACATTTTATATTAATATTTTCAGAAAGGTACTATCTAAGTTTATTGATTTTACCTTAGAAAAATTGTTTACACTAAAGGGACATAAGGAAGCATGATTCAACTAATGCCTGTTAAAGTTAAATTTATATTCTTTAACCTTACTTCGTGGAATTCCATATTTAATTGCACTAATCTTTTAAATACAATTTAATTGCACAATTTACTTTATATACTTATTTATTTCTCAACACGTTTCAATATAATATGTATGACCATCCAGAGGTAAGTAAAATAATAACAAGTACTTATAGTGACAAAATCGTTAAGGTAATTATAATTCTATACTTAAAGTGTCTGTGAGTCTGTGGTGAGTCTACGAGTTCATTAAAGGTGATATTGTCGTATCGTCCTTGTGGTCCATGGTTTTGGTTTTGGAACTCCTCAAGGTTTTGATCGAGTTGAGCTATGAAGTCGTTGCCAAACATTGGATCGCTTGTGGCCGTGAGTACGGACAGCAGGCGAAGACCGAACAGGTCGGCTTTCTCATGGTCTGAAACTGCAAGGTTACCTTGAGGGTTGATTAGGTGGTCTGGTTTTTCGTTTTGTTAGGATACTAAATGTTTACCAAAATTTAGAGTTTTCACGGTAGTCTAGTTTGGCTGCCTCCTTAACCCAATTTTCTTGGATGAACCTGTTGGTCTTTGATCAGACGATCAAAGTCTACTGTATTCGTTTTAAGTACTGGGTCCCTGGTTTTCAGAAATCAACGATATTTCCGTCGTTATTTTTAAGCCTGAGAACGATGCGGGTAGGAAGTGGTTTCCGGGTGGTATCGATTTCTTTTGTGGGGATTGCAGAGTTGGCTGCGTTAGAGATGAAATGGGTTATGTCTTTTACGGATGTGTCTTTGTCGTCTGTAGTGTTTAATAGTATGTCTAGGTGGTTATTGGTGACGTGTTCTTTGAACGCATTCCAATAGGTATTATGAACATACCAGTGTTGTGGGAAGTGGAGGACCTAGGGATATCTTTACTAGCAGAGGGAGCTGGTCAAATGATGTTGTGGTGCCGATGTGGCAGTTGTAGTCGAAGTAGTGAATCAGTTGTTCACACGACATTATACGATCGCGTATGGAGCAGGCGCTGTATCCGATAAACATGGGGTGGATGATACTTATTCTAAAAAGTGTGTTACGTGCCAATAAGGCAGAGGCAACAAATTAAAGGATGCCGGGGCTCAGTTCGCCGGAGGCACTGGATGCGTGGGTGTGTCTATTCTTAAAGGAGACAGAGGGAGAGTTCACTACTCAACCGTAGCTCTTTAACTACCGTTTTGCTCAGAACGGATCGTGCGTAGAGGGAATAAAAGGTTACAGTAATTTTGGGCGCCAGGAATCGCCGCTCAACGCCAGCCCACACCGTTATCCCGACTCCTGAATACACGGTGATACAGTGGATGAGTAAGGAACTATAGGAAGAGAAAAAGGAGGAAGAAAACAACACCAAACAAAACAACCAAAGTAATGTAGTAAATGTAAATTTAATTGTAATCGTTGATTACTTTTTCAAAACTGTCGAACTTATTCTCACAAAACAAACAAAATTATATTAACATTGTGCCAATTTCTGTTAATAAATAAAAAATAAATGTTTATGTTTCAATTTTATAAATGAAAGAGCCGAAGTAATATTATTACGATTCAAAATAACCCCAAATTTGTCCCAAATACCAAATAAATAGAAAAACCAATGTTTATAGTACTTTAGCAAGTTGCTGGGTAACTATACGCAACCCAAAACCAATTAATTCTAGAGAAAATTTTAAATAGTTGACTGGAAACGTTTCGTTTACTTAATGAAAGACTTTTCATTGTGTACACTGAAAGAAAACATACATTCTCGCTACCACAAGCGTTTTAGATAACACGAAAAATGAAACACAGAATAATGACTAACACTTGCTGCAGCTTACACAAATAGTATAATTTTTTCCTAAAATTATTATATAGATAAGTAATTCTTATTGAAGTTTACAGAACATGCATTAATATTTAATTAATTAACCGCCCAATTAAAGCGGTGACAGTAAAGAAAAGAGGAGCGATTCGGTTGACCCGAGTTATTTATTTCTGAGAAGAACTAATTCAGTAGCCAAATATGTAGAAAGAAAGGAGCCAGAAATAAATAATTGAGTAACTAAATCTTCCTCGTAACCTAATTTTAATTAAAAAAAATCTGTTATGAGAAAAGAAATATTCAACAGTAAAAGTAATAATTGCTGCACATGTAATTTAAATTCAATGATACCATTTAGCCACATCCAGTTTCTTAAATTGTGACGCACATACTTAAATAATGAAACTCGTCTGTTACGCAGCTAGCAGTTACATTAAAAATAAACGGTAGTTTTAATTAATAAGTAAGGCTGTAGATATTATCTCAATCAGATAATGAAACTAATAGCAGAGTATAGGCTTAAGAAGGTAGTACGATATTAAATCAACAACTGTTAACTAGAGGTTATTGATCATATTTGTAGATACAATTAAGGTGAGCATTTATACGGTTGTTAACCCTAACAGAATTCTATACCTTAATTCATATGCAGTAATGGAAGTAATAAACAAAATAATACAGATAAACTCTGACCTTATTTGACGGCGAGAGTTCTTACCCTATCGATGGGATCGCAACTAAAGCAGGTGCAGCACTCCCGGTATGATATGTCCAATGGTTTATTTTAGAGTAGCCAATCCAACTTCCCATTTAAGTTACCGTAAATGTTACACGTGAAGAAAAGTAGGTTCGTAAGAAGAGTAATGTTTCCTTCTAACTCCCCAAATCGATTGATAATAATCTAATCGCTAAAAAAAAGTAAGGGTAGGTGAGCACGAAGATAAAGAAGTTTACGAGCTTACCACTACGTTGTAAGGTGTGGGATAAATGTAAAAACCAGCCTGATAGGTTCGAATCTAAAGCTTTATACTTGTATATTGTATGAGTTCCGTTCCCTAAGAAGGAAGATTTTAAATTAGTACCAAATGTGAAAAACTGTAATTTTTACCCTTTATTGGACACGATTAAATTTTGTTTAAAATCCGCAAAGCTTGCGATCAATAGGAATAGAAAATTTGGTAGGAATTCCTATTGTTTGGAAATCTTTTACTAGAATCCGAAACAATTTCGTATATTAGAAAGTGTAAAAAAAATCACAAAATTTTCGTAGCGTCTACAACATGGCGGAGAAGAAAGTGAAAAATTTTGTTATCAAAATCGAATTTGTCATCTGTTAGATGTATATTCAATAAACGATTTTCCTATTGGTTATTTGATACAATAAACCTCGCCCCCTTACGAGAATTTCGTAAATTAATCTAAATTATTGGTGTTTACAACCATTGCATAGTACAGAGTTTGGCTAGACGCCGACAGATGTCATAACTATTTACTTTTGGTAAAAATTATTAACACTAACAGGATTTTTGTTAAATAATACACAGCAGACATGTAAATTACTGCAATGTTTTTCAACACTGTACGAATTGTGCGTTTAGTACATATCGAGAAGTAGTTAAAATAGATAATTTTATAGCAATTAACAGAATTATCCACAAATGAATTTTTGTATGTTACAAGTGGTAGGCTGAGTAGTTTGTCAGTAAGTATTCGCTCGTTAGTGTTGTGTGTCGTGTTTCCAAATTGTTTATCTTGCGTTGAGGTCTGCGAGTAGAACTGCATTGGGGATGTTGGCTATGTAGTGTAGTAATGGATAGTAAGGGCTTTATGTCCAGGAGGGTTATAATAGCAGAGTGCTCGTATAGGGGATGAGGGAAGGTGCACCACGGCTACACATTCAAGTTGCTGAAGGTGTAGCGGTAAGGTGTATGGAGCGGAAGGATATCGGGTGTGTATTCGTAGTGCAGTTCCTAGCATGCCTCTGGCTGGGTTGTTGTGCAGGGGTGCTATAGTATGTGATGTTGAGGGTGCCTCGGTTGGGAAGTTGATATCCGTTATGGCCAGTATTTATATTTGGCCTGTGTCGAGCGGGTTTTTAATGATGTGGCGTTTTTGTCAAATGCCACCCGCGTTAACTTTTCCTATCATTAAGTCCATTGTTGCAGGGAACGAAGAAAGGGAAGTTCGGGAGTGTGGATAGGAGTTTTACTCGGGTCGGTAGTAGTGAGTACTAAAACGGACTTTTGTACCGTTCCAAGAGCAATACAATCGCTTGTCTAAAACCCCTTCGGTACGTAGTCCATCCGCTTTATGATAAGCTCACGCCTATCAAGGAAGATGGTTAACAGAGTAAATGTTAGGGCTCTCAGGACGGTGTTGATCCGGAGAAAGTGTTCGTGATTCTCGTCGTCGAAATCGGAGTAGGTGGTGGAAGCTGTTTCCAGATTAGGGAGGGCGCTCCTGGATACGAGACGATGGGATCTCCCACAGTTTCTCACAGTGGAAACTGTAAGGATGATATCCACCGCATTTGTTACACTTGGGCGAGGATATGGAAGGGATTTGTTACTTCTGCCGCAGGAGAGGCACTTTAGGGACCGACTAGGACACACTTCTGCTTGGAGGCCCACTTTGGTGCAAATGGACCTGTATTTAGGAGTAGAGTTGGGTGTGTTGGGAGGCTCGCATTAGTAGCGTCTGCCGAACATACAGACGCGTTATGCAAGATGAAGTCGATTGAGGCTTTGGAGTGGCATAGGATTCTGAGAAAGGATGCAACACGGTTCGTGGTGCTGGATATAATACCGCCTTGGTAACATGGGGGAGTTCGATGACCTGTATTATCTCCTCGGGGGTTATATCACGGCCAACCTCGTGAATGACGCATGACAAGGAAAGGGATTTTTCCATGCTTGGTATAGGTTGGGATGTTTCAAGGAGTGCGATCTTGTGATTGAATCGGTGATTCACCCAAAGGAGTGGGACAGGGCGCAGGATATTGAACAATCGCTTATGGGAAGAAATGCTTTTAGATATATTACAGCGTCGTTGTTGGGTTTACCATGTTTTACCAAGTTAGGTTAGTATATGAACGGGGGAAGTGCAATAAATTGTAGATGTTTTTTGTATGCGGAAGGGTGGACTCATACCAAGGTGCGACCTTACACCCCGCTGTATTAAGCCTTCAAGTTGGGGCTCCGGTGAAAAAAAAGTAGGGTTTTGTTAGTAGTTTAAGAAAACTAATGTAGGAGATACATTAATTTATTGCGCTTTATTGCACTGTACTTGTTTCCTATTGGCTTCTGATGGTCTTCGGTGCTCCTCTTCGCGAAGTTGGCTGCCTGCCTTCGGTTATTTACTGTCTTCGCTATGTAGTCTCTCAATGTCCTTCCTGCATATCTTCTTCAATGTGGTGATGATGCTGGTCCTGCTGCTATCCTGGATCTGATGGTCTTTTTATTCCTGATAAGGAGACGTTTTAACCGCTTTCTTATTTTGTAGTGTCATGGCTTGCAGTGAGCACTACAGTTTGTTTGAAAGCGACGAAGTGTCACGTAGATGCCCGGGACGCATTTAATTTATTAAAAGGTAATTAAAAAACAATTACTTAACTACTTCTGAGCTCGGTTATCAGATAAGAAGTGTAGAGCATCTTGTGGTTAAATAGAAATTCGCTAAAGGCGGGGGCGGTTTCTGGTAGTAACGTTACGTCACAGATTGACTATTGTTTAAGTAATGTGACAGGAGGGGATTCTGACGTAGAAAACTCAACGCTTTCGTATTGGCGTCGGAACAGGTAAAATCGATTATTTGAAATTCTGCAATTTTAGGGAAATGATTTAATTAACGAATAATTAATAAAATAGACAGTTTTAGCTCCTTACAACATATTAGAAAGGAACACGAAATACAGAGTAGCTTTCAAACCTAATACCAACGTTTTATACGTTTATTCAATTCCAAATATTTAACTAACGACGTTTTGAAATCGGGTATTTATAAATTCAACTCCACATTTCGTAATCCTGCTTATATTGACACAAACACTTAGGAACTTCGATATTAGATAAAAAGAACTCATTATATGCTACAACTATAAACGACAGACAAATAAAATTATGCCAAACATCTAATAGTAAATAATTACCTTAGGACTTCGCAAAACAATGTCAGTTTTTTACGTTTTTGTGACAAAAAAGTCAAATTAGACGTTTTATAAGCATTCGAAATTTTTAAACATAAACAGAAAGTACCTTTAATGAAATAACAGGTTGATCTTGTATACTAACCTTAGTAGGTCTTTTAAACATAATTGTAATTTACATCAAGTTTGCCATTTTACCTTAATGATTTCTTGCCATAACTACTTGGTATTTTACCTACACGTTTTCTCTTGATAATGGTACATGCATTAATGAAACGGGCTGAGAAATAAATAATTATATAAAATAAGTTGCGGAATTATACTGCATTTAAACCATATTAGTTTAAAGTTGATATGCTAGTAACCATATTTTTAAAAACTTAGAAATGCACTAAAACACTAATACGAACCTGTAAACCAATTGGAATTTACGAGAACTGTAATTACTACATGTATATTACCAATATTTAGGATTTTTTATTTTATTTATTCGGCAACTCCTTTCAGAGCATTTTTAAGAATATGGCAACGGTATTATTTTACCACAGTATTTAGTGTATTCTTAAAGTTTTACGGTACGTATGATAGAAACCGATAATTCGTAAATGTGCTCTACTATGACAGTAGTGTTAAGAGTCAAATTTGCAGGTTAGGTTGCCAAAGCTAGGATATGTTATTTTACATACGGCAATTCTAGGTAGATAGAGATTATTGAACTGTTGAGTATCAGGTTTTGTATTTCATAATTAACTTAAATGACTATTTAGAACTTTAGCACTAAGCCTATGGTTTAACAAGCGTAATCAGGTTAAGCTTTACTTAAAATATAGTGCAAAAAATGGTTCATTTAATTTATTTTCATAAGAACTAAAATTAATTTTGGATATGAAATATAACTAGCACGTACATGTACTTTAAAACGTGGTCAAATCCGAATCTTAAGTAACTCCTTCATAATCTATGAGAACCGTACAAAATTGTGAGATTAACTCTAAATTCATTCCCCTTAAACTTAAATCAATACAACGAATAGAATGACATTCAAAACTATGTAAAACAGAAATGAACAAACTTAAATAATTTAAATTTCTAAATTAAGATTCAAAAATATATATTCTATTACTCTGGCCTTATAAAGTGATCAATTAACTGGTGCCTTCTTCAAACATAACATTTCAATTTGTTATCCATTTATTGCACATTATGCAAATAACAGCGATAATCTAAATTAGATATTTTGATAATACGTATTCGATATTTGTTTCGTAAGCAATTCGTCAGCTATTTGAGCGATGTTGTAATAGTTGTCCACTGTCAAGTTCCGGTTTGGTTTCTCAATTGGGACTACATGTCGTTTCACGATATCTGTTGGAGAATTAGACGTGGAAAATGGCCCATCCGGTTGTTTCCCACAATATATCTCCAAGTTCGAAGTGAAGAAGTATTGGGCGTCACACAAAGCATACATTTTTATTCCATACCTCGCAGGTTTGCTAGGTATGTATTGGACGAAACTGCAGGGACCTCTAAATGGATGCAGCATTTCATCTATCGTAGTGTATTCACTTAAATGGAAGGATCTTTTACAATTGCGAACGAAAGCATGGAAAAAATCTCTAGTAGCTGCAAGCTTATCAAACTTTCGTCTCTCGGCCCTATTAGTTTTATCGCCAAATCTCGGGCAACGTGTGATGAATAAAAATCTCTTGTAGCTTATGACCGCCCTGTCGAGTTGAATTCCGGCTCCATCATTGGCCAAAATTCCTTATATATTTGCGTGATGAGATTTATTTACCCCGATCAAATAAGGTAATACTAAGCATGCAAAAAATTCTGCCCTTTCGATATTTCTGCAGTCTCTTTCTCTAGAAAATTTGTGATTAGTTCGCAGCAGATCAATATACATATTTGTGTATTTCAATACATCGTCTAACATGAAGATATCAATAATTTTGAAAAATGCATCTAGTTCATTTTCTGAGCCTGTAGAATGTGCAGTAATGTCAGGAGGTACTTTTACAACGTTTATTTTTTTAGGTTTTGACGATTCCGTTTTTATACCATTTTGTCGTTTTATTTTTTCCGACAAAAAACTCCGTAGAGCTTACCTCTTCTTTTGCTAATTCATCAGATGAAATTTCTTGTCCTGTGGCACTATCATGAAAATCCTGTTCTGCTTCCTCTTCAGAGAATTCACTTTTAGATGAAGGGATGTAGTCTTGGTCATCTTCTATAGGTTCATTCAATAATTGTTGAGCTATCTCTTCCAGTTTTTTTATCTGACAATGGTTTTCGTGACATCATAAAAAGTATATCTGGTGTCAATGTTCCCAGTAACAACACAGAATTGCACTGTAATGAAAAAGTAGAGAAATAAATACGCACAAAATAATTTTATACCTAAACTTACACAGACAGGCGCCTGTCGTAAATAGTACGTTAGGCGGGAAAGGTAAAGAATATTACAATGTAACACACAAGTCTCAAACCACATAAATGAACCAATTCGCACGCGTGTTCAGAACATACTAACCTACGAATAGAAGAAGGGATATACAGTTTGGACGCCGAATACAGAAAAGAGGGTACACTTTGTAGATTTGTCGTAAATTTTACAACAGCGCGCCCGCTCGAAGGTTAAAGATCTAGTTAATCGAAAACCCGACTACCATTTGCTGAAGTTTTTACCACCAATTTCATCTCTAGTATCAGCTACTTTATTAAATTACGCTTCTATTTTAGATAAATTTCCTAATATAACTAATAACAATCGAACAATCAAAATCACATTATCATTCCCCACATATTTTTATTCCTTATAACCATAATTTCGATATAACTCGATCAATTTAGTCTATAAAAATCTATATTTTTACAATAATTACATCATCACGTGAGATGTACTGGAAATATTACAGTTTAAACCTGATTTACATTTGAAACATTATATCGTTAAGCATCATATACGAATATAAGAAAGAAACGCTTTATTAAGGCGTCTAATTTTTGGTTTATAATTCAAAGTCTTGGCCATAATTTTACTAATTAGGCGACGTCACATATTATCAAAATTGTATACTAAATTAACCTGAAATACAAAGAGCGAAGCAGTTACGTTTAATAATAAATTTAATCATAAATGAATCAATATCTGTATATTTTTGAGTTTCTTTATATTCCTGAGGTTACATACAAATATTTCAAACTTCAATTGTACAAAATTTTATACCTTCTAATGTTTATGCTTGTGTTGTACAGTATTTAATGTCTCAACTAATCTGTAAATAAAACTTGCAAAGCCAGTTTGTCCTAATGCAACTACTTACAAGTTGTTTTTAAAAATTTCAAAATATGTAAAGGAAGCAGTTTATTGTGCCATAAAGTAAAGACTGGATAAATGTGATAAACGGAGGTTAACAAACATTCTAAACGGTACAATTGATGGAAAAAATAGTTCCGTAAACGTAGGATACGTGTACTTAATAGTAAATCATTTTTTCGAAACCACAGCGTTCCACTTAATGTAACATAGGTTTAATGATGGCGCTGATATTTCTATTCTAGAGTAAAAACTACAATATAAAAATTATAATGATTGGTCAATTGCAAAGTGGAAATTCAAATTCCAAAATGCTACTGTAGATTAAAGTGGATTGGAAACAGATGCGTCATATTCATAATACCATTTTGACAATTTTGTTTACTCACCAAAATTAAATGGCAACTTGGAACCGACGATGTATATAGACATGATATCCATTCAATGCTCTGACGTTTGTTGCTGAGGACATAGTAAGATAATTATCCACAAATAGGTAGTGAGTACAGCAGAAAATTATTTTATTTTATCTGCTAAGGACAATATCCGCTGTATAACCAAGTATTCGTACAATTTATAAGCCAAGATTATTAAATGTGAATACAAATAAATTATTATTTGTATTACAAAGTTTGTGAGTACGATTAAAAGCTTAACCTAACCTTAACCTAACCTTAACCTAACCTTAACCTAACCTTAACCTAACCTTAACCTAACCTTAACCTAACCTTAACCTAACCTTAACCTAACCTTAACCTAACCTTAACCTTAACCTAACCTTAACCTAACCTTAACCTAACCTTAACCTAACCTTAACCTAACCTTAACCTAACCTTAACCTAACCTTAACCTAACCTTAACCTAACCTTAACCTAACCTTAACCTAACCTTAACCTAACCTTAACCTAACCTTAACCTAACCTTAACCTAACCTTAACCTAACCTTAACCTAACCTTAACCTAACCTTAACCTAACCTTAACCTAACCTTAACCTAACCTTAACCTAACCTTAACCTAACCTTAACCTGACCTTAACCTGACCTTAACCTGACCTTAACCTGACCTTAACCTGTACCTTAACCTGACCTTAACCTGACCTACTAACCTGACCTTAACCTGACCTTAACCTGACCTTAACCTACCTTAACCTACCTTAACCCTACCTTAACCTAACCTATAACCTCAACCTTAACTCCTAACCTTAACCTACACCTTAACCCTATAACCTAACCTAACCTTAACAACCCTAACCTTAACCTTAACCTAACCTTAACCTAACCTAACCTAACCTTAACCTAACCTTAACCTAACCTTAACAACCTTAACCTTAACCTAACCACTTAACCTAACCTTAACCTAACCTTAACCTAACCTTAACCTACTAACCTTAACCTAACCTTAACCTAACCTTAACCTAACCCTAACCTAACCTATAACCTAACCTAACCTAACCTTAACCTAACCTAACCTAACCTTAACCAACCTTAACCTAACCTTAACCTCAACCTAACCTAACTCTTAACCTTTAACCTAACCTAACCTAACCTCAACTAACCTTAACCTAACCTACCTAACCTAACGCTCCAACCTTAACCCACTCAACCTAACTTTAACCTAACCTTAACACCTAACCCTTAACCTAACCTTAACCTAACCTTAACCTTAACCTTTAACCTTAACCTAACCTTAACCTAACCTTAACTCTAACCTTAACCCTTAACCTACTAACCTCAACCTTAACCTAACCTTAACCTACAGCCTTAACCTAACCTTAACCTAACCTAACCTTAACCTTAACCTAACCTTAACCTAACCTAACCTAACAACCTAACCTAACCTTAACCTAACCTAACCTTACCTAACCTAACCTTAACCTAACCTTAACCTAACCTTAACCTAACCTGTAACTAACCTAACCTTAACAACTTAACCTACTAACCTAACCTTAACCTAACCTTAACCTAACCTTAACCTAACCTAACCTTAACCTTAACCCAACCTTAACCTAACCTTAACCTAACTTAACCCCTAACCTTAACCTGAACTTAACCTAACCATAACCTTAACCTAACCTTAACCTAACCTTAACCTAACTTTAACCTAACCTTAACCTAACCAACCTAACCTTAACCTAACCTAACCTAACCTTAACCTAACCTTAACCAACCTTAACCTAACCTAACCCTAACCTTAACCTAACCTTAACCTAACCTTAACCTAACCTTAACCTAACCTACTAACCCCTAACCTAACCTAACCTTAACCTAACCTTAACCTAACCTTAACCTAACCTTAACCTAACCTTAACCTAACCTTAACCTAACCTTAACCTAACCTTAACCTAACCTTAACCTAACCTTAACCTAACCTTAACCTAACCTTAACCTAACCTTAACCTAACCTTAGCCTAACCTTAACCTGATCTTAACCTGACCCTAACCTGACCCTAACGTGACCCTAACCTACTGTACACTTTCACCTTTAGACGGCTTAAATAATTGGAAAGTGGGTATTTTGCCTCTGAGATGAATTGGCTCAAATGGCTGTGCAAGATCGTTGAGATATTATAGCAATTAGAATTCCTGATATGAATACCAATAAAACTACTTACATTCTTGGTTAACATCGCATAGAATATACATCTTTACGGCAACCGATGGTACAGCTGGATGGTTCCTTTTTGGATTATACCACCAACAAATGCTCCGTTCTGGTTCACACAGTTGGACGCATTTGTTCTAAAATCAACACTTTGTTTAAGTTGGATAATCCTACGGCTTACATGGTACACTGTTTTCGACACAGTAGCGCTTTATTACTAGCAGGTCGTGGAGCCGATATAACTACTGTAAAGCGGCATGGCGATTGTAGGAGTAGCAGTGTTGCCGGGTTTTATATGGAAGATTCGCTAAAGGCAAGAGTTGCTATGTCGAACCAATAGTCATGGAAAAGAATTTCATTTCATTGTCACCAACAATCACCGATATTATTTTAACACACGAACAGCGAGACGGTGATTATAGCTAACAAATCCCGTGTTCAAAGTATCGAGCTCTCATGGAATGTACTCAGTGAGATAGAAACTGCAACACCATGTAGGAGTAGGAATTTGTTATAGAATTCTTGTGTATTTTTTGGGTTGTCATTAAGTAACAGTTGAGTAATTTTTGAGATCAGGTGGTAATGTGGTACGGTCACACCTGTCAGTTTTTAATTGGTCTGTATTTATTGGACGATTTGCGGTTTTTTTATTATCACTTAACATTACTTTGTTTTTATTCTTTTGTTAAGGTGTTTTGATCATGCCTATAGTACGGCAGCTCGAATATTACCGTCAATTAGGTGAATTCGAAAAAGGTCCTATTATTGGTATTCGCGAAGCTGGTTCTTCATTTAGGGAAATTGCTAACTGTGTAAATCGGAATCGATCTACTGCAATGTGGTGTGTCATGCATGGTTTCAAGATGGCCAGAAACATAATAGAAGATGAATTTCAAGAAGAACAATTGATTGTCAAGTTGGTTGCTTAAGACAACTGGCATTTAGAGATCGGTTTTCCTATACTCGGGCAATTGATGACCAATGGTTTGGTGGAGAAGGTCGCGATGTTAAACTAAAACAGTTTATAGCGGAATATCGTTGACAACTTGTGCTTCCTTTGACTGCGGATCATTGTCATCAACGATTGCAATGGTGCATTGGAATCTTGAATGGCGTTGCGTTGTCTTTAATGATGAATCTAGATTTTGTTTAGGTATGCACGGCGGTCGCATGAGAGGCAGAAGAAGAAGGAGGGAACGGCGGAATCTTCGATTTACAGTTAAAAGGCATGTACACTGCACTGTAGGTAATATGGTTTGGGATGCGATTACTTATGGCAGCAGGTCTTCGTTGGTGTTCATTCAAGGCAATATGATTGTACAACGGTACATTGCAGAGGTGGTTGGAACACATCCTCTACCATACCTGCAACAGCTGGAGGATGCATTATTCAAGCAAGATATCGCACCTCTTCATGTAGCAAGGTTTTCCTTGAACCCAGGTTCTTCTTTTGTGCTGGCCTCCAAGATATTCCATTCAACATAATAGGGAGCAGGTTGCCGAACTTGCAATGTCCTTCTTTGACTTTGAGACTTTCAGACAAAGATGCAACTTGCATGGGAGACGATATCCCCAGACGAGATAGCCCACCTCATTCAATCAATTCCACGGGGTATAATTGGATGTGTAAACCAACGAGTCAGTCCCACACATGCTTAACGATTATTATAAAATTTTGTAACTAATAAACATTTTTCTCCCAAATTTTGATCATTTATTACTATAACATAAGTGAATATTCCAACCGGAAATTCCAACCCCTTCTTGGTGTTGCAATTTCTATAATACTGAGCATAATAGACCTAAAAATCCAACTGTATCACATATGAACATGTCACATTATCAAAATTGCACAGTTACGATTAATTTTAGCAAACCTAACTGTATTTAATTTGGTATTATTTTTGCCAGCCTAGACCTGAAAACGTACAGTCCCCGGACGCATTTGCGGTCTGCATATTCCCATGTTACAGGACAGAGGCACAAACATATTGTTTATTCACCTTAACGAAATTAGCTGCAAACAAATTTTGCCGTTAGGGAAACGTGTGCTGGGTGCGTCATTTTCTTCTAAATACAGCATGTGGTTATTGCTGATTGCTTTAGCACGTTAAGCTAGGCTTAGCCTGTTCAGGATCACAGTTATTAAAAAAAATATAAAAAAATTCTACACGTTCGTATAATATCACCATGATTTATGTGATTAATGTGTATGTGTACTATATCACAGAATTGTAATTAAACGTTAAAGAATTATGTATTAATGCACTGCATGTACTGCGTGTATGTGTTCTGTGTTTCAATAAAGATTATTATAAATTTACTTTGTTTTAGGTGTACGATGTGGAATTCAGAATCCTGCTGTAATTGCGTATAATGGATTACAAGAGAGTGGAACAATTCCACCTCTTGGGTCACCGTATATCTACCCAAAATCGTCATCATTGCCCTTTATCGACGATCTAACACCTACAAATGTTACATCACTTGTAGGAAAATCCGCATTTCTGAGCTGCCGTGTACGAAATCTTGGAAATAAATCGGTAAGTCATAACTACTATTTGTTCTAATACATTTACATTTTCTGTTAGAAATGTGCTGTTAACTCGTTGAACGCACACTTTATGGAACTTTATATTAAACTATTTACTAGATATAAAAGAATATCCATAAGAGTAAAATGCACGTTTTCTTTGTTATACATATAAATATACAGTTTTAAACTTGAAATTCTATTCGAGTCAGTAGAGAAACAACCCATACTGTATATTGCAAAATGAGAGACGGTCGAACCAAATTGAATTCGTCTCGAATTCTCTCTAAGCTGTGCTAGGCATCTGCAATTCACTCAGTTTTTCATGTAAATCAACCGATTACAATTTGATTTACATTTTGTAAGTGTTATGCTCGCCATTCAATGACCGCATTACATATCCTTAATCACCTTTATTACGTTATTTGCTCACTACAACGAGGGAAATTTTTTTCCACAATAAATCGTATTTCCACTTATTAAGTTGTATTAAACGTAACCCAAAGCTAACCAAAATTCTAACGAATTTTTATGAGATTTTCGTTTGTATACGTGCAAATATAAACAAAAATTTACATTGAAATCTGGTCAATATTTCTTCTTTTCAATATATTTTTTTAAATATTAAACCTTAGATTTAAACGTACATTCAAGCAAAGAGAATAAATTTACTAAAATAAACAGATGTAAAGCATTAATCACAATATTAATAATTTCTCAATACACAAACTTTCAGTTTTAAAAGTAGAATTTAGACATACCTAATACATTATTTACAATTTTTCTTTCTCTGTAAATAAGGTGTGAACAGCGCCTCTCTTGAAAGCAGTGTTGGATGAATAACTAAAAAATCGAAACCCATTTTAAAAGGGTAGTCGTTAAAGTTCAAATATTACCTTTCCCAGTTCAAATTAAGTCAAATATTGAATGCTTCACTAGAATTTCTTATACCCACCTTCGTATGTTTTCTGAATTTCCTAGTTCTCAGCACTAATAAGACATTTTGCTTGTGTGCAATGACACGGTGTCAAATGTACATTATTAGTAAACTCAGAATTAGTTAAGTATGCGATATATGAAAAACTAAATAGTGGGCTGATTATTTCAACTTAAAACTGTAATTGTATTCACTTGCATTGAGCGCTATTAAATCTCCGCTGCTTCTTATCTTGTGCTGTCGTTCCATGGCTGTACAGTGCATCCCATTTTGGTTGATACAGCCAAGTATCTCGGTTGTAGTTGAAGATAGAACCTTGCGGTTTTCGCTGTCCTGTGCCAATTTTTTGTGAAACTCAAGATGTCCTGAACGGATTTTTCCTAACTTCTTTCGTTCATAAGTTACAGGGCGTTTTTGAAAATTTACATTTTTTGGACCCCCTCCATATCTACGAAGTTTCTCAACGATAATGTCAAATTGAAAACTTCCCATTGAGAATTTTATGTAGAATTCAGTGGCGCACTCAATTTTTTTTTTCGGGGTGTGGTTATGGAGATACGACTCAAACTTATGATTTTTTCAATGGAACACCCTGTATTTTATCCCCTCATTAAATTCCTTATTTTTTTTCCTTCAATATGATATATAATATATAAACATAAATTCTTCAAAAATGCTCCAAAATCACTAAAACATTGATTTTTAATAGTAGGCTATGGATGTTTGATACAAAAAAAAGTTCAAATTGAAGAAATACTACTTGTGATTTTTCCATGAAAGGAACAAGAACAATACTAACACTAATTCACTAACAAAACACAAAACGTAGGTAACTAATAGCAACTAATAAATAGTAATAAAAAGTTCATAATGTAGAATAAGGAACTAATTAAATTATTACTCATACTATTTCATTTCTAAATTATTCGGTAACTTATTCATTGAATTGTTCAAATTGATGTCCATTTTCCCTAACACACAATTGACACAATTTCTTAATACGTCTTAATACATTTAAAATTATGAAAGGCCGATTTTGTAAATTCTGGAAAACTGCCTCTGTTATTGCACGAAGTTCTTCAATATTATTGTGCCTCTTACCGTATATTTTATTTTTCAAAAAACCCCACAAAAAAAAGTCCAACACTGACAAATCAGGTGACCTTGCATGTCACCTAATGGGTCCATTTGTTCCAATCCAATGGTCCTGGAAAGTTTCTTCTAAAAACGGCACAATCAACCTCGAATTTTGGACAGGGGCACCGTCTTGTTGGAAGTGAATGGCATTAAGATAGGCGAGGGGAACATTTTCCAGGAATTCTGATATTACTTCTTGTAAAATTACCAAGTACCTATTCGCGTTGAGAGCCCCTGCGGTATTTTATTGATGTCCCCAATAAGAAACAGGCTACATTAAAACCAAATCGACCCTGTTGTTGTTGTTCAAAAATTAGGTGTTGGTTTTCATCATTCCAGTGCCTTGTATTTTGCCTGTTAAATAAACCGGCACTGCTTATATGGGCTTCGTCTGACCATATGACTTTACTCGCAAAATTATAGTCCCTTCGAGTTTAGTCCAAAAATCAAATACAGAAATTCACACGCCTCGCTGCATCACCAGGGTATAAATGCTGTACAATATTCACTTTGTAAGGTTTCAATGTGTGTCCTTTGTACCCGTGATCGGGGAACGCCAGTGTCATTTTCTAACTTCGTATTATTTTCCTTGTTATACGTCTTGGGTCGGGGTTTAGAATACGCACCATAATTTAGTAGATTATTCTTTAGTCGAAATATTGTTGCTTGACTAGGTTAGCGCCTCTCTGGACATCTAACGTTTTAAAAACAATGTCATATAATGTCTTATTGTAAATTACTAGTTTACCTGTTTAACCTTCCCGGCCCCGGGTGATGTTCAAAACTCGTGATAATGCGTGGGGTGAGTGTTCACCCCAACTTTATTCTTAATTTTCACACTCTTAATTTTAGTAGGAAGGAAACTATGAACGAATTATTATTTGTTGGTTATATTTTGGGACAGTTTGGGCAACTTAATAAAAGAAAAATTAAAAAAAAAGTCTATTGCTTAAATGTAATTGGGAACATTGTATACAATCAAACTTAACATTATTTACATATTTTCGTCGTTTTGCTTTGTCTGGGCATAAACATTTTTACACAAGTACATTTTGATTGGACTTTATTGTCCTTTGACCTAGAAACACATGACATCGACCTCTTTTTCGTGTTTCGCGCGCGGTTTTACTGGTTCCTCTTCATTTCCGTTGGGCTCCTTCTCATATGGGGTTCTACCAGTTCCTTCCCCAATTCCAAAAGGAACAATCGTCTTTTGTGGCGGCACCCTGTGCCAATCTGGGTGCAGATTTTTCCACAAAGTAAAAGCGTTCACCTCTGCAACGTCGATAAAATTCATGAAGAGGACGGCTGGCCATCTTTTTGATTGTCTATTGCAACTGTATTCTGCCACCATCTTATCCAGTGTATCAACCGCACCCTTAGTATTATTATAGTGAGATATGATCTCCGGTTTCTTGTGCTCTTCTTCCGAAACGATACCATCGCGATGTTCAGATGATACCAAAATAACGATTCTGTTTTTCTTTGGAACATATGATACCATGGTAACCTCTGGTTGATACGCAAAAATAGAGGAATGCACAGGACGTTGCCGATGTGGCAAGAAATCTGCAGGTATGAAGGCCTTATTCTTCTTCAGTGTTCCACACACTGTATGTTTGCGGTCCAGTAACTCTTCAGCCAACTCAAAGAAGTAAAAAGTTATCTGTAGTGACCCCGTATCGACGACCCAAACATGAAACTAAATCCAGTACCACCCTCTTGCCTTGGTTTCGTTCTGGTACATTTCCCTCCTTTCCTAAATAGATTTGCATGTTTTTGCAGTAAGAAGTCTCTGCGTCAGCGAGAATCCAAATTTTTATACCGTACTTGGCAGGCTTACCCTTCATGTAGACTCTGAAAGCACATCTACCACGAAACGGCACAAGTTGTTCGTCTACTGTCAAGTGCGATTCTGGGTTGTAATACATTTGACAGTTTTTTATGAAGGTCTCAGCTACACCTCGTATAGGTGCTAATTTGTCCGTTGCTCTTCTCGTTAGCCTTGTGTCTTTATCGTCAAATCTCATCCAACTGGAAATTTGCGAAAATCTTCCTCGGGGCATTGTTGCTGAGAAAATTGGACGATGGAAACAGGGGTCATCTTGCCACAACATCCGAATGGGCTCACGATTAGCCTTTAGTGTTCCAGCACATTCCAACAAGCCAATAAAGGCATATATTTCAGTATCGTCAACATCCTTCCAAATCATATCATCTACCCCGTCATTACGATTTTCAGTTTCATAAGCCCCTCGTTGATTTGTGAAGTTTACTATTTCATTCACCATATCAGCAGAAATAAATAATTTGAACACTTCTGCCATACTGCTGGACTTACGTACTTGGGGATCAACACCAGGATGAACAGTAATTATGTTTTTCGATCGCTGCCGCTTGCGGTTGAAGGGTTCCTTCAGCCAAATTGTGTCATCTTTAGCAACGAACATATCTTGGACGTAGTTTGGAATTCCCTCGTCTTCATCGTCGGAGTCCACTACACTCTCGTCATCGTCTTCTAAAATCTTTTCTAAGTTATCTTCAGTTTCTGAAGATCCTTCTAGCTCCCTTGAATTCAAATCAGGATCCAAACAGTTCTCGAATTCCTCATCTATAAATAACGAAAAATATATGAAATATTACATAGAACCCTTGAGAGGTATATTTACTCACCGGACTCATGAGTAGTTCGAGCCATTTCAACAATCCTTCGGGTTCGAAATGAAACTTGATTAGCCATAATCAAAAAGCAATTGAAACTCACCTATGCACAGACTTTACACTGATAAATCAGGAATAAGTATAAAATCCAGTAGTGCACTTACATGTATTTATATCTTTCAAGAAGAAATATTTCCCCAAACATTCATTAGCCCAATGGTATAATTATCACATTCCGTAGTGACCTGTAATTACTTTTGTAAAATGATACCTTTTCAAAACGACTTCATGGAATTTCTAATGGCAACAGTATAACTTTACAAATATGAATAACCCTAATGAGTGAATTGCTGCATTCCAGTGTGATTGATAGGTGCCTAATTAGGGTAGTACTTGAACTTTCTATGAACCAAGTATGCTAATTACTTTCCACAGAAAATACCAAACGATGTACTTAGTCATCATATAAGGAAACCACAATAAAGAATATCGGAAAAACTTGACGAAACAGCATCCGGTAGGTATATCGTACCTAATACCACATGGGGTGAATTCTCACCCCGTCAGAGCATCGCTGTCATTTTTCAAATATATCTGAAAAAGCGTTAACTGGATTTGACTATTTTCTGATTTAACAAGTACCTAAAAGTACAAAGAACAATGTAACGAGATATAAACCAGATAAAACGGCTATTACAAAAAATTCAGGCGAAAAAGTTCAAGCTGGGGTGAGAACTCACCCCACCCGGGGCCGGGAAGGTTAAATACAATTCTAATGCTTCGTCAACATTTTCATGGCATTGATTGAAACTTTGTATGATATCATACTTTTCGTTGTTCTGAAAAAATCTTTCAGCCATTATAAAATTTCACAAATTAACAAAATCGCCATACACAGACACAATGAAACGCATCAAAATTTATCATCATGACAGCAGATGTGTTAATTTCTCCACAGTCACTTGATAAAACAATGCTCCAAAAGTCAACAACAGTGTTTGTAGCATCCATGACCTACTATAAAAAAATCACAAATAATAATCCCTGTAGTAAAACTTTGAAATCCATGGCACTCTATTAAAATTCAATGTTTTAGTAATTTTGGAGCATTTTTGAAAAGTTCCTGTTTATATATTATATATCATTTTGAAGGAAAAAATAAGTAATTTAATGAGATAATAAAATACAGGGTGTTGCATTGAAAAATCATCACGATACTCCGAAAAAAAAATTGAGTGCGCCCCTGGATTCTACGTAAAGTTCTCTATGGGACAAGTTTTCAATTGGACATTATCGCTGAGAAACTTCTTAGATATGGAGGGGATCCAAAAAGTGTGGATTTTCAAAAACACCCTGTAATTTATAAACGAAAGAAGTTAGGCAAAATCCGTTCAGGCCATCTTGAGTTTCACAAAAAAGTGGTACAGGACCGCGGAAACCGAAGGTTCTATCTTCAACAACAACCGAGATATCTGGCTCTCTCAACCAAAATGGAAATCACTGTACATAAATACTTCAGTTTGGCCCCAGTAAGTTTTTGATTTTGTCTAAATAAATGAATGTTGTCTATGAGAACGTAACCAAAATTCAGTCATACTTACAGTTACTTACAGTTGTAGCCGCTTTAGATATCTCAAAAGCATTTGACCAAGTTTGGCATATGTATTTACTTGCTAAACTCACCTCGTTTGGGTTAAATGATATCAAATGGGTTTCTAGTTTCCTTAATAAAAGACGAATACGTATCGTAGTGTTTGCATTAACGCGGGTGTCCCACAGGGATTAGTTATAGCGCCTACACTTTTTCTCCTATACGTGAACGATCTTATTTCATCAACGACTAATCCAGACCATCGCTTTGCTAACGACAGCACTCTGCATTGTAGTCTACTCATTTCAGTCTATTCCTAATGGTAATCTGCCTTCTTCAACCCATTAAAGCTGAAATCGCAATTTCAAACAACACCGTCAATCCTTGAATGGAGAAATAATAATATAGTTAAAATTAATGCTAGTAATATCCAGTATGACCTTGTGTTTGCTAAAAAATCATTTCCGGTTATAAATATGAATCGCTCAGGTCATAAGTTTTAAGAATCTATTGCTATGTTGTAAAACAAATGAAACTACTTAACTTTACCTCTGGAATCAACTTAAACAAAGAGAAATTTTGGCTCATATAAAAAACGGTAAGTTTGCAACACGGACTAGCTCAGTACTGTTACACGTCCAAACCACACTAGGCGTCGTGTATGCTTACCGAAGTAAGCAGGTTACCAAGCCAGCTACAGTGGAAATGGGCATGGTCGATATAAGGAGTAAAAGGATTGAAGGGTAGTTCCAAACACCTTACCCTTACCATAAATCTACAACTCACAAAGCTCAGTCCTGGAAAAATTGTCTTTAGGTGCCACCACAATCTTAAATTTTGCTAAAATAAATAGTCTTAGGCGGGATGGTAAATTAATCCTATCTGACTGTGGAAGACAGGATTGCAGCCTGCTCAGTAAAATCATTCACCATTCAAATTCAATCATACTTGAAATACATTGATCCAAAAGCTTAAGAAAATTCTGAAATACACAGGTCGTCGTAAACTTATTGAACACACCCTGTACAAATGAAAATTTGCAAATCGTAAGACGTTAACTTGAATACTTATTTAAGTATCCCTCGTGTACCTGTAAATTTATATTTCTGACTGTTATAAAACTTTGATTCAAATAAATACTCCAAATTTAGAAAACTCTAAATAAAATAAACGAAATCGCTTTAATAATAGATTGTTATCTCAACAAAATGTTCGTTGATTGCTGAATGATTCAACATAGGGCGGTTAATGCTTGTATCATCAATAACATCTTTATATTTTATTAATACTTTATCTTTAAAATCGTATTTAGACATTCATTAATAAGTTTACACTTTAATACTTCAAAACTGTAATTTATGCTGAATAAACAAAAATTGGTACTCTGTTAGTAGTGTTCTATATTAATATTCAAAGCTAAAATGAAATTTTGTGATCGATCTGGTTCATTACGCAATATCAAATCGATCCTTAAATTCGAAAATATCCAAACACTAATTTCACTTATCAGAAGGTGTAACCAATTAGGCACACAATTGACACAAATAAACGACAAAATACATTAAACAGTGGATATCTATTGACAAATTCGCATGTAAATATATACAACGGCGTGGTTTAAAAAACCACCAAACACATGAATACGTTAAGACTAAAATTACCCACAAAATAACTAAAGTTCGATTACCTTCTTTCTTTGAATGTACCGTAATTAACGCAACAATAACAAAAAAAAAATGTACTTCCAAGATAATAGTACTTGTCTTGGTTTAATAAAATTTAAATCTAATCTTTACGTATTACATTAATTAATCCTTTTTCGGCGCGGTAGTTGTAGTCCTTATGATCTGCCTTCTGTACTCTTTTTTAAATTCTTTGATGCACTATGCACAAAACAAAAGAAGTAGCTGTATTCGTCATACGCACTCGACTGTAGTACTCACTAACTCAGTGTCTATGGTTTGTCCACTCGCTTACATGGTCTAGGGGCTCTTTACGCTGTGATGTTTGCCCTTTCAAAACGTTTACCATAATGAAAAATGGTTACTTCCATATACACACTAAAGTTCTTATTTGCTCTTATACAATCAATTTGGTATTGCTAACGATTGTACACATTCAATGATGATCCCCAATAACTTAACTAAATTTTACAAACTTCTTTCGGTTACTTAAATGGTTACCTTCGGTTCTCTTTATAATAATATTAGGTTACGCAGCCCACAATTGAACAATAATAACAAAATATTTGCTGCGTTAACTTCTAATCTGCCTAAGCACTTTTTATTTTTTGAAGAAAATCACTGCTTTCCTTCAACTCACTGTGTATTAAATTATCTATTTGTGAATGTCTATACGATTTATCCCCTTATGAGTTAATGCAGTCGCTATACATGCTCTGCTAAACTATAATTTTCACGAGTAAACTTCGATATTAACCCTTGTAATGGTTTTGCAAGGCGCGCGAGACTCTTACTCAAAACCTCTAACCAACTAACTAACCAACCCCTCAAACTTGACACTCGATTATATACCTTCTGTCCGCCATATTGCCAATACGTCACAATTAATTTGCATTAAATAAAATAAATTGAGCATTTCGTGCGTTTCTTTGCCGCGTCGAAGGTTTCAACGTGAAAAAAGACGCCAACGATGCGAAATAAACGTAGCCATCTTGAATTACTTTGTAAATTCATTGAAAACTTTCTGAAGAAATCATCAAGTGCGATTGCATTCACAGTGTAGATTAACCAGATTATCCCTCAACTTTATATGCAAAACTCACATGTGGGCGAATTCTATTACCGCACAATTTAGCGAGCTCCCTCACATTCTATCAACTTCATTCTTGAACATGCATCAATTTACCATTATTTCACTATATTACAAAATTTCTACAAACAAAAATATGAATTCATATTCCTTACTGTACGTTAATAAAATATCAATATATAGTAAACTCACTCACTCATACCTCTACATCCATTTCTTTAGTCCAAATTTCTTTATACACAGTAGCAAAAAGATCAGTAGTTTTACCAGTGCCGTATCAATAAAAATTTACGCAAAACATTATTTCTAAACCAAATTTAACGCTTTCAACACGAAAATCTTTCTACAGCATTCAAATATTCCTTCACACGATAACCAATGCCTCAGTAAATTCCAGTGTCGTATCAATTACACCAACTTACATTACTCATACACAAAAAAAATTCTTTTCATGCCAACTAACTTCAGCTACATTCAAAACACGTTACATACGTTATCAAAATACTACACATACACGATGCGTCAAAATAGCCTTACAGTACAATACATACGAAACCTACCGTATGTAGATTGAGAGCTCTTTTCTTATAAGGTCGTAAGTGAGGCAGAAGCAATATCCATAGCTGCAATGAGCTAAGCAAGTCAGGCGCCACTCATTTCCTAGGTTAAATAACCAAGTAAAACAGTATTCAACCTTTCGCAAAGCTTTACTATGGTAAACTAATTCTTAATAGATGCATAAACTATACATGAAACCTACCTTTACGTAAAATTATTTCAAAATGAAGGATGATTGAGACTGTGTCATCAAAATACAAATGAAGTAAGGTTATGCACTAAAATGTGTTTATCTTAGAAAACATTAACTGAAATCAGCAACAGCAGTATTAAATCTTCTGATACAATATTAGACTAGCTTTACTGTAATCTTCGTAAATCATTTCAACTAATTTGTCCACTTAATAAAAACGTAATTTGCACTAAAATGATACGCACTTACTTGCTGTACATTCAATATATAGATAATGTATTATATCAAAATTAATTGCTATCGGGAATTTCATTTCTTGAGGTTTAAAATTAGATTGTTTAAGTATACTATGGGCTTTAGAAGTGTTGTACTCATATGCAATTTTACGAAGAAGGTGTAGCTGAACACGTTCTTCTGTTTCCACATTGATTTTATTTTGCATATTTTTAGATTTAGTAAATGCATCAAATTTTTTTTAAATTCGATTCCTGTTTCGAAAATAATCTTGGTTGTTTACTTTTTATATACGTTCGACAATATAATTCAGACGCAGCATTAGCATTTCTGTTCGACACGCAATAGCAAAACTGCATATCACTTCTTTCTTGATAAGAATTATTATTTGAAACTAGAAAAATAAATATTGCTATTCACAAGTAACGAGAAATGAAAATAGTAACAACTTTGTGACTCTTAATCTTAGAATAATTGGTAGTATAACTTTTGTTTCAATTTGATGGCACATGCTATTTCGCTTAAAACATAAAAATTATTATTTTTTATTAATTGTGAGATAAAAAGAGATACAGAATATGGCAAACCATACATTTTTGAAATCAGAAAAAATAGTTAATTGAATAAGTCTATAGCCACCTATGGTTTCCATTAAAAAAGTAAGTTTGGCTCGTATCTCAAAACATTTTAACGCAAAAACATTTTCTACCAGTTTATCATAGTTGGCTTAAAAGTATCTATTGAAATGCGTTTTTGAAACTTTTCTTATTTTAAATTTTACATAAATAATGAGCGATTGAGGATATGGACGATTTTTAGTATTTTTCGAATATCTCAGTAGGCAAAATTGTTACATTTTCTCATTGGTTTTAGATTCTCCTTTTAATTCTGCCCAACTTTGCTAATATAACCGATTCTGTAGCTTTTATAATAACAGAGTTACCCATAGACCGTGGGTGGATCTTGGACACCCTGTGTACTTAGAAGAAAATATCGATATATCCACTAAAATTTAATTATTGCAAGACAATATGCCTAAATATACACAAATAATCTAAATACCGTTACAAATAAAACCACAAATCCAACACTTGCACTCAGGTGGCGGTAATCAAAAATTGGGACGTTAAGTTGTGAATGACCGTGTTTTCAAATCTACCGTGAGTTAACCATCTTCAGTCCGCTACTAAAGCAGCTACCTACTCGTAAAATAGGATTTTTGTACAGATCTAAGCAGCACTTTACCTCCCTGTAACTCCCTCTGCCAGATAAGATCCAAGCTCGACTTGTTCTAGAATAATTCTCATCTCTGACATCTCCGCTCCCGATATCGTTGATCATATTAAAAAAAGGGCGATTAGCCTTATAAATGAGCTGCCCTTAACTTCTGACATACAGTACCTTGACTATAGATGAACTGTTTCAGCTCTTTCTTTGTATTTTCGGTATTACTATCGCTATTTCCCTGATGAATTACATTCTTTGATATCATCTCGGGACACCTTTGCTAGGAAAACTCCGTTCGCAATCCACATTCTTCTGCACGACTTCTAGACTCTGGAATAATCTCTCTAGCTCCTACTTTCCTCTCACTGGTGATTGAATAAATTTAGGGTAGCCGTTCATGGACATCTCTTCGTAATTTTAAATCCCCCTAACTATCTTCCTAAGTGCTTTCTTACGGTAGGCCAAACTTCTGTGTTCTGCGGGAATTTATATTAATGTAAATTTCATCGAAATGAGGTACAATTTTCCTATCTATGAAAATATAAGCTTTCACCATTATTATATATAGCTGAAATAATTAGCTTTAGGGTTTTTAAATGGTGTATTTTTTCTATTTATCTTTTATATAAATATATAGGTTTCTATAATTACAATTATCGCCCTCAGTAAATTGTAGTATCTATAAGAGTAGCTTGAGATGTTAGAACAAACTTATGAAATATGAAAAGATGAAAACGAAAACATATGTCTGCTTTTAAACTGCCTTGAACACCCTTCAAGGGTCGAAGACTAACAATGAAAATTGTCATAATCAAAGAGCAAATTTAAGATTTGATCAAATTATGGTGTAAGTGTAAAGTTGTGGAAAACTTTAAATTGAAATTGATGAAAGTATTCGGAACTAGAAACTAAGGTAATAGCTTTTTGTTAATAATTGTACTTGTTATGTACAGTGAAAATTTAATTTTAACTACATATGTTATATTATAGTGCTGTGGTAACTTAACATATAATTGGTACAACATATACTTCAAGGTCTAGGAAAAAATACAGCAGAAAATCTAGACATAGCAAAAGCAATTGTGCTTTTTTTTAATTATAAAATGCCAAAACCTAATTTTCTTCTTGTATATTAAAGTTTTTAGGATATTTACATATCTCAATAGATTCACGTACATAATAATGAGTTTATCTTGACAAGATTTTTACATTATCAAATTCAATTGTCGTGATTTAAATTATTCGCGGATTTTTGTTGTTCGCCTAATCTATAAAATCTCATATGTTCTTTACGTCTTGTTTCAAATCTACGTTTTGTGGTTCCATTGTATACCTTTCCAGAAGGGCAGGATAACTTATACACTCCGGAAGATGACAATGTTTGAAATATGCTTAGGTAACCTTAATTTTTTTCTAAAACTAGTGATTCGCTATCTTTTAAGGATTACCGAAAGCCGACACACGCCGATAGATACCTTCATACATTATCAAGCAACCATTCACGTCAAAAAATAGGTGTAATTAAACCTTTAGTAGATCGAGTTAAATGAATTTGTGATCCTGACATTTGACAGATCTATATAAATATTTAGTATTCAGTTTAAGATAATAATGTTATTACACCTGCTAGAAAACATAACTATAAAAAAAACTAGTACTTAATGTTGGTACTGCTTTTCTTCCTTTTATAACAAATATTACAGATGGAATTGAACAAATCCTAATTAATCAGGGCATTTGGACCCTGTTTAAACCTACAAGAAATGTTAAAGAAAATTTAAGGTCACCTAATGATGTTGCAAACACGTTGTCGTCTTACGGGGTGTATGAGTTATCTTGTTCTTGTGGAGTATACATTTAAACCACAAAATGTGGCTTTGGTACAAAACGTAAAGAAAATATGAGATTTTGTAGATTATGTCAACTAGAGAAGTTTGCGGTAGCTGAGCATACTTTAAATAATCTAAATCATGACCATCAATTTGATAATATGGAAATAGTGTCAAGACAAACTCATCATTATTTACATCGTGAAGCTATTGCGAGCAATAAATATCCTAATAACTTCATCATAGGCAAGAAGAAATTTAAGATCTTAAGCAATTCTGACAGGTATTAGCACTTACTAAGAACGATAACTGTAGTAGTTATCGTAACGTATAGATTTATATAAAATACAAATGTAAAAATACACCATCTAAAAACCCAAAAGCCAAGTATTTTGATAGGATTCTAGATTCGATAATCAGTAACATTGAACTTGTAGCCACTAAAAGTGATTGGATACTGTTAAAAGCAGGTTGTCACCATGTCTTGCTTGAACTTGTTATTAATGCACATAAAGCAACATTACCTAATTTTCAATCAGGTTATAAACCTAAAATATATAATTATTATTGGGCCCTACTCGAGGTAAACTTTTTATTTATGTATTTAATAAAATTAATAATAATTTTTAACTAAAGTAGGGTAACCGGTACAGTCATTGGCTGCTCACTAGTGATTGACCACTTTAATATTAATCCTAAATATTACGATTTCTTGAATGAATAAGGAAATAAATTTGTTTTGTATTGCACTTTGGAAACGTTGGTTATTCTTTTCTATAACGGTTGTTGTTTCAGTTCCTAGTAGTTTAAAGTTACGATAGGTGTGTCTTAGGGTCTGTTAAGTTTTAGGTGCATTACAAAACACTTCTTAAGGATCGCCGTTAGCAAGGTAAGCTATTTTGGTTAAGAATGTTGTTTTAGCTTAATAGATTGATGCTTTATAGTAATGTATTGAGGTAATTATTACATTGTTGGAGGTTTTATAGGTTAAGTTATGAATTTTAGCCGTAATTTTTGGCGGCCAACAGCTGTGACTAAAATATATCAGCGTTACAGTGAATGGCCTACCCGTCCAATTACTGTCACAATACTAAATTAAATTATTTTATATGTAATTTAAGTTTTTATCCTATTTTCTATTAAATTAAAAGATTGCACCTATTTTTTTACATTTTTACGCGAATTTCCAATTGTTGGTCGACTGCCAATCACTAATCCATAGGATGGTCAATAACTGTAACGTCCGGTCAGACTACTTTTTTTACTGGGTTGGTGCAAAATAGCTAGAAATTATTTTTATTTTCAGATTTAAAAATGCCAAATTGTATGAACGATAAAAAGTACGACAAAAAATATACAGAAGTAGATCTTCAGTTGGCTTTGCAAGCTATTGAAAATGGCATGAGCCAACGAAAAGCTGCCGCGCAATTTAAAGTGCCGAGAGCAACACTGCAATTCAGAGCAAGCGAGAATTTTCAAGAAAAAACTACCCTCTTTGGAAGAAGAGAATCGCCTCAAAAATTGGATTTTTGCTTACCAGAAGAAAGGTTTTCCAGTGAGAGTAGACTATGTACAAGACTCAGTCAAAGGTTTCTCAGACAAAAATCCTCGTGCTAATCCATTTATCAAGAATAGGGCTGGAAGAGGTTGGTATAGGTCCTTTTTAAAACGACACTCGATTTAAGTATAAGAACTCCTGAAGCCATAACAGCAGCAAGTTCCCTTGTTTCTGAAAACAACCTCAAAAAGTGGTTCACCGGTGTTCGAGAATGTTTGTCCCGTAAAGGATACAGTGATGTTCTTCAAATATCCGTCACGTATATTAAATGGCGATGAAACTTATTTTCTTTTATGCCCCAAGAACAAACGAGTGCTGGCTGTGAAAGGAAGCAAAAATGTTTATGAGATAGAATATAACCCGAAAGTTAATTTGACGGTTATGTTTACGTTTGCAGCATCTGGAGAAATAACAGCACAAATTATTACCTAACCTTATAAAATAATTCTATCTAACGTTTTAAATTCAGTTCCGCAAGGGTATGATACAGGATGTAGCGATACAGGGTGGATGCAAATGAGAATTTTATGAATACATAGGAAACGTCTTGTATAAACAGCTAGTTGCTAAAAACACAAGATTTCCTCTTATTTTATTTGTCGACGGACACAGGACTCACCTAACTCTCCAAACTAGTGAATTATGTTCAAAGTTAAAAATCATTCTAGTCGCATTATATCCCAACGCCACTAAAATTATGCAGCCAGCAGATGTTGCAGCATTTAAACCGTTAAAAATCTATTGGAATCAAGCAGTTTTGAAATTTAGACGAGAAAACCCAAACTAAGTTGTTAATAAAGAAAACTTTGCTGTGGTATTAAATACAGCAATCAGTAAATTGAAGGATGATTCGATTGTCAATGGATTTAAAGCATCTGGATTGTATCCATGGAATCCTGAAGTAATAGATTATTCAAAGTATTTAAGAAAGGTCAACCATACAAATAAAAATTTAAATCAAAGTACTTGTGAGGAAAAATCAATAACATGTAATAATTTTGTCCAGGCAATTGGAGCTTCGAAAATATTAGAATTGGAACATTTAGATAATTCCGAAAACCTTACTGGAGATTCAAGATTGCTTAACAATATTTTCAAAGCATTTAAAAACAGACCCTGTATTGTTAATTTACCGACACTTTGGCCTGCAGAGAATAATAAAATCACATTAGCATAGAAGATATACCTATTGTCACAGAAGATAACATAACTTTTCATATTCCATCGACATCTAATGATGTGTCCTTAATTATTCAGGAAGTAGACTCGTTTGCGGAGACTTCAGAACAGAACTACAGTGAAGAGAATGTATCCACCGAAGAAATTAATACAAGTTCCTTTTTTTGGCCGAAAACTCCTGAAAGAAAAGGTATAAAACAAACAGAAAGATTGCCTTTCATGCTAACCTCTTCAGATCGTCAAAATGCAGAGACACGTAAAATTGAAGAAAAATTAGAACAGGAAAGATTGAAAGAAGAAAGAAAGCGAAAGCGAATGGAAACGAAATCAACCATTAATGTTAAAAAGAATAAACAAACCAAAGTAAAAGTAATTAAGAAAAAAGTTATAGGAGGAAAAACAGGAGACAAGGAAAACCAAACTGAGGTCAACAAGAAAAAAGACAGGCCCACTGTCGAACAGATAAAAAAAATTTGACACAACAGCCAAGAAAATTTTTATAACAATTTAAATGATGATTTCCTAGACCTAAAAGAGGTAAATACAGCAGGTATTTCCAAAGAAGACATAGTTGTAAATTATAAAATTAAAAGCACTACATTAAAAGATGGAGTCAGAATACACATACCAGAAATAAATATCGCCAAAGAGAAGCAAGAAGAGTCGAGCGACCAAATTCTAGATTCTGTAAAGGAAAGCGTTCATTTGCCCGAAATTGTTCATAATAATAGATCGCCCAATGTATTTTCTGATGATCGCGACATTGCAATTTTTCCAAATATAAAGAATGCATCTAACAGCAGAAATACTGTCTGTAGTGGAAATACAAATAAAAAAAAATTATATTAATCTACTAAAAGAGCGTTATTTTCTGGAAAATATGAGTATCCAGACAGTAAGAAACCCTGTATTATCTCAGATGTTCCATCTAAAAGCACCAATTTATTTGTAAAAAACCGGCTGGATTGTGCTATTCTTGTTTGTTAAATGTAACTAAATCAAAAATTGGAGTAAAATGTCAGTTTTGTACTAGAAGCTATCATACTGCTTGTGCAGAGAAATCGCAGGAAACCGAAAACGTCGATCTTTTTGTGTGCAATAGCTGTAAGAACAAAAAAACGTAAAATAAAGATTTTTAGGAATGGGCGGCCAATGACTGTAATCCAATGTGCCAATAACTATATTCAAATGGCCAATAACTGTGTAAGTTTGTATATTCTGAAATTAGTGACAACATTTGACATTTCATGCTTAAAAATTTTAAAATCAACATATTTTTTCTAAAGTTTGATGTTTTATTAACATTAAAAAATTATCAGAAAAATACTTTAATAAAAAAGGTACACTGTACATTAAAAATTCAGCTGATAAATCTTTAAGTGGCCAATGACTGTACCCGTTACCCTATATAACTTTAGAAAAGCTAACTTATTAAATTTATACAATGATCTAGTTAACATTGATTGGAATTATTCGTACACCCGTACTAATGTTAACATTGCATGCAATGAGTTATTCAATGTTGGAATCAGTTTTTGACATCAGGGTGCCAGTTTACAAACAAAAATTTCCGCCATGACTTACGCTTCTTCTTAGGAATATAAAATTAAAGTTTAAATTGCATAAAAAGTATAAAACTACTAAGCTACCGTACTTTAACTAAATGTCAAATTTCAAAGTTACGTAAAAGATATGATCTTCCCACTTAGAAATTACTATAAACGGATGACTAAAAATTTTCAATGAAATAAGTTGTGCCGAGGACTGTACTGTACTGCAAGGGACATAAATAACCTGCAACCTTGACGTTACTTGAACAAATATTTACCAGTAGACCACTCAAAGTGAGAACGCAGGAACATAAGAACAAAGTCCGCAAAGGCGAAACAGAAAGATCAAGAATCGCCGAACATGTCTGGAACGAAGACCACCGCATACAGATAGTGGCAGAGGACGAGAACACAACTCGTCGGAAACTCAAAGTAGCCACATACATCGCACTAGCAGAAAATCCAATAAGCCAAGCTAGTATAGAAATGAAACCCATATGGATTCCAATAATGCGCGAACAGCTTAAGCGCGATGCACCTGCGCAAGAAGTTACGGTGCAACATGCGCAATAAACTTCTGGGTAACCACGAAAAAGTTTAATATATGTAATATATATATATATATATATATATATATATATATATATATATATATATATATATAATATATATATATATATATATATATATATATATATATATATAAGTTCTAAAAAATATATATTAGATTACTCAGTGGCTCAGTGGTAAAGATGTCAGACTAGTAAGTGAAAGGTACCATGTTCGAATCTAAGAGTAGTCAAGTGCTTGGGAAAAAAATGATATATAACATATGAATTCGACTCAAGTGCGAAAACAGTCCTTCTCAGAACTAAGCCTGATGACCGAAACGTCGCGCTCAAAAAGCATAAACTGTGGAAATAGGCTCCACTAATGTGTAATAATGCTGAAAGTTGATATGTTCATATTAATACTATTCAATTTATCTATTATATATCTTCCACACCCTTAAACATGGTAGTCTCCCATAAAGAGTTAGGAATTACATTTGACAAAGCGTTAACCTTTTCTATTCATATTAAAAAAGGTATCAAACAATCTTTTAAAATGTTAGTATTTGTTATTTGCACATGTTTCGATTCCATAAAATCTCTTTATTTTTCATTAGTATAAGATCTATACTGGGATACGTTGCATTGATCTGGAACCTCTTCTATAAAAAGTATGAGGTTGAAATTAAAGGTATCCAACGCCGTTTTTTAAAATATACAGATTCGTACAAAACGCTTCTATTCTAGGAGAGGCTACCCTAAAAACGTTTTATTGCAGAGGTGCAGCCTCTCATCACATGCTATAAGGACACGTATTATTCTTGTGTAACCTACTGGACGATCATATAGATTGTTTAATCTATATGATTATCGACACACTCATTATTCTATTTATTAAAATGCAGAGCTAACGTTTTAAACAACTCTTCTGTTTATAAAATTATAAGAAATATGATTTTGATAGGTAATTATTGACAACCAAGTTAACTAATTCGAAGGGGCTTTAAAGATAAATTAAATTTCTATAAATACTTCCTTTTAGTTCGTATTAACTTTTAATTGAAAAGTTAAGAAATTTAATTAAGACACGTATCTGCTGTATCTGGAGTGTAGCCAATATAAGATATTAAAATTATTATAAGAAGGAAGCAAATTTTATAAGAAGAAAATCTTTTAAATTTATTTTAGTAGGTATACGGTCTCCAACTTATTACGTACACTACATAATTTGCAAGTGCCCGTATACAATTAAACAACAAATTAAATTTATGCATTTACTTGAATCATATAAATACTTGGGGATACAACAAACTTAAAAGTCGCTGAACTTTATGTAACATATTGCACACTATTGTGCGCTTATTTATTTATTTATTTACAGAATTTTTCCTAACAATAGACTACGTTACATAATATTATTTATGGTTTAAGAAGGGATCGATGTTTGATTTAGAATAGGATTACCTAGCGAGTTGCAATAACGAACAAGGGTTTATCCATATAATACGCAGTATTTATTTTAAAAGTGTGTCATCGATAGGTCTACTCATGGTATTTCTCCACTCTTCTCGGTCCTTCCTTCCTCTTTGATGCTATCCACCAGTTGGTATCTCTTCCATCCTCTCTCGCAAACCGTTCCTTCCACCACATCCCTGATTATACAGCACTCCTTACTCATATAATGCCTTATGCAACTTCGTTTTCTTCCTTCCACAAACTTCAACAGCAATATCTCCTCCTCGATTCTCCTTAATACCTCCTCATTACTTACTCTATCTTGCCAATTCATACCTTCCATTTTTCGCCACACCCACATTTCCAACGTCTCCAATCGCTTCTCATCTGCTTTCCTCAATGTCCAAGTTTCTGCTTCATACAATGCCATACTCTTAAGTAAAAGCGGGTAATAGGGTTAAAATGTTATCAGTTGATTACATTGTAGCTGAGTTATTAGATTACGTATTTCCGAATACGCTAGTCCTTTCTTACTCGTGAAGAAGAAAACAAAGGGTATGAGGATTATCGTAAATTGAATTCAGGAACCGAAAAAGATCACTACACATTACTCCACATTGATGACCAGTTGGAAAGGTTATCGGGAAACGCAACACTAGATTTGCCATCCTACTATCATCAATTGAAAGACGAAAAAGGAAGCAGGTAGTGTACGGCTTTTGAAAACATTATAAAACTCATGAAAACCTTATAGCAGAACATAGTGTCAGGAAGATTTGTATATTATAATTTTGGGCGAATTTGATGCTACTGTGTTACCCTGAATTAAAATGAGTTTCTCGTAGTTTTCCTAAAATGTTTGGGCTAGAACGCTATGGAAATCACTATAACAAAACATAGAATCAGGATGATTGGTATACCATAAATTGGTGCTCATTTGGTTTTACTTTGCTGTCCTAAAATGAAATTCGTTGCTCGTATACTTGATACATTTTTTGAGCTAAATCATTTTACTCATGAAAACCTTATTACAAGTCATGGTATCAGAATGATTGATATACAATAATTTGGTGCTGTTTAGTTATCACAAAATTAAATTTGTTTCCCGTACTTTTTGTTAAATTGTTGGGCTAAGACGTTATGATAATCAGGGAAACCTTATAACAAACTCCAAAATGGTTTTTGATGCTCGCGTTTTGAACTAAATGATAGGATATATTACAATTAAGGCAAAAACTCCAAAACGGATTTTTTGCATTTGGGTTTTATTAACAAAATTATATATTTTAGGAATAACAAGACAGCAATTCTTCGTTCATTATAGATCACTATCTGTAGATAAAAAACGTCAATTGCTATGAAGGTAACACAAAAACGGTATTTCGTTATCTACATTAAAATTTTCTGTCCAATAAAAGATATTTTAATTCTTAAAAGCAGGAAGGAGGTCCATGTTGAATCATGCATTAATAAAGAATCATGCATTAGTAAGAGTTAGTAATTAATGATTTTTTACTTATTAACGATACTTAAATTAATAAACGGTCGGCGGAAACGCAAATTTAATGTAGCATGTAAAGCACTGCGTTTTCCAGACTCTTTTTGTAATTTTTGACAACATAGATATGTCGGGATTATCTAGACAGCGACATGCATCTAGCCATTATTGCAGTTCGGTTTAAATATACGTATAAAATTTATATTATGGTCATCATTTTTGGATATGATCTTATTTCGAACCAAACTCGCAGTTCTTATAAACATTATCGTTTATGAAAAATATGCGAAATAAACAAAATAAGATAAATGGAAAGCAAATTGCCTTTCTTCTGATTAAACCACTTAATTACCGGCATTTGTCAACAATGAAAATATAAAATCAATTGCAAGGGTGCTATGCACACCTAGCAGAGAACGCACATTGACGCTATGATTATAAAATTTTATTTGTTAAGTTGGAATTGTAACTTTAAAAATAGTTGTTCTGAAATAAATAAATAATATTATAACAAATAAAATTCTTAGTTTATATATGACTACAAACTAAAAAAAAAGAATTTTCTACAAATATAAACATCCGTTGATAGATTAAAATCAAATTTTTATGTTATCGTACTATGGCTAAAATGTTTCTGTACATTAAAATCATTTAAATCTGAAAGTGCGAAAATTGTGAGCAATACATCTTGGAGTAACAGACTAGTATCCAATCCAAGCATCACCCCGATAAACCATGTATGGTTACAAGATTACTGTGATATCCGTATCATTTAAACCCAAAAATATTGCGTAAAGCGCAAGCAAAAAAATTCATTTTGGAGTTAGACACTAGCACCAAATTATCTTATGGGGTCAACCGACGAATGAATCCACGAATAATATAATATTTCACTTAGAGGGTCAATAGTCTATAGTCAAGTCACTAATTGCGAAAGGAAAGAGTGTTGACATTTTACTGAAATACAGGTCACAAAAAGATGTCGCAACACTGCTAGTTTTTTTATACTTACCATTTTTTTTCTGACAATATCAAAAAACTAGTAAATGAACGGACAAAACCAATAAACGAACAAAACGGTACCAATGAATGAATACGCACTTATTAATTAAGTTTTTATTGAAAAACCATTACAGTTTGATCCCGTAAGTACTACCATCACATGAGTTTGGTTCAGGAATTATCCCCAAAACATCCTTTTTTTGTACCAAATTTTGTTAACAAACTTGGGCCAGTTACAAAAGTTTAGTTTGGTCTTTTCCATGGCACTGATTTTGTATTCTTGTGTCACATGGTCTCTGTTTTCTATTAAACCTGGGTATTTCTTCTTTTGATAATCCACGACGACAAAGTCTCTAACTCTAAAGGCTGTAAAAAAAACGTTATTGACATCCATATTATTTTTATTATTCCAGGTTACCTTTGCTGTCTCCACGATTGCATAGTTTAGTAATTCCTCCCTCAGCTATTTTATTTTCTGCTTTATCCTCACTTGCTGGTATTTGACGTTGGATAACTGTTTTATTCTTCTTACCTGAAAACATATTATATTATATTTGTAATATAGATTTCCGCAATTGTTGTTAGCCTTAATTTTATTTCTTCAGAACTGTTTCCATCAATCGTCTGTTTTACATCTGCCTCATTACTTCTTCGTTTACTTCTATATCAAATGTCATCAATTTAGTTCTACTTTCCCGTCTAGCTAACGTTTTACTTATAACGGCCATGAGTTTTCTTTTCTTTTACTATAATACTCTTGTTTTTTTACTCTATTGCTCACCCATTTATCCGATGTCACTGCATAGGGCATCTGCACACATTGGTTTCGCTTTTTTGGTATACCTTCCTGTTTCGGCGAATTCAGATGCCTGACCCATACTTTGTTACATAATTATCCTTTCCTTTGCGTATTATAATATCGTTTAACACTTTAATCTTTCGTTCATTAACAGGCACAGTTCTACTTGGAATGGCCTGTAGTGAGATCGGAGTACTCTCTACAATATCACACGCTTTCTCAATACATGTGTTGAGAATTTCTAGACAGTAAGATTGTTTTCTACATCAGTATTTGTAATATCAAGTCCAGATATAACCGTACCAGCTTCTTCTAACGTCATATTATCAAGTAAAAATACACTCACAGCAACTTCTTCTACAGGTAAATTATTATCAAATACAACTACATTAGGGTCAGTTTCTAAGGTATTATCATCAAGAGGATTATATAAAATTCCGTCAATTTCCAAAGGTAAATTATTTATGAAGGATTCGGAAAACAGTTCGGTGTGACCAGTATCCGTTTCAATTGAAGAAGCCAGTAGATTGCCAGTCTCATCAAAAGTATTATTTTCTTCACGAATAATATGCTCGCAAAATTTTCGAAATGAACCTATGTCATCAGTAGTTCTATTCGTGAGCTTTTTTGTATTCAAATAATGAACTTGGAAAAATCTACAGAATCCGGATTTAATGGGTCATGTCCACAAATTCTGAATACATCTATTATTGTACCTGATTTGCAAACTTTGTCGAATGCTTTTCTAAACAGCATTCTAAAATTGTGGTGAGTAATTGGTGTACTAGACCGTTGCTTATGAACTCGACATACTGCCTTCCATTCGACCTGCAACGGTCTAAAAATGCTTACGTCGCAAGGCTGTAATATATGAGTGAAGTTAGGGTATAAACAATAAATTGTAATTTTATGTTTGGCACAAAACTCGTATAGTTCTAGATTATAATATGATTTATGTCCGTCAATTAAAAGAATGACTGGCAGCGTAAAACCATTGCCTAGGAGCCACGGATAAAACACATTTGCGATATATTCAAAAGAAGTTGCACTGGTTGCACAATTTGACCTTCCAATGGCCCATCTCTGTTAGCACAGAGAGAGCTGATTCTTTAGGAATCCGCTTGTACGGAAATACTATCATGGATGGAATAATCATTCCACTAGCTGCATAGTTGCAGAGAACCGTTATTGACTCTTTCTGATTTTCGCCTGCGGTTTCGTATAGGTTTTTAAACTTTCTTGATGGCCCATGAATTAAACCTGACTTCAGGCATGTCCTCATGCCGGTTTCGTCGGCATTAGATATGGGGGGACGGGTCATATCTAGCACATTTTCGGTTGTTAGGTATTCTATGAGTTCTGAGAAGCAATTTCGAATTGCATCCTCAGTGACGGAATTTGAGCGGCTTTGCAGGAATAGCTTCAACCATTTATGTTCCGGTCTATCATTGGTGAAATTATTTTTTCTGGGACATTCTTTGCGATTTTTTGTACGGCGTCTTTACACTCATTCGGATGCATCTGAAATCCCAATTTCGCTTTTGATAAAATCAAAGTTTCTATCCTGCTTTCTTCATCAAAACTTAACACTGTTGAAGGGCCCATTTTGCTGACATTTGGCACCTTTTCCGTTAATTTGTTGTGAAAAGCAGATTTGGGTATCCCATAGTTACTATAACCTTTATGTAAGGAAATAGCTCTTGCACTAATTTCGATTATTGCATCATCCAAATCTTTCTCCGTATATTTAAACCGTGAATAGGTTTTAGCCATCTGAGAAAAAAATAGCCTCCAGTAAATGAAGACTAGTGAGTGAAACCCGTTCGTACACTAGTTTGTCCGCATGTACGTTGGATAAATATAGTTTTCAATAATTAATTCCAATGTACTATCCTTTTAGAGTCTCATTTTTACTTATTTCTCAATTTCACGCCAAATCCAGTGAATAAACCCCCTTTTTATTTACTGGACCTTTGATAACTTTTCATACTAGTAACTGAACACGCTAGTATTTAACCAGCTTTTATGACATGATTAAGTCAATTAGAAATTAAGTCGCAAAGTTCATAAATTGCAATTTTCTGAAATGTGACACTTACAGATCTTACAAAGATACACCTGCATACCATTGCTCAATAGGAACACGTCACAGAATGGCCACTTATTGGCACGACTGCACTAATACTGTTTTTCATACAAACTAAAAGGCAGTTGTAGACCATGCCACTAAATGAACACTTGACAGAAATGCGCACGCAGCATCCGCAGAAGAGAAAATACCGTTTATCATATGGATTTCCTTGTTTTTTGAAGAGATGTAACCACTCGTTCATTTACTGGGTATTGTTAATTCACTAATCGATTGACCCCCATCAACTATCTTGAAACCATGCTCGTTATAACGTTTTCATGATTTCCATAACGTTTTAGCCCAAAAATTTTATGAAAGGAAACTTCATTTTAAGGTAACAAAATAGCACCATATTAGCACCAAGTTATAGTATATCAGTCATACTGATACCATGCTTTGTAATATCGTTTTCGTGATTTCCGTAACGTTTTAGCCCAAAAAATTTATGACATACACTAGCAACTAATTTGACTTCAGGATAACAAGGAAGTATAAAGTTAAAATGTATCAATCATCCTGATACTATGTTTAGTTATAGTCTTCATGATTTTCATAACGTTTTAGCCCCAACATTTTATGAAAAGTACGAGCAAGAAATTCCATTTTCCACTAACAAGGTAGCACCAAATTAGCACCAAATTGTGGTATAAAAGTCAAACGATTGTGCTGGAATGACTGTGCTAACTTAGGTGCTTTGAAAGGATAACTCTTCATAGAATGCAATACAAAAATTTAAACGCGTTATTCCTATGGTTTCAGTTTTTATTATCCAATGTTTGTCACGGTTGCTAATGAGACAAAATAACTCATATACTGTACTGTTAATACGTTTCCATAATATTTTAGTGTATTCAAACTTATTCGCAATAATGCAAATTCAAGAACAAAACAACTGCTAAGGGATGTATCTTGACTTTACCGACAATAATGCTACTATTACTCCCTTTCCTGGAAATAATTAAATGGGAATGAGATAGGATTGATGAAGTTAAGTGTTGCATCAGGTGGGACAGGTAAACAATGGAACTACTCAAATTAGAGTTAACGAGCTTTGCGGAATGATGGTTCAACCCGCTAATTTGGGAAAGAATCACCACGAAATCCCAATTTATTAATAAAGAAGTAATTGCACAACTACATTAATAAATCAAAGAACAAAAAAAAACAAAGAAAAGGTTCAATATATAACAAAAACCCATTAAATCCGGTCAAATTGCGCACAAAGGTATAAAATTGAGGAACAAAAAAGCAGTAACATTAAACAGCTAAAATAAGGTAACTGCAATGCAGTTTAACTAAACTTAGAAAATAAAATAGGCAAAGAATTTACACGTACACAATTGTATAGTGAATAATAGAAGGACAAAATAAATACGTACAATTACAATAAATTACATGTAAGTGAAATTAGTTCGTAGACAAACAATTCTAAACAAGCCGACTGAATCAAAGGCACTAAAAAAACTCATCAAAACAAAACCTGGCAAGGTAAAGGTGCAAATAAATCATAACAAAGGAACCAGTGACCTATCCGCAAGTTTGAGTGACTGCTCAGCATCCCTTTCTCAGCTTACACATTTATCTATACGAAATTTGAGGAGTTTTTAATAACATGTGGACCCGTTTCTGTAAACTGCGGTCTCGTTTATAACGAATTAACGGAGATCTATGGTGCCACGTTTAGTCCAAGCGTTATTTCCTTTACACAAATATTAATAAACATTCAACAATGCCAGGTCGTACTAGCAATGAGGGGGGGGCACGGTACTCTCTGAAGTGGACTCCTTTTATTTTAACGGATTTCAACTTAAGGAGCCTGCGTCCGTAATTAATTAGATACTTCTTGCAAGGCAAATTGATTTTTAATAGGTTACATAGGCTTGTTGAGTTGTTTGCTGTGAGCTTAGGTTACATTAAAATACGTACTTACGTGTGAATATAATCCTTTAATTAATCACTTATCCACCAATATTTAACGGATTAAGATACGCCCTTTAACCGAATACGATGATTATTTATAGATATATTGTTTACACGCCCGCTTATAAAACCCCAATATTTAGCGATACTTTTATTTGCGCGACCACTTTAATTTTGTGAAAACGATATAATATTCATAGACAGTTTACAGTGAGGGTTTGTAATTAAACAATCAGATCGATCCGACCTGAATCGAAACTCTAGTGCAACTCCTGTTTTTACGCCCAAATCCACCCCCGTTTATAAAAGTTATAAAAAAACAAGAATTATTACGTGGGAATATTTTTATATTTATTACTAATAGAAATATTACTTTTTAAATTATGCACCCGTCCGTCGCAAACCCTATATCTAGTGCTCAAATTTCAAAGTACCAAACAAAGATATCTTTCGATTTGCGGTATGTTCCGATGTAATTAGTTACTAACTGCTACCTTTTTACCCCCAAAACGTGTGTATAAAAAACGATTCGATTCTTTTTCTTTTCCACCCTTGGTTACACACATTCAAATATTGTTTACATAAAATACATAAAATATAATATCCCGAAGAACATTTGTCATATATCCATGATTTCGTCAAGATTCGCTGGTAAACTTCGAATTGGTAAAATTATCTGTTAGTACCGAACATTTTGAATAGGGTATAGATTTTCGTAATTGGAATTAACTGGGTATCAAATATTGGAGAAGCTTTTCGATTGTAACGTTTTCTTTTGTCGTTTAAAAGTTTAGGAATTTTTTTTTGTATTTTCTAAAAGGAAAATGTGATTTACATTTTGATATCGATATTTAGGGAGGCCCTCTCACTGGAGTTTGAAAGGAAACATTCTTTAGTGTATTTGTATATAGGGATAGTTTTGTAAAAATAAATTACGTATTTTAATTTGGTTAAATCATGTTGGAATTGCGTCATCTAAAAGGATTGAATTAAATAACGTATTCAGATATTACATTGTAAGGTACATATTTTGTAAAAGTTCTAGTTAGCCGCCAGATAGGTACCGCTGATAAAACAATCTCCCCCGGCGTTTTTCGAACTTAGGTTTCGTGTATGCGTGTAGTGGTATATTTAAGTTTTTGGGCAAATTAGAGTGGAGGTTGTTGAAAAACCAATGTGGCGGAAGGTAAAGTTTTTATGTAGAGTAGTAGTACAGGCGTCGAGGCGTACAGTTTAGTTTTTTGCTACGGTGACGTAGATGCTACAGCGAAACACGTTGACTAGCCTCGTGTAGAAAGAACTCCCGTTAAAAGGTGCTCTTCATCTTCCAAAATTCCACTAAGGTATCATATAATTGTTCAACCTTCACGACGCCAACCTATTGTGACTTTTCAAATATCCTGGCGCCCATTTCCGGTTTTATGACGATTTCAACCCCTATTTTGACTTATGTCTGGTATACTATCCTTCGGTGTACAAATTAATTAACGTCTAACTCACACTCGACCACTGGCTAGTCGTGAGAAAGCCAAATTTATCTCTTACCTAGTCTTACTGCTAGTTTAGACCGTATCACATTATCAAATTACGACTTATTATCCAGATATTAAAAACCCATAAATTATCTTTTCTTTCACGGTAGCAATTGCGATGTGAAAATGTTTATTACAATAATAAAATTTTCTCGGTCCGCTACCTACAACATGTTCAGTATAATATAACTAGCTTCTAAGCCATTACTGATAAGGTACATTACCATATTTTTTGTTCTTTATTGTTTGTTTTTCTGTTTTACATATTTTTTATTCATGCAGAATTATGTCTGTTAAACAAAGATGTATGAACTTAACTAAATTACAACATAAAATAAATAAGAAAAGGAGTAGGAAAATGCTTCTGATAAATATGCGAGTCACCATCAGCAATATAATAAGTTCTAAAATATGTATAGTTCCCTCCGTTTGCTGTCAGCAAACATATAGTTATTCGTTCGACCGTTTTATTTGATAAATTTAAATTTTTAGTAAAAGTGATTTTACTCCATATATTTTAGTTCTGCATAGAACTATCATTTATAACTTTTTTTGCTGCAGAATTGTGGATTTTCATTTAAGTATTTAAAACTTTACTCAAATTTAAATATATAATTCCTTGCAATATTTTGGTGTGCAAAACAGATATATAAACAGTTTCAGGTTTTGTTTTGTGAATCTGCAAGATAGCCATAAATTTTAGAACGCGATCGTAAGTTAACACAAAAACTGTGTTGACCGAATATGCTTTATGATAAATTTTGTATTATAGAATCAATAATAGAAAATACACAATTTATATTCTTAAAGGCAAAATTTTTCAATGAACACATGTGATTGCTTACGAAAAAGTTGTTGGTACAGTATCAATATCTTTATTAACATGACATCTTTATTCAAATGACATTTGAATCGCTTTTTTTCATAAAATTATTTCAGGTAATCTATTTACTGGGACTACGCATCGCATAAGAACTATATTTGTGTGGTTTCCTCCAACCCTCTTAAGTTGGTTCAGCAATATGATTTGTCGACTTATTTTCAAACGAGTCCCTTGAACTTACAATCCTTTTAGGAAAAATTCAGTGAAGCGTACTAAAATGATATGGTATTTACTATAAAACTTTGTAGCAAGAAGTAGAACTAGATATAGAAGCGTAATTTTTAACTTTAGTACATCAAAATTCATGTCAATTTATCTACTGCCTTTGTTTCATGAGATTTTCGATGGAATTCATTTTTTAGATATCTACATAGTAGACCGGATATGTTAGACACATTTGAAATTTAATACTTATTTAACATATTCTAAGCATTTTGGTAAAAGACAACGAAAATCGAGAAAAAGTAACTCTGATGTGCAAAATCAGGCGATCAAGATAGATGGGACATTACTTGCAACTACAGTACCTCTTATATACTGAATAATGTGTTGTTTTTCAAGATGTATGGTACTTTAAGTTCACTTATCATTCCCACTTTGAGTGTTTTTCTTGAGAAAAATTGTTAGGTTTTCGCCCATACATTTACGTTCATAAATAATATTAAACTTAAGAGTTTTCACAGAAAGTTATTTTATGTTTAGATGCACACCATCAACAAAGTTATGTGAATTCCGAATGAACTGTAATATTTTAAGACCAACATAAACCGCAACAATATATTATTTTTTAGAGAGGCATATATTTTTATAACACTATCGTTTAACAATTTACAGTAATTTTACTAATGCGATTTTAAACTATTATTGCTCTTCTGGTGACTTTTCAACAAAGTTTAGCTTTGGATGTCATACGATACGTGAAACGAGCTGGGTTTCTATACATTGTCTAGTAATATTGAAATTTATTGTGCTTCTTTCTCCTTATTCAGGTTTATTTCAATGATACTCCTTCTTTATTCTCATTTCTATTATATTTGATTAACTCTGCGTATGATACTTTGTTTTCAATTTTATTGTTTATGTTACCTACAATCCTACATCGGAATAACCTAATTTAGTAAAAGTTATGAATATGCTATTTATTTAAAATTTTACCAAAAAATTGTTTTCAATTTTCTATATTACGCACAAATCAAGAGTAAATCTAACAGATTTTAATGATTAACAATTAATTAAGATTTTTGTCAGTTACTATCGACCACAGGATACTATCGACTAATTAGTAAACATCTTTAACCTTGCAGGTGGCGAAAACCAAGGAAGCTTTACATCACATTTGTTACCGCGAAAGAAAGGATAATTAAAGAGTTTCCATATTTTGTCACCATGCTGTAATTTGATAATGTTTTTCGTGGTATGCTTTATTTTTTGTATGTTATATAACTATGATTTAAATGTATGCAAGGGTTGAAAAGGAAAAGAAAGCATATATTGGCGTATTCGCCTATGTGACTCGAAACTCCGTTATTCGAAAACTCGCTTAGAAATTCGAGACCTATAGGGTTTGCTACGGACATGTGAATATTAAAAATTAATACTTCTTTTAAAGGAAAATACGATAGGGAGCTAAATATTCCCACGCAACGTTTCTTGTGGTTTTTTATTGAATAACTTTTGAAATCGGGGAGGATTTGGGAGTTAGGGGTCCGATTCAGTCGTATCTGGTACCATACGCTCAATTTTTTTTTGTTACAGATATGAATTATAAACTGTTATGGCCATATATTGTAGTGCCTTATCCAGTTTCTAGTTGCGAAATCTGCGTAAAGTTGATATTGTGAGGCTTTCTTAATGTCGTCTATAGACGTTTCTGTAAGTAATCGTTAATAACTACAATTAAACTGAGGTACCACGTTTGTGCACGCATTAAGTCCTCTACGCGATCGAAAACTTAGTAAACAATCAACAATACCAACTTATTCCATCAATGAAGGGGGACACTGTACTGTTTGACGTGGTGTCCCTTTTTGAACAAATTTCAACTCGATAAGCATGCTTGCGAGATGGAGTACTGGAAATTAAATTAAGTAGTAACCTCTTGCAAGGCAATTATCAATTCACAATAGGTTACACTAGCTTAAATGCAGCCCTAAATCCTCAATCACCAACAGTTAACAAGGTAAGGTACGCGGTGGCGATTATTTATGGATATCCTGTTTACAGGTCCGCTTCCACAATAAAATCAAAGGACATAGTTTTTACTAAAACGGAACCCTAATACATTTATAGCCATAATGGTGGACAACTAAGATTTCTAACAAAACAGTAGAACGGTACGACTCAATCCAACCTCCAACTGCAAAACTCACTGTTTCACTCTCAAATTCCCCCAAACTTTTAAAAGTTAAAGAAACAAGAAATATTGCATGGGAATATTTTCATATTTATTATTAAAAGAAGCATTAATTTTTTAAATATTCACTCGTTCGTAGCAAACCCTATATGTCTCGAATTTCAAAGTAACAAAGGAGCTTTTTGATTTGCGGTATGTTCCAATGTAATTAATTATTAACTGGCAGCATTTTACCCAAACTCTGTGCGAATGATAATTCTACACCTGTTTTTCTACCCCAATATGTTTTCCTTTCCTTTTCAACCTTTAATTACATACATTTAATTCTTAGTTATATAAACTACATAAAATAAAACATCCCGAAGAACAGTATCAAATTAAGACTTATTGACGAGATATTGAAACCCATTAATCTTTTCTTAGCTACACAACATGTCTACCCACTACCTACAATATATATATATATATATATATATATATATATATATATATATATATGGTTGATGCGAGTATTTTTGGTCTTTGCTAATATGATAAGAATTAAAGGTTATTGGGCATTAGACCTAGCCAAGTTAATTAAATGTATTTATTATTCAATATTTCGCTAATGAATTATTAGCTTCATCAGGAACTAAAAATGAATTCGACTAATCACAATTAATGTTAAAAATTACTAAATTACTTACAATAAAAGTTGTTAATTAAAATTCGGCTTATGGAAAGACAATTGCCAAGAGCAATTACACCAATTACTTATAAACATTCTAGAACTAATTGACTTCAATTTTACGTAAGTTGTGTTAGTGTTCATAGTTGACAGAGCGATGAAAAGTTAAATGGAGAATTTTTATGTGGTTATCACACTCGCATACAAAGTGAACGATAACGTGCCTTAAGAACTATTGATACATAAAATAAAATAAAAATTAACATTTAAGATTAACAATCAGAATATACATTCATTAATTGATTGTAAGTTAATTAAACAATGGTTAACAATTTGAATAAATTATAATTAAGTACAATACAAGGTCATAACCAAGAAGTGGTAAAATTAATTGACAAGAACCTTGGTAGCCAAAAAGCTTTTGTGGAATTATATATAAATAACAAATTACAATAATTGACATTTAAGTTGTCAACATCAGATCTAAAGTTGACTGAGTTGTGAATGTGTTTGTTGATAGCAACCATTTCCATAAATTTGAGGGTGGTTTTATTATTAGATCGGTTTAAAATAGAAACATTGTCGAATTCAAAAGAGTGGTTGTTGTTTAGAGCATGTGCAGATGACGCACACCTTGTTTTTTTAGTTTTGATGTCACTTTTATGAATGCTCAACCGGTTTTTTAACCAACAAGTAGTAAGACCGATATAAATCTTGGAACAAGTAGCACAAGGTACACTATAAATTACGTTAGATTGCATTAAAAGTTCAGTTTTGTCTTTGATTTCTTCATGTTTTAAAATATTGGTTAACTTGTGTGTAATCTCCGGGATGTAAGTGAGTCTTGAGAATTTTTTCTGAGTTACGGTACTGATAGCTGACTGTGAACTTATGTTAGTAGGCAATTGGTTGTTCATGTTAATTTGGCGAGTGGTGTTATTGAATAATACCTTATTAACCAGTGTTCTAGGAAAATTATTATCGATGAACATGTTAGATAATTTATGAAGATTCTTCTGTAGTAAACTATGATGGGATAATCTGATAATTCTGTTTTTTAACCCTTTTAGTGTGTTGATCTTCTGTAACATTATGTGATTTGATTTAAAATTGATGTAACGTCCCGAATGAGTAGGCTTTGTATTGTATTGTATTTTAAACTAACCCGGTATGAAAAAAGGATGCGATAGTTCAAGTTCATCAGTTCAACAAAGTTTATTAAAATTTTTAGAAATTAACAATTCATTTTTATAATACATATCACACTTAAAACTAAATATAATAATAAATGTGTATTGTGTTGTATTGGTGGTGCGCTGCTCAGGAATCTTCTTCCTCTTCAGCGCGTGGATTGCGAAGTTGTTGGGTTGCGGGTCGTGTGATTGCCTGTTGACAGTGTTGTGCTTTGCATTGTTGCAAAGATGAGTTGTGGAGATGTGGTGATGTTGGAGTATGTTGTGTGGACTGTCCTGTTGTCATTCCGTGTGGCTGGTTGCTTGTTGCTGATGCCCTGCGTATCTGAAATATAGAGAAACATGTGTTAGTTGTGTGAAACATTGTCGGCTTTAACAGAACAGAATAAATTAAGTTATCGATACTGTCGCTCGGGCGTAACTGACGTCGGTCCGGGTTGAAGAAGGCGCCGCTGTCGGCGGTGTCCACTTCGGTCTCTGATGTGCTTCCGTCTTCTTCCGTTGCGGAGGTCGACGGAACTTCGGGAATCCCATGTAGCTGGCGGGGTGGTCCCCACCGCAGTTAACACACTTTGCCCGGTCTGTACGGGGTTTTGTGCATTCACTGCTGTGGTCATCGCCGGCGCACTTGACAGCGTGCTACCGCCCTGCAGCAACGCTGTGCGTGACGGAAACCTTGACACCGGTGACACTACCGGTGCCGGATTTCCGCCGCAAATCCTCGACGGTGCCTCGGAGGCGGGCGACGTGCTACACCTCCCGGATCTTCTTCCTGTCGTCCTTGTACGGCAACTTCACCATCACGAGGGGGATCGGGCGTCCTCGCTGCTTCATCCTAAAAACAGAGAGAGCATTAATACCTTTTGTTTTTAGCTCTGAGCTAACGTCGACCTCGGATAGCTCTACGGGCACGCCGCGTATCACCATCTTAGCAAATCGCTCGCTCTTCGCCTGGTAGGTGTGATACGGAGTACCACCCCTATCGATGTACCTAGTCAGCCTGTCTCGGTCCTGAGTGAAGCAGGCTGAATCCGGATTCCCTCGCTGAAGGCCTTGGCCCTCGTGAAGGCGATCTGCTGTCGGTCTATTTCTCGGGAGAACGCGATCCAGTCCTCCTTCTGACGAAGGATTACCGGAGGCACCTTCTCCCTGGCGTCTTCTCTTGATGCCTGCTCCATCGCTGCTGGGCTGTCCGTGTAGGGCTCGAGAGCCTCGAACCCGTTGTCGGTAGGCGACGGCGTAGGCTGGCGAACCTTCGGCGTCTTCTTCGGCATCTTCTTCTGTGTCCTGAAGTCGTCGTCGGTGGATCCCTGGCTCTGGTCTTCTTCTCGGATCGTTGCGGGTTGTGCGGCGGCGGACGTCGTCGGAGCCGTTAGTGCGGTCACCACTAACGGGGCGACGTCTGTCGGCGGCGTCTTCTTTGCTCTTCTCCTCTTCTGTCGCTGTGGAGATGATAGGCGGCTAGGCATGGCGGATCCATACCAAATCGGCGGGTCAGTGCTCGGTGTCCCTCCGAAGTCGATTCAGATCCCGTCGTCTTCACACAATCTGCGCGGCATCGTGATAACGACGCGGGCAGATTGTTATCTTTTTTGAGAAAATTAATTTAGCGCTGCACTGGATGCCGTTAACTATATAAATTATGCTATGCTATTTAGGTAGCATAGTTAAATGGTCTCAAAATAATTCCCTAATACTCAATCCAGCTAAATCAAGTATAATGCTAATTGGCACTATTACTCAACTATGCAAAGTAAAACATCTTTTTTTCTAATTCGATAAAATTAGGTAGTGCCTTTTTAAATATTAAATTCGATTGTAAAATCCTTGGACTAATACTTGATAGTAACCCTAACCTTAATCTTCATGTTAGCAGTATAATTCAAAAAGCTTATCCAAAATTAAGATATACAATCTAACTGCCATCGCATCCAAAAAGGAAGATCACGTAACACACAGAATGTATCACAGTATCTGAAAGTTAAACTGGGTTACCATGCTCGCCAAGAATACCAGAAATTAACAAGCCCTTCATGTACTTTTTCACCGGACAATAAATTACCTGAAACTTTTAAGAATCAGATATTTTAAACCCAAACATAAACCGTCTTCTGTCCCTGTGTTAGATGAAACCTAATAATATTAATTTCACTGCAGAACATTTTTCTCAAATTTCTTGAGTCTACCTCAATGCCTTATACTATTAGCCAAACGTCATCCGACATAATTTGGACGGGAGGAAGTAAAAGGTTTGTCCTGCAGTTCGACATATTAATATTAATCTAATAAGCGACCAAGTACCTAGCACCACTGTGACGTCCGCTTTTAGAAAAAATCTATTAACACCACCTATTCTGCTTGTTTTTGAATTATTTTGGTTCCTATTGGTCTTTTTGGTCTTTTTACTTGTAGAAAGTTATTTTTACCCTTGGTTACTCAAAATGCTTATAATCTATCCGATTTTCATCCAAGTCTTATGAAATTGAATTATTTCAATTTTAGTACAATGTGACATCTCCAAAACCCTAAGTCTAGTATCTTCGATGGTATGAAGAGCCACAGATTCTAATGCAGATGTCAATGATGAGGTCTATGAGCATAGTAGTCATAACAGGGACCCTACATAGTCTTCTGATTACGAAATCATAGAACACAGCAATCAACTTTCTGCACAACAAACAGGTTGTGCAGAGTAGCGAAGTTCGAACTAAGAAAGTAGCAGTGTTTAACGAAAAAGACGGCACCGTTTGCTTGAAATGTCAAAATAATACATGTTCATGTAAAACATGGAAGCAAAATATAGTTTCCAAACTACCAGGTGTGTGCAGAAACGTAAAGGATACAAACAAATTATCGATTGTTGGAAGACATTCTTTCCAATAGACGTTTTAAGTGCAATTGTTACTTACACCAACCAAAAACTTGATAAACACAGACAAAAGTGTGGATATTCCGAGATGAACTCTCGGCATTTATTGGTTTACTTTACTTCGCGGAAGTGGAAAGAAGCCTGCATCCCAATACAAGCGAACTAGGGGTGAAGGATAAAACATTTTCGAACTACTTCTAAGCCACATGTCTCAAAGGTGCTTCCATATCCTTTTAAGATCTGTAAGGTTCGATGATCAAATCAGCCGACAAGAACGTTCCATGGTACATAATTTAGGACCTATAAGAAATGTTTTTGTACGCACGTCCTAGCAGTTACTCTCCGCATCAATACATCATAATTTATGAAATTCTGGATTTCGCCAATACATATGTAATAAAGGTGTTAGGTATGGTATGAAAATTTACGCACTTGTCAATGCGAAGACTTATGTCCATAATATGGGGAGTTATTGTGGAAAGCAACCATTAGTGCCATATCAAGTACCAAATGATGCGTCTAGTGTAGTCAAACGACTAATAAAAACCATAGACAAATCCGGTAGGATTGTCACTGCAAATAACTAGCTTTCATGTCGCTCTTGCTAAAGAACACTATGTAAATTGTAAATTAACATACATGGGAACAATTCTTAAAAATAAGCCAGAAAATCCTGTCAAATTCTAGTGAGGCAGAGACACGTTCATAGTACTGTGTGTGCATTTGGAATGGATGGCAATAATTGCATTTTAACGTCATATATTCCGAAGGAATATAAAAACGTGCTTATGATTTCAACTCTTCATGATAGCGATGAATAGATCCAGAATAGCTTTTGCAGAAATGTCAAGTAATTACCTTTTATAATGATACAGAAGGTGCTGTTGATATTACTGATCGCATATTCACATTATTTTATGGTCTCCTAGATATCACAACAATAAATTTTCAGATACTGGTAACGTTTCGTCATGGCGTATTTTCTATTCCTGTTTGGCAAAAGCTCATATCAAACCTCACCTGATTAGGCGAAGTTCCTTCAGGCAAAAGGTATAGAACATTATTGGCCCTAAAAGGCTTCAGTTAGGCGTTGAAATGATTACGCTCAGGTCATACCGAGATGCAGCTGTTGTCCTGTTGCGGAATTAAATTATGTAAAGAGCATACAGAATTAAAAATTTGCTTCCGATGCAAAGATGCCGAAGCCAATGATTGTGAATAAGTTTTGTTTTGTTGTCAAACCTTGTACGTTAAACTTTTGTTTTAGTTTTATGCATAAATATAAGTTTTTTGTAAAGAGTCGGGAGCGTTCAATTGTTTTGTACTTTATTATATTATTAATATAGTCTACAAATAAGAAAATATTCAAGACAATTTTTCACGTTTCCATAGCCGAACATCGTGTTAGAATAAATCTAATCGCGCGACTTCGCGACGTGGCGAAAAAATGTAATACATGCGATTGATCGCGTGAAAAAATGAAACGAGACCGATTGCCGCTTAAAGAATATTTATTTTACAAATATTGTTAAAATATAATTGTTTGATATGTCGTTATAAATGCTGTTAGTGAAGTCATTCTTGCAATTTAACCAAGTGATTTTAAACCGCTTTTTACCTTTTTAGGTATATATTGCATTTATTGTAAACAAAAGTGATTTATGTATATAATTGGAAATGGTCAGGGTTTAAATCACACAATCGCGGATTCTTGACATCAATAAATACAATTATTATTATATTATGTTGATGTACTGGATATATGCAGTCTTGTGGTGTGCGTATGGCATATTTTGGATAATGTGTGTAAACATGAGTTTGCATGAGATTTTTATTTTGTGTGTACATAGTGTAAGTTGGTGTAAATGCTACGCCACTGTAATTTTTAGTAAATCGTTGAGTATCACGTAAAAGAGTATTTAAATGTATAAAGATTTATAAGTTGAAGATATTAAAGTTGAATGAGAAATAATGTTTTAGTGACACCCTTATGGATGTGATAATGAATGCTACTGTATTTAGGCTATTTTAGTTTAAGGAATATGTCTTTAAAATTGCTGTAAATGGATAGCGTGTGAATTTATGACATGTTGATACTGTGCTAAGCGTAAAAAAAGAATATGTATGTATATTTTTGCTTGACACGACGTTACACCTGGTAAGGGACTACGGAATTTATAAATGTAAGCATAATTTTAGATTTTTGAATGGTGAATCTTTAGAGATGTTTACATTGCAAATTTCAAAAGCATTAAGGATAATCAATCTCCGTTACCTGTTATTATATGTTTAGATTATAAGATTTAGAGACTTTAATCTATAAGAATTGATTCTTTGTATGTGTTGCTTTACGGATGCAGCCAAAATATATGCAAATATTTGTGCAAAATTGGTCAATATAGGTGTCCATTAGTTGTCTTATTTTTTTGTTTAATTTGTGATGGACCTTCCTTACAGTTTAAAGAGAACCAATATTATATTCCAAGATTTAATTGTTTTCGTTGTGCTAAATTACATAAAGGATTACACGGTTTAAATATAATCAAACTTTTGCCTCTTTGGGTAAAGGATTGATATAAACATTGTTTATTTTGGGTCGATATCAAAACTTAGATACTTTACATTCAGTAAGTCACTAAATACACAATACAAATCACGATTTATTTATTAAGCAGAAATTTGAATTACAACGATTCATTGATACTTCTGAATGTTTAAATACAGCTGGATGATAAAAATTCAAACAGTATTTTATAGAAGATATATCATCCATTGGAGACGCACTGATCGTTAAGTTTTTCGATTTTTAAGTTACAGGTTAATGTTTTGTGATTAGAAATTAATAGACTGAAGCACTATTTTTCCAAATAGGGTGATATTGATTTATTCCATAATTTTTATGGCTGTTATAAATATTATTTTAAGCGTATACGAGGGTAAATTAGAAAGTATCTAGGTAATGTCTTGCTACTTTGGTGTTATGAATGTACAGGGTGTGATCAATAGGTTTCCGATAACGTATACGTTTCCAAATTTAATTAAGCTTTGGATAATTTAATTTTCAGTAGGTAATAATTAAACCTAAAGATTTTCAAAATTGAATTGGTGTGTATTAAGATTGCTGAGACCAAATTTAGCGCGCTCTTTTAAATTGAAACGGTGTTGTACGAATTGAATGTTTGAACTTGAACTTTGTATTGATTTAGCGAATAGGCTATAATTCTAGCTTCCACAGCCAGCTAGAATCATTTATTTCAGATTGTGGTGACGCATAAGACAAGTTTTTTTTTCCGGATTGAATGTTGTTATTTGTTGTTTTACGGTAGGTGTAAGGTGATTGAATTTAAATTTCAACTATTTTACGATTTTTATCGATCCTGCCCATTTCCACAAGAGTTAGCTTGGCAACGAGCTTACCTTGGTAGGACTTCACGGCGCCTAGTGCGGTTTGATCGTGCCCCACATTATTATTGTAATAAAAAGACAAACTACACGTTCTGTAATTCTGGAAATGTGGTCGGGTGTTAGAGAATTAAAAGCAAGTAAGACTCTCTGCATCATATCTTCCTTTGTCGTAACATTTTCCGCTGTATTTTTTTAAGCCAGTTCGTTTGGTATCGGTATTCCCTATATGTAAATCCAACCACTTTTGAGATATTTCATTATCTTAGTTAAAACATAACAGTACTTAGTTATTTCAACATTAGTAAAGGGCAGGCCATGGCTGTCAAAGATTTGACAGTTAGAACGTTAATTGTTTATGTTGTTTTGACAGTTTTCTTTACCAGTTTGTATTTCATAGTAAATAATGGCAAATGTAGGATTTACTAATGATGATTTTTTAAATCTTATTATTATTTACGGCGAGTGTAATAGAATTGTTGAACGGACTTGCCGTGTTTTTGCAGAAAGATATCCTAATCGACCAAATGCAACTGGTGATATTGTAAGAAGATTTCTTAAAAACTGCCGTCAGTTTGGTTAACTTAAGACAAAAATTAATAAAAATAAACCACTAGTGGATAGTAAAGTAAACGAAATTAATGTTTTGGGTTATTTTACGGCCTCTACAAATGCCTCCATTAGAGATTGTGAGAGAGATCTTACTTTATCGACAAGAACAATTCATCGCATTTTAAAAAAAACACAAATGGAAACCATTTTCATATCATTTGGTGCAACACTTACAATTAGGTGATCTTTCTCGAAGGGTAGAATTCTGTGAATGGTTTTTAATGAAGGCCCAAGAGGATGAAAACTTCATAAACAAAGTTATATGGTTTGCAATAGAAAACGATAAAATTTAGCATTAAAATTTTATGATGAAAATTTAAATGGTACAAGATATTGCCACATTTTAGAAGAAGCCATACGATCGGCGTTACATACTTTAAGAAATGGAGAAGCGGCTTCAGCTTGGAATCAGCAAGATGGAGCACCTCCTCATAACTTTGGGCCTGTTGCTCAGCATCTTTACGACATGTTTGAAGTCATGGTCTTCGCTCTCCTGATTTGGCTCCTCTAGATTTTGGTATTTGGGGTTACATTAAAAATCTGGTATTTTCCAAACCTGTTACGACAAAGGAAGATATGATGCAGAGTGTGTTACTTGCTTTTAATTCTCTAACACCCGACCATATTTCCAGAATTACAATACATAACTTAATGAAAAGGATTCATAAATGTTTAGAAGTAGATGGTGCTAATTTTGAACACTATTGTTATGTTTTAACTAAGATACTGAAATATCTCAAAAGTGGTTGTATTTAGGTATAGGGAATACTGATACCAAACGAATTGGCTTAAAAAATACAGCGGGAAATGTAATAAAATACAGGGTGTTCTATTTAAAGTAAGCAACTTATAAATGATTTAAATTGTGCATGTTGGCGGCTAAGTTTAAAACACCCTGTATGAAATATCAATGAGATGGATATATGGAGTTAATGGGCAAGCGCTTGTTGTTTATTGATTACAATTTCACGTCACTAGCTTCGTTATTAATGGAGATATCGTTATTCAATGTGGACTAGGATTTTTCCAAAATTTTTAAAAAATCGAAATATCTCGAAAATACTTCATTTTTGGTATAGGACATTGTGCACAAATTTTATCTAGAATTTCATGTAGAATTCGAAAATAAAATAAAAAATATTAGGTTCCATTTAAAATAACAAAGTTGACGTCTACTTCCGGTATAAGCTTCCCGGCCCCGGGTGGGGTGAGTCGTTCTCACCCCAGCTTGAACTTTTTCGCCTGATTTTTTTGTAATAGCCGTTTTATCCGGTTTATATCTCGTTATATTGTTCTTTGTACTTTTAGGTACTTGTTAAATCAGAAAATAGTCAAATCCAGTTAACGCTTTTTCAGATATATTTGAAAAATGACAGCGATGCACTGACGGGGTGAGAATTTACCCCACGTGGTATTAGGTACGATATACCTACCGGATGCTGTTTCGTCAAGTTTTTCCGATATTCTTTATTGTGGTTTCCTTATATGATGACTAAGTACCACATTACATCGTTTGGTATTTTCTGTGGAAAGTAATTAGCATACTTGGTTCATAGAAAGATCAAGTACTACCATAATTAGGCACCTATCAATCACACTGGAATGCAGTAATTAACTCATTAGGGTTATTCATATTTGTAAAGTTATACTGTTGTCATTAGAAATTCCATGAAGTCGTCTTGAAAAGGGATTATTTTACAAAAGTAATTACAGGTCACTACGGAATGTGATAATTATCCCATTGGGCTAATGAAAGTTTGAAATATTTCTTCTTGAAAGGTATAAATACATGTAAGTGCACTACTGGATTTTATACTTATTCCTGATTTATCAGTGTAAAGTCTGTGTAGAGGTGTGTTTCAATTGCTTTTTGATTATGGCTAATCAAGTTTCATTTCGAACCCGAAGGATTGTTGAAATGGCTCGAACTACTCATGAGTCCGGTGAGTAAATATACCTCTCAAGGGTTCTATGTAATATTTCATATATTTTTCGTTATTTATAGATGAGGAATTCGAGAACTGTTTGGATCCTGATTTGAATTCAAGGGAGCTAGAAGAATCTTCAGAAACTGAAGATAACTTAGAAAAGATTTTAGAAGACGATGACGAGATTGTAGTGGACTCCGACGATGAAAACGAGGGAATTCCAAACGACGTCCAAGATATGTTCGTTGCTAAAGATGACACAATTTGGCTGAAGGAACCCTTCAACCGCAAACGGCAGCGATCGAAAAACATAATTACTGTTCGTCCTGGTGTTGCTCCCCAAGTACGTAAGTCCAGCAGTATGGCAGAAGTGTTCAAATTATTTATTTCTGCTGATATGGTGAATGAAATAGTAAACTTCACAAATCAACAAGGTGCTTATGAAACTGAAAATCGTAATGACGGTGTAGATGATATGATTTGGAAGGATGTTGACGATACTGAAATATATGCCTGTATTGGTTTGTTGGAATGTGCTGGATCACTAAAGGCTAATCGTGAGCCCATTCGGATGTTGTGGCAAGATGACCCCTGTTTCCATCGTCCAATTTTCTCAGCAACAATGCCCCGAGGAAGATTTTCGCAAATTTCCAGTTGGATGGTATTTGACGATAAAGACACAAGGCTAACGAGAAGAGCAACGTACAAATTAGCACCTATACGAGGTGTAGCTGAGATCTTCATAAAAAACTGTCAAATGTATTACAACCCAGGATCGCACTTGACAGTAGACGAACAACTGGTGCCGTTTCGTGGTAGATGTGCTTTCAGAGTCTACATGAAGAGTAAGCCTGCCAAGTACGGTATAAAAATTTGGATTTTCGCTGACGCAGAGACTTCTTACTGCAAAAACATGCAAATCTATTTATGACAGGAGGGAAATGTACCAGAACGAAACCAAGGCAAGAGGGTGGTACTGGATTTAGTTTCGTGTTTGGGTCTTGGATACGGGGTCATGACAGATAACTTTTTTACTTCTTTGGAGTTGGCTGAAGAGTTACTAGACCGCAAACTTACAGTGTGTGGAACACTGAAGAAGAATAAGGCCTTCATACCTGCAGATTTCTTACCACATCGGCAACGTCCTGTGCATTCTTCTATTTTTGCGTATCAACCAGAGGTTACCATGGTATCATATGTTCCAAAGAAAAACAGAATCGTTATTTTGGTATCATCTGAACATCGCGATGGTATCGTTTCGGAAGAAGACCACAAGAAATCGGAGATCATATCTCACTATAATAATACTAAGGGTGCGGTTGATACACTGGATAAGATGGTGGCAGAATACAGTTGCAATAGACAATCAAAAAGATGGCCAGCCGTCCTCTTCATGAATTTTATCGACGTTACTTTATGGAAAAATCTGCACCCAGATTGGCACAGGGTGCCGCCACAAAAGACGATTGTTCCTTTTGGAATTGGGGAAGGAACTGGTAGAACCCCATATGAGAAGGAGGATTAGTAACCCTGTCATACGCCCCAGGCTAACTAGAAAGACAGTTCAAGAAATAAACAAAATATTAGGCGCTATCAGTCAGCAGTCCAACGGAAATGAAGAGGAACCAGTAAAACCGGCGCGCGAAACACGAAAAAGAGGTCGATGTCATGTGTGTTGTAGGTCAAAGGACAATAAAGTCCAATCAAAATGTACCTTGTGTAAAAATTTTGTATGCCCAGAACACAGCAAAACGACGAAAACATGTAAAAAATGTTAAGTTTGATTGTATACACAATGTTCCCAATTACATCTAAGCAATAGACTTTTTTTTAAATTTTTCTTTTATTAAGTTGCCCAAATAACCCAAACTGGCCCAAAATATAACCAACAAATAATAATTCGTTCATAGTTTCCTTCCTACTAAAATTAAGAGTGTGAAAATTAAGAATAAAGTTGGGGTGAACACTCATCCCACGCAATATCAGGAGTTTTGAACATCACCCGGGGCCGGGAAGGATAACCGGAAGTGCCACATTCAGGACAATATTATATTTGAACTCAGCGTCATCCAAAACCTACAGCTTCGTAATTTTAGATTTTTAACATAACTGTATCCGCCATTACTTTTAATCAAAACTCTTCGCGCCACACCCTGTATTTAAAACATTAGCGCTAGTGGTAATTCACCCTTACTGTTTCTAAGGGTAGGGTAACAATGCATCGACCTCAAATATAAATTGGAAACTTCCAATTACTACAGATTGTCTCCTTAACATAATACACTACTTTTATTTTAAAAAACCCATTATTAATGTCAGAGTGAAGAAGAAACTCTGTCACACTCAAGGAGCGTGAAATGGTTCCTAAAGATACAACTTAGTTATCTTTTCCGCCATTCTAAACTATTTTTATACAGTTTCAGTTTTACTAAAACGTATTTGCGAGTAAACTACAAACAAAATATAAGAGCTTGATGTGAGTGTGTTTTAACCTTACGTACACAAATGAAAAGTTTAATTTAAAATCAAGTTTAAAAAAGTTTGATGAAAACATTTAACGTATATGTTGTCAATATTGAGTAAAGGTTATATTTAGTAGATATAGTAGCAAATTCACATACTGAGTCACATTTCCCTTCGAGCGTATTGTCTTACAACAAGGACATTTAATTTAGCAAACAATTATATTGAGTGGGCAATTATTGGTTAAATTAAACGTAAATGTGATTTTATAGCGATCAATTTGTTTCTATACAAAAACATGTATGCATTTCGAAAATTTTTTGTACACCTAAATAAGAAAGTAAAGTTTATTTTAAATTCTTGATTTAAGTAAAAATGAGGTTTTCAACAAAGAAATTGCCTTTTTAGTAGATAAAATACTTTACATGATAACAACTGGGAGATAACAACTGTCTTTTAAATTTTGCGAAGGATTACTATTATCCTTTCTCCGAACTTTCCGACTTACATGTTCTTTTAAGGCTGTCATAACCACCGTTATTTTGTAGATAAGTATAAATCACAATTTAAATACAAAAATGACAAATCTATGTGCATAATGATTTTCGAATCGAAAACAACTTTGCTTTAAACTTATCTTGCTTATACTCATATATGAAAGGGGTAGGTGCAATTGCGCGCTGTTGGCAGGTTTTTAATATTCCACCACATTATTTTTCAATTCTCTCCTGTACGAGTTGGCACGAAATAAAATTAGACAGCACAATTTATAACCGCAGTTTTCGCCAACTTAATATTTGTTTACACATTCACTGTTACATTAATACCTGGACTTCTACTTGTGTCAAACTTATAACGTACGAGCACTATTACACACTCAATCACAACTTCTAATTTATTTATTTGAAATGTTTTCAAATCTCATTTTGATTAATTCCGGGAAATTGAATTTTCTCTATGTTTATCGACCAAAGGTTTTTTCGTCAATTTTAAAAAGATACAAAATAAGCAATTATGTTTGTCAAATCAATCATGTTCAATTAAAATCGCTCGTAACCCCTTTTCATCAATTCCCTTTTATTGATACTTTATCAACACAGTAGAATAAAAATACATTTGGAACCTTGCTTGAACTGCAGTAACCATATTATAAATTAATTAAAGTTGGTTAAATACCTACTCATTCACTTTAAATTGCAGTGCCCATTGTATAGTATAATAGGTAGATAACTCTCGACAAATATGATTGTATGGGACCAGTAACCTAGAACAAGCACACAAACAAAGACTAATAGGGGAAACTGGGGACATTTGATCCCCCCATTAATATTTATCATAATGTAATGGTGTTACTTGTTAATAAATATCTATAACTTTATAAGTGTAACCGATTGACAGTCTTTATACATAAACATAGCAGTTATTATAAAAAATATATTTTCCGGAAAACGTACCAACTGTCCTCTATTGGGGGAGATTTGATCCCCCGAAAGGATCATGTCTCCCCTTACTAGAGTAAAGCACACTTTATCATAAAATAAAGAAAACAATACATTGTACGAAATTTATTGTCATAAAAAAATAGTATTTCCAAATGAAAAATTGCACTAAATAGTTTTTATTAGTTGTCTATAGTAGGTATAGAACTAAAAATAAAATTAAAATTCTTGAAAGCAATAATGGAATTCATAAAAAAATTCTTTTACTGAATATTGAAATGTTTCAATGACTTTTTAAATTCAAACGCCCCTACCCGTCTGAACGACGACTTAAATCTAGGAGAATCAAGCTTTTTAATGATCTGATCTTTAGTTATATCACTTATATTGTCTTTGTCAGGCCATTTAAAACGTGTTTCATTAATTTTTTTGGCAAATCTTATTTGGTAACTGGTTATCGTTGATTTTGTAATCTGTCCCATATATTTCCGCACCATTTTTTTCTCGGAAACAACATTTACAATAACCCAGTCTCCAACATGTATATTCTGATAATCAACCCCTTCATTTTCGGATTCATTAGAACAGTTAACACTTTCCTTGTCAGACATAACGAAATCAGATTCTGGTGATGGTGGTAATAATTCTTCATCTTCCGATGAAGTGGACTCCGTTAGTTGTTGAATCCTTCTCTTCACTCGCTTTGCTTTAGCATGTATTTCTTTTTCTTCCTTTTCTTGTCTCAATTTAATGTCGTTTTCAATTTCCAATTTTTCTGGGGTGTCTGTCAAAATCTTGGTACTTCCTTTCTTTCTTCCTTTACGGAAGTTTTTTCTGGGTTCCGCTCCAGGATATGGTCTTATAACTTCTGGGCTTCTAAAAGGGAAAATCGGCATAACTGAGGACGTAGAAGGTGCGGCTAAATCATTTATCAGTGAATCGGACCTAACTGAGGATGTAGAAGGCGGAGGATTGGAAATAGGGGTTGTAGAAGGTAAGTTTTTTAATGATGCACTGGAATTGGTTAAAGAGGTAGTGTAGAATTTCTGAACAGACACAGTAAATGAGGTTGGTTTTGGAGTAGTTAGTGGAGAGGTGTAAGTCGTCTTTTCTGCGTGTATAAAGCCTTCAGTAAGTTCAGAAACATTTGTACCAGTTTCAGCAGAAATCGTTGCTGGTGAAGTATTATTAACGTTTATATCAACATCTACATCATTAGCAGGAATGTCTCGGTCTGTAACATATGACGATAAAAACTCGTCATCAGTAAAAATATTCGAATCAAATGGTGAAATCCCAGTCACACGCAAACCATTTAAAATGTTTTGTGGTGTCACCGCTTTGGGAAAAGCCTTTCCTAAACAACCAGCTAGGTCATAAATTGTCAGTGGTCGTCCAGGATGTGATCTCATCCAATCGTCGCACGCTGTACTGTAGTAGGCCTTTAATGGTCCAAATAATGCCCTGTCAAGGGGTTGTAGCTTGTGGGACGTGTGGGGAGGAATAGTCAGCAAATGGATACCATTATCTTTTGCGTAGTTAAGCTATTCTATAGATATGTGGCTGTCATGGTTGTCAAAGATAATTAAGCAGAGGTTTTCTTTGGAACATTGTGAGAACTTCTGAAAATGTTGAAGAAACTTGACAAAAATAGGCGCAATCATCCATCCACTAGGATTTGTAGTTCCGCATGTCCCTGGTGGTACATTATCAATCATTCTGGTTTGCCAATTCTTGCGTGGGAAGACCATATACGGGGGAATATGATTTCCAATAGCATTTATACCTGTACAAACTGTAACCAACTGTCCACGTTCACCAGAAGTTACTTTTGAAACTTGTTTTTCTCCTCGGCAGGCAATAACTTGTTTAGGTTTATGAAGTGTTGTTATTCCCGTTTCGTCGATATTCCAAATTTGTTCAGGCTCAAAATGAAAACGATCCAGTAAATTGCGTAAGTTATCAAAAATTTAGAGACATTATGTTTATTGAAACTTGTCGCACGTCCAAGACTAGTTGCTTCTGGAATACGTAGCGAGAGGCACTTGTGTCTTTTGATAAAACCGTATAACCAATCATAAGCAGCTTCACCTTTTTGTTGCCATTTTGGAGGATATTTTTTATTATTTTGTGAAGCATATTCGTATGCCAATTCTCGTACAACTATAGGAGTTAGTCCATGGTGAAGTTTGCTAGCTTTTTGTAAATACTGAACCAATATAAGCTCTTGTTCATCCGTAAAAACTTGGGACTGTCTGTAATTTGGTTCATAATTAATTTCTCCTGCTTGTTCTTTCTGCTTTTTTGCGTATCGTTTTAGAGTCATTACAGGAACATTAAAGTTTTTTGCTGTATCTTTTATAGATTCCCCTCTCAACACAGCTTGTGCCGCTTTTTTTTAATATGTCCGTATCAATTGGTTTTCTATTCCTAGACCCTTCTTTTGTTTTGTATACGCGTGGCATTGTGAATTCTGAAACAATATTTTTCATTGTATTTCAGATAATTTATATAAGGGAGACTTGATCCCCGGATCATGTCTTCCACATGTATATGAAACAAGTCTCCCCAATATCACACATATTATAAAATGTGCTTTTACAACTTGATTATCTTATCTAAATTTAGCAATACATAAAAAAACGTGCGCCTAAATAAATGTACTTTCAAATACGTATTTGTATTTAAGTATCTTTTAAGAATTAAAATACTTAAAATCAAATTAAAAACCTACCAAAGACAATTCTGCTGCACCCCACAAACACTTTTAGTTACCACGTGTACATTCAGCGTTTCTAAAGGAACTGACCGTTATGTCTCGAGTGTATACGTAAGAAGCTAGCATTGTTGCCAAAGCAAACGCAAAGTCTCTGCGTTAAAGTGATTTTAATTCGGTGGATTATGTCTCCCATAAGGATCAAGTGTCCCCAGTTTCCCCTAACCAATATATCTTGCACACCGACGTTTCGCCCTAAAATACAAATTTTCCTCAGTGTTATACAACTAACATTACATCACTAGTACAATGATAATTAAGATTTAATTAAATTGAAACGTTTCAATAACAATTACAGTTATCGTCTTTAGTGGATTTAATAAATTTAAACAAATTTATGAAATGTGGAAACGAAATAAATAAACCTACTGTGACAATTATTTTCATGGATTTGAAATCCTACTCTTTGATTTTGATATTTGATTATTTTAGTAACGATAAATAGTTAGACCTTTAATGTATTTAATTCAAAAGTGGTGAAAACATTGATTTCTAACAATTAAGGATCTATTCAAAGTATAGAAAAGCCAATAAGGTTGACCCTTTTCCACGATTACTCAAAATACTGCTATTGTTACGATACATTGAAGACAGAATGTATACATTTAATCCGTTTAACTGTATTGTAGCGTCCCCAAGGTACCCTATCTTGAAAAGCGTAATTTGAATGCAAATTCAAGAACCATACAATCGCTATGTGATTTATATTGACTTGACTGACAATAGTGTCACTATTACTCAAATTAATTGCCTGCCTTACTTTGACTTTCCGGGCAATAATTAAAACATTAGAGTTTATTTACAAGTCTGATATTTAATTACTCGCAAACTTCAAATCTGATGAAACGAAGTGGCCGTCTAGTGTTAGGTACATTATGCTATCTAAATGAGATAGTCTGGGTAAGGTACGTGTTGCATCATGAGGGGCAGGTAAAAGAAAATGAAATTACTCCAATTAAAATCAACGTACTTGGCTCAGCGGTGGTTCAGCCCGTTAATCTACTATTGTGGAAAAGAACCACCAATAAAACCCACTTTATTTGTAAATAAGCAACTGCACAAGTACATTAATAAATCGAATAACACAAAAAAAAACAATGAAAAGGTTAAATTTATAACAAAACGCCATTAAATCAGGTTAAAGTGCGTACAAATTTATAACATTAAGAGAAAATGCAGTTTAGTTACACAGAAACACAATAATAAAAAAAAGCACATGCAGTCACACTCACAATTGGGTCATAAATAATCAAAGAAAAATCATAATAAAAATCGTAACACCAAACATGTGGCCCTCTTAAAAAATCAAACATCCCGGTCTTCAAGCAAATAAGCACATAAAATAATAAATCAAATCACGGTACATATAAAATACAATAACAGTAAAATTGCACAGGTAATAAGGTAAATGCGAGGACAAAAGGAAACAGACAACGAATTTAAGAGTATCCAGTTTAGTGAGAACTAAAGCACAAAATTCATAAGTCACATTGTAATAGAGCACATACGAAAGAGAAATCAGCCCGCAGTCAAATAATTCAACTGAAATAAATACTTATTAAAGCAAAGCCTTACAAGTACACGTTATAAATAGATCACTAACGTCGTGACCGACATATAAGTTTAACTGCGTTAGAAAAATACCGTGCCCTCTCTCTCTGTGGTTACACATTTACCTACACAACAAATAAAACCAATAAAATAAAATTCCAGGTGTTTAATGGTCTGGATTGGGAGTGTGTACCAACTGGCAATTTCCTTTTACAATTAATAACCAGCGGCATCCTACACCCACCTACCAGCCAACTCTACACAAGTATAAATAGAACCAACAACCAACAATGCTAATTCGCACAAACACCAGAGGGCCCTGTACTGTCCTTTTATTTCAACATATTTCAGCTTAATGGGTCTGCGTACGAATAAGATACCTTTGCAAGACAATGTTTGGTATTTAATATGTTATCTAGGCTGGTAAAAATGATTTTTTTGCGAGCTTGTATTTATACAAAAATACATACTTACACTAGAATAAATATTACCTTAATTGATCACAGACACAAATCGTTAACATACGCGGTTTAACCCCGAAAGGAAAGACAACTTCGTGTTGGAGAATGCAAAAGAAAAGTGTACACAAGAATTATTTTAAAGACAAACTGTTTACAATGAAGGTATTTAATTAACCCAAAAATCGATCTGGCTCGATTGACAAGCTAACTGTAACTGCTTTCTCCCCCGACCCAAACCTAACTATATCTACTCCCTAAAGTTCAACCCCCGTCTTTCAAAAGTAATAAAAATAAGAAACATTAATTTATGTTGGAACAGTTTCATATTAATTCTTGCACATCTTAATTTCAAAATATGCATTTGTTCGTAACAAACCCCACATTTCTCTCTCGAGTTTCCTAATAACAAATAGATATGCTTTGATCGCGGTCTGCCCAGCCGTAATCAATCATTAGAGCAATGACGTTTTTACATCAAGGGCGCACAAGAAAAATTCCAATGATTTGTTACGCCCCTTCAGTAAATCATTTTTAAGCGTGCACCTGCGACTCACCCCCTAACATGTGTTTACATACATATTAGTTACAAGCAATTCCTTACATAACAATATATAAATAAAAATATTTTGAAAACATTAGCAAATTACCGCGTATTATTAAGATATTAAAAATCCACTAATTATCTTTTCCATCGTGGTAACAATGGCGATTTGGCAAACGTTGATTACAATAATAAAATTTTCGCGGTCCGCTACCTACAATATGTAATGACTAATGAATGGTGAAGCATTTAATTCGACAAATCAAAAAACATAGACATACAGAAGGTTAAAATTAAGAAGTGTCAGTTTGCCTTTTGTTTATTACAAAATACCAAAATTCTATTTAATCGAAGGTTTTATTCTTGCCTGTTAAAGCTAATTGGATGATTATATATCTCAAAAGCTTCTCGCTGTAAGTGCACATAAGAGTGAGTTTGCTTGATAAAATTTGTGTATTATGAAATTGTATGTCGTGATTTAAAATATTTTAAGCATGATCTGCTACTGCAGACTTGTCTTGTTGATTCAACCTGCAATCTCTCATATGTTCTTTACGCCTAGAATCAAAGCTACGTTTTTGGTTTCTCTGTACGTAAACTTTATACACACCGAAAACTAACAGTGGATTTGAGGCACCTTTTATTAAATTGTATTAAACTTTCTTTAATCTTGTTTGTAAATACCATGACCAATAACGTTATGAACCAACGTTAAACGGTAGTTGTTCTTCATGGGTACACATAACATAATGTCGGCCAGCCTACAGCCTTAGAAATCGCTTTTGGATGGGTTCTTGTAGGTGAAATTAACAATTCAACCTCTGACACATACACACGAACACCTTTTTTCCCATTCCAAACTCCACCTAGATTCTATTATACCTAAATTCTGGGAAGAAGAGCAATTACCCTCAAAGACATTCCTTTCCCAAGACGAAATAGAATGTGAATGCACATTTAAAGAAACGGTTACCAGAGACTCATCTGGGAGATTTGTGGCATTTTTACCTTTCAACTCCGATGGTAATTATGAAACTTTCTCTCAGTATGTGCAGGTCTTCGGTTAACCCTAAAAGATAAGTTATTTGTTTTAGAAATTAATATGTTTAAAAATGGTAAACTACTATTAGTATTTTTTCCATCTTCATAGACTATCAAATTATTATCAGCCGAAACAAATTTATGTTCTTTCACCATTTTTAATTTGTCTGTTGCTTGTGACATTTTTCATTGTTAGTCCTCGTCCGTTTGTGGATGTTCTGATTAATAATATTTAATTTGTTAAAGTTTTAGCTAATCTTTAAAAAAATAAAATTTACCTTTTATAGTTGGTTCTCCAATTTGTTTAGCTAGCATAGCAGATCTTCTTCTATATTTTAATTCAATTTTTAACTTTTTCCCATAAAGGGATAGATAATGTAGTCGCTCAAAAAAATTTAATTGAACTGAGACCGGAAATATTCGTTCTGAGGTCCATTGAGTCCAAAAAAATGGTTTTTGCAAAAATGTTTGTATGTGTGAGTATGTGCTGGTTCTTATACGATAAAACCACACTAGGCGTCGTAAACGATTACCAAGGTAAGCACATTGCCAATCTAACTGCAGTGGAAATAGGCGGGTTCGATATAAGACGTAGAATAGTTGAAACTTAAATTCAAACACCTTACATTTACCATAAAACAGCAAATAAGAACATTAAATCCGGGAAAAAAGTCTCTAGGCGCCACCACAATCTAAAATGTCTTCCTTATAACCAGTCCTAGTCAAGTTATTAAGTTAATGCTACGGGACTGTAGAAGATAGAATTGTAGCCTACCTACTCGATATAATCATACAAAATTTAAGTTCATACATTGAATTAGTTTGTTTGATTTACAAATAGAAATCAGCGCAATCATATGTATCCTGCTCAAATCGATACAGCCGCGGCTGGTAAGCGGGAAACGACCCCAACGCAACGGATACTTTAAAATCGCTGCCATCTTAAATTTTTTACAGAAACCTTAATAATTCTTCGAAACAACAAAATTCCGCATTTATTCTCACTCCACATACTGTCCAGATCTAGATTCAACTTTTTACGAAAATTTCAGAGTTCCGCAAACTTTCTTTTAGCGTAATTCAGTAAATTGTATAATTTGTCCTTGAGCACACATTAAATTTTCCGTCTTGCAATATTATGACATTTATACAAGCAAATTTATATATATATATATATATATATACGCGATTTATTTTTCAACTTTGACACCCTGTATCTCGAAACGAAGCATTTCCAGACCCATGTACATATGAACTTTTTTGCTTAGAATGATGAGTTCTAGCACTCCTTTAATTATGGCGGATTAGATAAGATTCACCTGTATATATATATATATATATATATATATATATATATTCTTCTTTACACTTTAATAAAATCTCAACAAATCATAAATTCACACGCCACACATTTACAGCGATTTTAAACTCACATTCCCTAAAATGCAGCATCCAAATACAGCAGTATTTATTCATTATCGCCTCAATAGGGGCATTACTATAACATTATTTCTATTTCAAATTTAATACTTTCAACTCATAAATATATGTATCACATCTAAATATTGAATAATACTCAACGCTTTACTAAATACCCCAGTGGAGTAGCATTACACTAACTTACATTATGTACAGACAACAAAAATTCTTATGTAAGCTCACGTCCATATGTTATCTAAAACATCCTACGTACAACACAAGACTGCATATACCCAGTGCGTCGATATAATCTCACAGGGTACGGGTGCAGGTGTATGTGTGTGTGTGTGTGTGCGTGCGTGGCTGCCTGAGTGCGTGCGTGCGTACGTGTGTGCGCATACTAATTGCATTTAAAATTCATGCAAGTGTCTTTCGTTTAAATTTCTAGAACCCAGTAATTATTGGTGGGGGTTAGGAATAAGAGGGGTAAATGTGATTTCCTTTCGGATGCAATAAGTCAAAAAATTGAAGAGAAATTGTATTGAAATTAGTCGTAAGAGAGTTAAACCTAAATATCTACATTCCAGTTATTTAGGGTGTTAGAGCGGGGTAAGAAGCAAGTGGGGTAGATCTTATAAACGCAATAACTCAAAAACACATTCAACTATTGCATCCAAAATGTATATTATTTTATGGTCTAAATTTCTGAACAACAGCGAGATTTAGTGTAGATGGGTTTATAAGTTACGAAGTAATATAGTCTTTACAAATGTGTAGGTAAAATGCATTTAATGTTAAACGACCCCGCATCATTAGATTAAAATGTTACAGAAAGTTTACCTCTAAAGTATTAATAATAATCTAGTTTGATATTAAGTAACTAATATTTAAGTACGTTTTAACAAGGCCGCTTGATCTCAGATAGTAAAATGCTTTAATGGACAAATAAACTTGTATGCAAAGGCAAATTAATGAAGTGGTAAGACGATAAAGATCCATCAACCTTTGTATTTAGGAAACTGCCAAAACGCACACATTACAATTACATACCTATTATAGTTTTGGTTTAATAAACCAATAAACGTGTTGTCATATTTCATTTTTGGTTTATAAATAATTTGTGCCCGTTTGTGAGAAAGAACTATTTTTTTGTTTGTATCTAGTTTAGAAAATAAGCTAATGAGAGTATCAATATACGAATTAAAGTTACCAACAAAAAACCTGTACAAACATGGAACAATTGCATTGCATTTTTTACTTAAAATTTCTCATTTACCGTAGTGAATTTCTCAATAGCTCTTTAATAAATAGAATTGAAACACACTCAGTACATTTTTTGGTAAATATCATTGACCCGCCATGTTTATACATTCTTCTAGAAAAATAAGACACAAGCTTATGATCAGAAACACTAATCAAGTTGGTAACACCGTGGTTAAGTCAGAGTTAGGTGAAACATAATATATTAGATTTTTTTCAGACTTTAAAGTAGCTTCAAATTATGATTTGATCTTGTCTAGAATGATACAGACGTCGGATGTTTAAATGTTCTACATACCTTGACAATCATGAAAATCATTATGGTATCAACGTTATTAAACTTTGGATAGATAACAACATAACTTTATTAACGCTGCCTCCCCATTCTAGCCACATGCTCCAGCCACTCCTCGTGTGCTGCTACGACCCCTTCTAGACCTATTTTAGTAAATGCATGGATGAATAGATGTTGAGCAGTTCTGGAATTCCTGTGAGAATTTATGATAAAGCAGCACCAACGAATAACTGTTTACCTCTAGCATTTAGTATAGCTAATACCATTAAGACTTTGAAAATACGAGCACAATCCCTTTCAACTCACACGTTATGGCTTATGTAGAATTTCTGCCGTTATATGTAATAGGCAGGGAACACCCAGTACGCTGATCGCCAGAGGTAGCACTGTGCGTAGATATAGCTGAACCTATCGTAGTCAGTAGACTTCTTGGTGAGTATGTTTCCCCTCAACATGTACGACCCCATTTAGAGGCACAGCCACTAAACTTAACACGCAAGGGGAGAAACAACAAAGACGAAAACCACCTCAATATTGCACCAAGAACCGTAAAATAATACGTTGCTTAAGAGGAAAGAATCAAAAATGATCTTTTCTATTTCTTTCTTAAAAATAGGATTCAATAAAATTCATGAGGTGAAAGACAAACTCGGTTGGATATTATAATCCGGAAGGACGAAGCGCGCATCCAAAAAAATCAACATTCGCATATGACATCTCTTAATAACCTATTTATTAGAATTAAAGTTTTTTGCAAAAACTGTACGGTATTATTGATAGTTTCCCTCATTGTTAAGCATGTCCCAATATGTACCAGGTCATGGTTTATTGTGGGACACTGTTGTATACCAAAACACCAGCCTTAAATCTGCACCCTTATTGGAAATATTTTTTTCTTTCTGAAGGTATTTCGGGGTTAGTTCTATACTTTGCCCTCACAGGTTTAGCTTACCTTAAAAGACCTGTACACGCACTAAACTACTCTACTCTACATTTCTGGTTATGTCATACTAATGGTTTATAGTATGTAATGTGTTGCTTGTGGCAAGGAGAAGATGTAGCATCAGCCTACCATTGCCCAGATTCGACTTTGCTTGTTTACCTTATTAGATGTTGCTTTTATTTCATTACATTTTATATTTTTGATATGCTCCAAGCATATCTGGCGGCGGACAAACTAAGCGCGGCTGTAATCTGAAGCTAGTTTGAGTGGTAGACCCTACTCTTTTCTGGACCGGTCTTGAATTTTTTATCTGCACTTTTCCCGTTGTGATTTTGTTTTTCTACATGTTGTTAAGAAATCATACAACTAATTTATATTTACTATTCAAAGTAGATAGAGCCAAAAAGATCAAAAGACCATGTTATGGCTATCATGTAAGAATGTACATGTCTTCCTTGGTTTATGTACTACGCATAATACGCTATCGCAACAGTAGGTAGATAAAAATCGATGGAAATTGTTTATTGTGCCAATTTCTTATCAAGACCAAGAGATGTAGTCGGATTTGAAATTTTTTTGATTCTGTCTTTAGACCTGAGGCATACACAGGCTTTCCGTGAAACAATTGATCTTTTTAGACTCACGATAGTGCTGTCTGTAGGAGTATCTAATTACCGACATCCTTCTTTTGCATCTCTATCTAGATGCATCCCGTACTTGGAACGGTAGTTAATGTGCAGCTGAACAACTAATTCTGATACTGAAGTCGTGATACACAGAAGGTGCAGCATACCCAACTGCCGATAGAGAGTACACGAATGGTCTCAGTCCTAAGGTAATTCAACTTTGGTAAAGGACTTCCGTGTACATCCTATAGTAGCGTAAGCACACTTTGTGTTTCTTTTTTAATGCACTGCTTTATTACGATTTATTACGAAACCAGAACTATGTAAAACTGTGGAGCGCAGGATAACCGACTGTACATATGGTAATTTGGTGTTCAAGTGCAATACCCTTCGTCACAATTATTTATATGCACCTAGGGCTAATACCTGTAAAATTTCTATAACTGCCTTGCCTGTACTGCAAGAGAAGTTCTCCTTATTCTAATAGTTGCTAACTTTTGTTGGTGACGTTTGTTATTCTCCATCAGAGTGAATTGCGAAGGCTTTCTGGGAGAAAGATAAGGTGTTTTAGTGAATTACAGATTGCCACAAGTTGTCTTATGCTCCTCTATTTTGATCTAACATGATTGGAAGCTTGGTATAACAACTAAAAATTGTTTGCAATTTTTCCTGATATCCATTGGCAATACTGAATACCTAGCGATAGTCATTAGGTAGCAAATGTTGAACGCGTTGAACATGATATGGATACAATAAATTTTCTTTTGGAATATTCCAAACTATTTTATAACTAACGTTTACTTGTTGAGAAATTTTTCCGTTATTCATTTCTTGATGTTCGTCAATAATTTGAAGAACTTGATTTTCAAGTTGTGGAATTCTCGCAGTTCTAGGTCGTCCAATAATATTCCTTGAGTTTCTCCATTGCGACTAAAGGGCTCTGGCGACCGTCGACGTCCACGCAAAAGACGAACCGACGGCCTAAGAAGGTTTTCGAGCCTTTCGACTCCCGAAACTCCTAAGATTGTAATCGTTGCATCCTTCGTCTAGACGGGATGCGGCCTTAGAGGCGTTCAGGCCTTGTCCCACGGATGGTAGCTTCGCACCAACGCCCGCTCGGGCGAGTGCTTAACCAATTGTCCGACCCTGCGGTTCCAGTTTCTTGTAAACGAAGATGCAGTTTAGTGTACGCTTCAGAACAAGGTAATCGGTTATTTGGATAACGCTGGCACACATACGTACACCCCCTAAGGTATTACCATTGGCATTTCAGCATTAGTAAACGCAGGCAATGTTAGTAATTGAACACAATCGAAAGCAGAACTGGCGCTACGACGAAATTAGATGATACAGGCCAAATACTCATTAGAGCATGAGCCCGTAAAAGCAATTGGTGCGCACGGGATAGCTCAGTGGTGTGGGCCGGGTTCTTGCTTGATGCTACAAAAGGGCACTCGTCACAACTCCAAAAATGTCAAAATCGGGAGAAATCTCAAAAAGGCGCCACCTGTTACATATATTTATAGTGGGAAATTGTCGTGAACTAGATTTAACAATGGCCTAACAGGAAACCATAATATTCACTCAAAATAAAAACCCTCACCTGTACTAAAATCTACTCCAAAAATATTTACGCAAAGTTCATCCAAACCCCAATAAAATCTTAAGCTTCATATAAAAGTCGCGAAATTACCGATATTAAACCTAAAACTCATTAAACATTTCGATAAACTTAGCGCCATAATCCTTGGTTCAAATAACAAAAAAATATCTGATCAAAATGGTAGCTAATTATTCAATTTCAAACGAAAAATACGTCACAACAAAACTAAACGCGATCGAAAATGTATAACGTCCACAATCGGGGCATTAATCCCTAAATTCGAAACATACACAGCTACTCCGCAACAAATAATCAAATTTTCTTACTTGTGCAAAATCAGGCAAATCAATGATGTCTACAATCGGTATGTCTATTCCTATAAAAATAAATAGCTGATCGGTCAACAGCCGATTTACTTCATAATCTAGGTTAAGTTATCGTTCAGAACATCTTTTACAATAAACTTATTAGTTATTATTTGATTTTGACGATTTTGGAGTTGTGACAAGTGCCTTTTTGCATTCTTTGGTAAGAACCCCACCCACACCACTGAGCTATGCCGTGGCACAAATTAGCTTTACAGGATGAATGCTATAGTGAATATTTAGCCTCTAACAACACATCAAAATTGGGAAAAATATAGTTACCTCATAAGGTACAGATGCTCGATCGAACTTCCTTTTCTTTTCACAACGGTCCTGCTATGGAATTAACCAACATTTCATCGATAAAAGAACAACCAACTTCTTAATCTTCTTAGATCAAATTTACACAAATCTTTAAATTAGTAACATCTGCAACATCTGTAACGTATAGGCACCAATCTTACGTGTATACTTAGTCACTTATATAAATTTATTAAAGCGAACGTTGTATTTACACATTACTGATTAAGGTTTTACAGCGAATCGTTATTTCTTACGTGGTCGCCTGTACACACGAAGCCGTCAAAAATAACTGGACTATCTAATCAATAATCCGCACACAGGATGCGAAGAAAATCCACGAAGAATTAAGGACCGGCACTTATTCAACACCGAATCAAATTCCATGGAAACGATAATGTCGCTGCACGACAACAACGACGGTAAATTAATTTGGGAGGAACGCAGTTACAAAAATATCCCCAAATTAAGGGTAACGGAAAGACTTCACGACATACTTTACTTAACTTCCCGATAAGGGCGTAAATAGTTCACTACCTCCAAGCAAACAAATCTTAGTGTGCCCGGCGGAGCCACATATAAGAGCCTTGGCGCTACGACGTCCTTATCAAAACTGGCCTAAGCTACATTCATTTCTTGCCACATTGCATTCTTATTCCGCTACTTCTTAATCAGCCAATCATTAAAAGGATTACTTAATTTTTTTTAATACGCGCCAAAACGACTAAACTAGAAAGCCGTTGGAAAAATTGCATCGCCAAAAAGAACACTTCGCAACCAGCGGGTGTTATCACTGCAATCGATATCCTCTAAATTGAAGTTTTCGTAACGACGCTAGACCTTAACACCTCGTATTTAAAAGCGAAACTCTTTGTTTAAGGCCAAACATATTATCGAAATCCTCCGCCAAATTGTCGCCTAAAACGTTGTATATGCTCTTCTACACTATATTTAAATACAAAGTCACAATTTTAATAATCGTTAATTTTCCACTGACGCAGTTTAGCGACAATACTTATTATGCTTGACAAAATTTACAAAATACGAACAACTATTATTTACAAAGAAACTACTTAATTCTCAACCAAATTAGTAAAAGGGATTTCTATCTATCGATACCAATACGTAAATCACATCTTAATTTTAAGCTTCCATCTAAAGTTGATCAACAAACCAAAAAGTTTATTTCGTTTTAAAAAAAAAAGGATTTTAAATGCGAATACCATTTGTAAAAATTTCGAGTACTTCCCAAATACGTAAAAAAAAACAAAATTAAAAACGTTACAATCGAAAATCTTCCCAGACATTTATGTGATATCAGGTTCAATGGCATAAACTTATACTACATTTCAGATGTATTTATAATTTCAAAACTAACGGCATATATTTAATAAAATCACAACCACGTGCCATAGAATGATAAAAATGTCTTATTTCTTTTTTGCGTTGGTTTTCAGATTTGACACAGTAATTGTCAAAATTCCAAGAGCCACTTAGATTAAACATGTTCTTTCTTATTAGTTTTGGGGACCAGTAGCGTCACTAGGGAAAATTATGGTCGAAATAAATCTCACAGTCAGAGCTCGTTTATTACAAAAAAGTCAACACTCTGTATGTCATTCACGACAGAAATTATCACACATGCTTATAGGAACTTTTGGTGTTAAAATTGAACATCGAATCGCTCACAACATTTTCGATTACTTTAGAAACGCCTTGTACATGAAAGCGTGTAATCAGTGCGGCAAGCATGTGACATACAACAAAGAAGAGAAAACCATTTTCAGAATATGTAGAGATTGCTAACAGCAGATAAGCTTACAACTATTTAATAGTATAATTATGTTTGTTTAGTTAATAAATGTTTTGAAAACAAACAGTTTGTGATTTATTAACAGGTATTGCCCAGTTAGAATAACATAAACGACGTGGCACTCATATTTACCACAATAACGCTGGGGTCAGTCACTGACCTCTCGTTCCGACTCGGGTGTATAAATAGCGTCCATATACGATTGTTAAAGGTGGAACGCGAGGAATTGAGGTGGCAATCGAATAGAGTACGGTTAAGTTATGCAAAAATTATTTTTTATTAGAAAAATTGTGCACAAAAATGGGGTTAGTGCTAACAACGCACAATGTATACGGCAGAACAGTAGAGAGTCAAACAGGCACGTAACGATATGAAACCATTGAAAATAAATATCTTTTAGGGTAATTAGGTAACTGATTAGTATTATTAAAAAAAAACTCGAACTTTAAAAGCATAAAAAATTAATGGATTGTAAGTGATTCTATTCATGCGTATATTTATTACAGACATCGTATTTGTAACATTTTACTCAATAGGTATCAGATTAATTCCTACCCGGAAGATACGAATTTCTAAAGCGAATTAACTCAATATCGCGATATTAGTAAATCTTTTATTTACAGACCACATCAACTAGTAGGATCACGTTATATAGCAAAGATTCAACGAGATGTAGATTATCAAACGTTAGATTTCGATCATGGCATATAAGGAATCTATTCCTTTGTGCATTATGTGGCTTATAATGTACTCAATTCAGGTTAGAACTAAAAATAAATTTATTCCGTTTTATTTCTGTAAATTTTCCTTTTAATAGAAAAAAATGTGCGAGTGTCTCTTAAATTAGCGATATTGGTATATAGACGTCCTCCATTGGTTAAATATTTTGGTAATAATTTATTAAACACGTAACAAAGTAATAAAATATAACATCCCAGTAAGAAATAGAACACATTCTATAAAAATATATTTTCTCTAAAGGCACCAACTATACTTAAAAAAAAAGCTAGCTTGAATTCCAGCCATTATGTGAAAAATGCGAGGGTTCAACTGGTGACACTTCTAAAATGCCTTTAGCCATCGAAATTCTTCTAGACACTTTATCAATCAATTTTATTTATTTTCCTCTTTTTAGAATGTTATAAAGTAAAGAGTAGTCATTTTATCATTAATTTATGAAATAACCGTAAGGATCTGGAAAAAGCTTACATACAGCGTAAAATAAATGATTATATGTATAAATTGAACATAATTCCACATTGTGGTATACCCCATATAGTAAATTAATTGATACCTAAATTTCATTAAAAATTTATTGTTCTTTGTGCATTTACGCTTCTGCGTTCGGCAAGCGGCAAAGGTATTTGTTAGCTGTTCCATTGAGTAAAAATCATACTCAATGGCTGTTCGTTAATTTGTAATTTAGTAGAAAGGAGTACTTTCAAAATTTTGCGAGTGATGAAAAGAGGTGGAGATAAAAATTTTGTAATATCAAAAGACTTGTTAAGTTGTTGCGTGAGTATACTTGCAACGACGATCAACTTACCTAAAGGCGAATTTACATGTATCAAGTAACTAAAGCAAGTTACTAAATTAATGTACTTGCATCGTCTAAATAACTTGATTTAGTACTTAAGCAAGTAATGCGTTTAGTAAACTGCTTAATTAGTAAATAGGAACAATTCCTATTTACTTGTGCAAGTGGCTTCTCCCACCTCTGTTTTTTAACAACTAAATGCCCACTAAACAGGTGTAGACAGGTCTCGATGGAACGAAGAAACAACTTTACAATTTGTACAAGCCTATAGAGATAAACCATGTTTATGGGACACAAGGTCTACCATTTATAAAAATAAACAAGCTCGAGAAGCCGTTTATAAAGAAATTGAACACGTTATGGGAATCGAAGGATTTGGTGTGAATGATATAAAAAGCAAAATACGGGCGTTACGATCAACCTATTCTCAAGAGAAGAAGAAAATAAGAGTCCTTGAAATCAGGAACTGGATCGGATAACGTGTACGTACCTAATATCAAATGGTTTAAGGAAATGGATGCGTTTATACGTAATTTAGAGGACATAAAAAGACCTACACAGGATAATGTTAATAATGTAAGTATATTTCGTTTATATATTAATAAAATTAAAAAATCATTCTCTCCTGCTACGGAACAGCGCCTTCAGTAACAAAGTACTGACAAATACGATCTCTTTTATCCCTTGCATGTCTTGCAGAATTATTACTTGCAGTTGTACCTATAGACGGTAAAATTAGTCTCGTTACTCCAAGTACCTAACCTAAGACGACCACCATCTATATCTTCATAATCAAAAGACCCGCTTGGTGTATAATCTGTACGAGGCGTAATTCTCATCCAGTTGTGTAGCGCGCAACACGTCTTAATAATTTTATCAACAGTTTCCGGTAAACAGGCAATTGGTTTTTCGAAAATACGAAATCAGCTTACTAGGATGCCAAAAACATTTTCTACTATTCTCCTTGCCCGAGAAATGCGGTAATTAAAATTATTTTGTTCTTTTGAAGGTACCACTTTTGAATAAGGTTTCATTAAATATGACTTAAGTGGGAAAGCATCATCACCTACGATGAAACAGCTGCCTGGTAAGAAATTATTCTCTAGTGCTTGAAATAAACGAGATTGTTGGAAAACACCTCCGTCGGACTATCTTCCAGAGCACCCCACAATGCTATTAGCACCTTTATAATTAAAAATTTGTTGGTGTGTGAATAGCAACATGTTTACCATCAATCGCTCCGTAGCATTTTGGAAAATGCCACCTTTGACGAAATCCATTCTCAATTATGTTCCATTCCTCTTCAGAAGAAGGCACCTAAAATAAAACAAAATACAATATACAACTATGAAATACAGAATAACGAAAAGTAATTTGCTTTTATTGTGGGTATAACTTGAGCAAGCGGAACAAGAACATGATACCCAACAAGAAATTAGTTCTAATCAACAAAATATTTTGAATGATCAGAGACCTCCACCAGCAAAAGAACTAAAAGAGATAAGTGAAACTGTGACCAGTGGACCTCAAAATGAACATCAGTATGTCATTTTTGGACGTAGTGTTGCTGCACAATTAATGTCGTTTATTATTGTTTTTATTAAGGCACAAGAGCATATACAATCAATTCCGACATCAGCTAAACTTCAAGAACTGCAGGACAACAACTACAATACTACACGCTCAAGTAATGATCCTGCACCTTTGCCATCCCCTGCATATTTACATTGTAACTTTACACCGTACGATGACTCGGCATCTACGAGTACTAGTGCATCTCATTTTGTATGATTCAGTGTCAGGTATTATAAGGGAAGCCCACGCTAATATTTAATAGGAAAAACAACGTTTGGCAACAAAAATGTTGTGTAATAAAATTGAGGTTGTGTGTTAATTAGTACAAATGCTGAAAATATAATTGTCATATATATATATATATATATATATATATATATATATATATACTTACTTTAATATATTCCTCTAGAGTTTCAGAAATAGCGTCGCATACTTCAGGTATAAATTTTGAAATTGCAGGTCTTGATACACGGAATAGTCTCTGTAGACTTCTAAAATTATTTCCTGTTGCTAAATATAACAACGTGATTTCCAGTTTTGTTCTGGCTGGAATAGCAGCTCTGATTATTATATCGTTTTTGGTTATTCTAGGGGAGATTTCATCCAGTAGTGTGTTAAAATGATCTTTGGACATTCTCATGCAATTTCTGTATTCTGTTAAATCTTCTGTTGCATGTTCTCTTAATAAGGTGCAAGAAGCACCAGCTTCTCTCCGAGATAACCATTTTCTTGCCCAACAGCGCTTCTTTTTTAGCACTTCGTCCGACAGTATTTCTGCTAATTCATCGCATATTTCTAATGCAGACTTCCGCATCGATATACATACAAAATCACTTGCAGTCATAGTTAAAATGAAAACTAAATAAAAATACTAAAGAACCGTGTAAACTGCACTATACGACTAACAAGGTTTTTTTAGTGACAATTTAGTAACTTGGTTTAGCTACTTGACACGTGTAAATTTGCCTCTAGTGTTAGAGCATTTCAAGCTTATAACGTATCATTTTGCACCATTTGGTATTTTAACGTACTTATTTTTACTTATTACTTATAAGTCGTTTGTATTGTGGAAATAAGTATTTCTACATAGAATTTGTTCTTTTCTTTTTTGGTAGGTATATCTTATGAAGGTTACGCTAATTATATGATTGTTTTGGTTTTATAATAGGTGATTGTGTACGTATGAAGAATTTAGATTGATTTATTTTGAAATTAGAATGATAGAGCGCTCATTGTTTTGTAGGTTGAATTAAAAAGAGAGAATTGTTAGTTTATATGGACGTTGCCGTTTAACAATTAAGAATTCTTTATGCATATCGCTCTTACTTGTTGTGTTGTGAAAAGTTTAGTTTATGAATAGTTTACACGAGCTTAGTACTAATGCTAGTACTTGTCACTTAACACTAATACCTTGCATGTAAACATGTTATTTAGTGAAGCTGCACGTGCGAGTGAATAGATACCGATCCTATTTACTTATACGACATGTAGCTACCCCTACCACAATTTAACTAAGCACTTGCCGCTTGACGAATCATGTGAACACCCACGGCAAGCGTTTATTGACCAATTGAAACAGCAAGTTAGTGCGTGTGCTCGTTGGTGTTTACGTGATATTTACTGGATTTATTATGTTACTATGGCGACAGAAAGGTGGAATTCCGAAACTACTATAAAATTTATACAGGAATTTAAATCCTATGAATGTCTATGGAACCAAAAATCGTCTGAATATAAAAATAAACACTCGAGAGACACAGCATTTCAGAAACTCGTTACTGATTTTGGGGTTTCTGAGGCGAAAAAAAATGAGGACACTTCGATCGATCTATTATCAGGAAAAGAGAAAAATACAAAATGCAATACATTCAGGAACTGGAAGCGATTCTTTCTTAGAGACTGCCACGAGACTGAACCTTCATTAAAAAATACGTCGTATACATTTCTCTTAGCTCTCGGGCCATTCTTGATGAGTGATTACTACCTATTTGGTCAATACTTTGCAATAAATTTAAATTATCTTGTCTTCATGATCCATCTATAATTTCTCCAGTATCAAGATTTTTATAGTCAACACACCTCCTTGCCAAGTATGTGGTTGAAGTTTTTCTGAGCCAGTTATGTAAAGCACATAATGTACGAACCATTTTATCAGTAACCGTCACATCTGTAGGTATGGATCTTTCAAATATTCTGAAGCCACTCACTAAGGTACCAAAAGCGTTCTCGATGATTCTTCGGGCTCGTGATAGTCAATTAAAAATTTCCTGTGGGTACGTCAAAGGACTATGTTTGTGAGGTTTTAAAAAATATGTCTTCAGTGGAAATGCACCTTCTCCAACAAAACAGCCACCGTTTGGCAACATATTATTTTCAAGATCGCGAAAAATCGAACAGTTCTGAGAAACACCACCATCCGAGCATCGGCCGTTTGCTCCAATCTTGATGTATTGAAAACAGTAATCATCATCAACGACGGCCATTAAGATGATGCTGTTGCTTCCTTTATAATTATGGTAATCACTGCCACGGTTAGATGGTGCTCGAATCAACACGTGTTTGCCATCTATAGCACCACAAACACCTGGAAAATTCCTACGTGTGTTGAACCCTCTTTCTATTTTCTTCCACTCTTCGTGTGAAGCAGGAACCTGAAATGCTAATTTTTGTTGTAGGTTAACAATTATACCAACAGTGAAATACGTTATTAAAGTTTCGTGGCTTGCGATACACAAGAGACCATAAATGAAAATTTAAATCTCACTCATGGAGATACAGCCTGTGTTCCAGAACAAATTCATACTGAAAGTTTACGCCCTACAGTTAAAAATGTGTCAAAGCGAAAGGGAATATTGGGTGCTATTGGAGAGATAAAAAATTACAAAAAGCTATCAACAGGGATGTACCAGTACCGACTCATAAAGAAAACCGATTCGATGTACTTAGCAGGAGCAGAAGAAACAGATAATCAATCTATAGCTACTGCGGTTTCTACTGTGAGACGTTAACGTTACCTGAATATTCAGGTGACAATATTCTAACAACGGCTATCGCTGTCACTTGAAGATGATGCCGTAGTGCTTTCAAAAGGAAAATGATAGTAATGTAATTTGTATATTATTATTCTCGTATTAGTAGGTACTATTAATAAATAAGTTGATTAAAAATGTACAATGTACTTTTATTTACCTTTATATAGTCCAGAAATTGATCGGAAATTGCATCCAAAACGACAGGGATAAATTTCGAAATCCCTGACTTTGAAACTCTGAAGAAATGTAATAAACTTCGGTAGCTATTTCCCGTTGCCAAAATGACAAGATAAGCTCTAATTTTATTTTTGCTGGTATAGCACCCCTCATATTAGTTTCTTGTCGTTGAATCGCCGGTGTAACTTTTTGTGACAAAACATTAAACTCCTCGGTTGACATTCTCATAAACATGTCTTATTCATTTTGATCTTCGGTTGCTAGCTCTCTTAAAAGGTTAGCTGAATTGCCAAAGTTATCTCTTCGCAGCAACCATGGTCTTGTCCACCGTCGTTTTTATTTTAATGCTTCTCTTTCAAGTTCTTCTATCATCGCTGATAATATAATGTTTGAATACTGTTTGAACACATTTCTCAAAACCAGGCGGCGGCAGTAGTACAATCCGAACGGATGTCTTGTCACTAATGCCTTTTTCTAACACCAACGTGTAAACAGTTACTTTTCACTTGTCACTAAGCAACTTAGTACTAAACTGTAAGTACTAACAACAAGCACTAAACTCGTGTAAACTTTACTTTAGTTGCGCTGTTATCTGTAAAGCAGGGATTAAATTACAGTAGTTCTGATAAAATTAAAAGTGTTGAATTTTGAATGACGCAAGTTGGTTATAGGTTTCGACGTTCCTTGCTTGGGTGCATGAGTGTAAGTAAGACATGGAGTTGAAGTTGAGATGTCGGAAGTAAATATATGTAGTTGACAGGGATCGTGAGACTATTTTGACGCACTGGGTGTATCCAGTCTTGTGTTGTGCGAAGAACGTACTTTGGGTGGTAAATGAGTGTGAGTTTGCAAGAGAATTTTTTTTGTACATACAGAATATAAATTAGTATAAATGCTACGCCACTGTAATTTTAGTAAAGCATTGTGTATCATGTGAAAGAGTATTTAAATTGCCTGTGAAGATTTTTGAGTTGAAAATATTAGATTTGAATGAGAAATAATGTTTTGGTAAAACCCCTATTGAGACGATAATGGTTAAACGCTACCGTACGTTGTGTAAGTCGATGTTAAAATTGTTATAAATGTGCGAATGACTGAATTTATGATATATTGATATTGTATTAAAGAGTAAAAAAGAATATGTATGTATATTTTTCCTTGTATAAATGTCATAGCATTGCGTAATGTAAAAATTTAATGCATTCTCCAGGACGAATGGTGTTAGAATTTGCTCAATTGTACGGAAGGAAGACTTGCACGTATGTGAAACTTCCATAAAAGTTGGATACAGATCTGGGCGGTATATCGAGTGAGATAGTGCTAGGATACAAGGAGAGAAGGTCGGTAAAGAGCTACTCTTACGGTGTGATCGCGCAAGAGTGTTTTGTGAGATCATAAAACGGTCTGTGCTGGTGTTTATTTGTAAATAATTGGTATCGCAGTACATATTAGTTTACGGAAAAAACCCATTTGGGGATGAAGTATTTAAACATCTACAAATGATTTATTGAGAGTTGGAGTTATTGGAGAGTTTTCCAAAAATTATTATGTTTGAGCAGGTTTAAAAATAAACAGCAAACATCGAGTTAGAAGTGTTGTGTATTACCGCGCGATTTGGAAAGAAACCTGAAGTAAACAAAATAAAGGTATGCAAACATGTATGAATTAAGTTAAACAGTGTTGGATATTAATGTTATTTATTATAATAACACTAACTAACTATAATAGACTAAAATTTGTTTTTCGAGAAAGGCATAGCATAAATCGGATTGCCTAATTTCGTTTCACGCATCGGACTTTTAAGTCAGCGAGTTGTGCGACGGTCAAATTACGTAAATATTGCAGTCGTGTGTTAGTGATAGGTGTGGATACATATTAAGGATTAATAAGAATAAATCAACCCCATTAGGTTCCACATTATATCGAATAAAGGACTGCGGAATTTATTTATGTAGGAACACTTTTAAATTTTTGAATGGTACAAGTTTGATTATCCATAGACGTATCATTGATTATATTGTAAGTTTCACTTCCGGCAATAAGAATAATCAATTAACATTAACGATATTATATGGTTGGATCGTAAGAATTAGGGATTTTCAATCTATAGGCAATATCTGTAAATAGTTTTGAAAGATTGGTAGTACAGATCTATTAATTAACTTTTTTTTTCGTTTGTTTAAATTGTGCTTTCTTAGTATAAAGGTTAAAAGTGAAGTAAAAGTGAACCAATATTATAAGAGTTCATTGTTTCTTTGTGTGAAATTAAATAAAGGATTACACCGTTTAAGAGTGATCATTCTGGTACTTTGGCTTATTGGTTTATCTGAGAATTGTTTATTTTGGGTCAGATCGATTACAAAATTCACTTATTTTACATTCATTAACAGTCATTAAATACATAATACTGATAACAAGATATTCATTAAGCAGATATTTCAGATTTTAATTATTGGCAATTCATTAAAGAGAAAGTATTCAAATAATATTTGATAGAAAATATACCAACCATGAACGACGCACTGATCTTTACGTTGTGACGTGTTTAATTTATGATAGGTTCCCTGTAAGTGTTCAATTCATCGCTTTCCTAATCGCTCCTATAGGTGTCTTTACCATCCTAATTTTCATATTTTTCAAATTCTTCAAAACTCTTATCATTTATCATGCGTACCAAAAGGGAGATAGGAATAACAATTGGATTAGACAAGAATTTTCTCGTCGGGATTCTTCTAAAATTCGTGCTAGTTGTGGTACGCAAGTATTATTTAATAAATCAATTGTGTATCTAGTCTACCTACAACATATAAATTAAAGGCCACTAACTAACTAAGGCCCCAAATCACACTTCAACATACATAAACTCATATTTGAACTTATTTCTACTTCAATTCAATTTCTACATATTCTGCCTTCATCTTCACATCCTTTTCCTTTTCTTTCCTTCCTAACTACTATATCTTAAATCTACATTCCCATTTACCTTCCTTACGATTCTTACTTCTTGACATATATTCCATCTGTATCACTTCATCGGGACGAAGCCAGCCGATATCTGGAGAAAATCTTGTTACATTTGGAGGAACACACACAAAACCATATTACCTTCAAGCAACAGCTGCAATGTCAGGCTACTTTAGATTATAACTTTTCACCATCTGTGATCAGCTCGTGTCATCACACTGTAATCACATTAATCACCTACCGATCATTCATCTAGAATTAAGTATTCATTATCACCTTCATAAATCAATTCATCTTTCGAATAATCTTTCATAATCATAACATTGTTCATACAAAAAAAAACCCAAAAAAAAATTATATAAAATCTCATATTTAATTAGGATAACCTTACTTTCATCATTTTGGAATTAGTCGCTATTATTGATTAATTATCGCATTTACTTACCGTTATCATTATTCATCCATCTTACATCTTGTTTTATATATATATATATATATATATATATATATATATATATATATATATATATATATATAACATTTTCATTGTAGATTTGACGTATAAAAAGTATTAAAACACAAACATAAATATTTTTCTGCATATAGGATAGGTCGCAATTATTGTAACGAAGCAGCGCAGGTAAATTAAATTATTTTACATTATAAAAATTGGTATTTATCAAAAAGGGAACTGAACAAGGTCGTTAATTTAGATTTTATATCATTAATTTAGATAAGTGTGGTCTAAGCACTCACAATATATGGAGATCTGAGTACTCTCGTCCCCAGCGTGGTAAATACAATAATTAATACGGGTATCTTAGGATTGGCCATTGGTTGGATTTATTTTAGCAAAATATTCACCTTGTACAGTTGGTACCGTACATTTAATCAAAAAAAAAGAAGAATAGTAAACAACATACCTACGCTCACTCGAATAAATTCACATTTACACATATCATTCACCTATTCGACCTAATAAAACTTTCTTTTCAATTTATACTTAAAAATTTAAGATCTATCCTAACCTAACTACATTAATTAAGCTAAACCATTTACAACTATATATATATATATATATATATATATATATATATATATATATATATATATAAACTGTACAAATCAACATCATTCACACCACATTAAATTCATTGATTAGAACATTTTTTTCTTGTTTTATTATTATTGGTTTCAAGCCCTTACGACAAGAGTACTAGCCGGAGGAAAGTAGAATAAATATTTTTAGCTACCCACCACCCCTTAAAGCTAAGATAATTTTATTTTGTGCTCCCGCCAATTCGGTAGGTCACAACGTCTGTAAAATTTTTAAATACGAATTAATGTTTTTGGTGGTTAAAAAAATTAATAGACCTAAATGCTATTTTTCTAAATTGGGCGATATTGATGTATTTCAGAACTTTTATGACACAGTAATCTATTTAGGAGGTTAAGTTTTATTACTGTAATTTTTTGAATATACAGGGTGTGACCAATAAGTTTACGACGCCTCGTATGCTCCAAAATTTTATGAAGCTGTAGATAAAATTATTTTTAAGGGTGACTGAGCTTAAAGATTTTAAAAATTGTATTGACGTACATTACGTTTTAAGAGATGAGATTTAACGTACTCTGTTAAAGTGGAAGTGTGGCTGGACTTGAGTTGTGCATGGTTCCATTGAGTAGGCGACAATTCAATCTTCCCCAGTCAGGTAGGATTGACATAACACCTCGCCCAGGACTATTTATTTTAGAAAAAATTAAGTTTGTGGTGGCGCCTAGAGACAATTTTTCCTGGATTGAATGTTGTTAATGATTGATTTAGGCTAAGTGTAAGTTGTTTGAAACCGAATTTCAATCACTTTACCTGTTACATCTACCCCGTCCATTTACACTGCAGTTGGCTTGGCAACCCGCTTACCTCGGTAAGCCTGCACGACGCGTAGTGCGGTTTGATCGTGTAACAGGGTGTCGATACAATAATTCGTCACGGCTTTATTTAAAGCGCTTGACAATATGCGTACTTTTTATTGTCTCCGCAAACCTGCATATTGTTTAAGAAAGTAATTAAATTTTCGTACTTGAATTTGTGATGTACATTTTATTTTATGATGTGACACATAATTGCCGTATACTGATGAGTAGTGGCGCGTTAAAGTACCTTGAACTACCTTAACATTAATGATATTTCCTAAATTAACAATTTATAATTATGACGTGCTAGAATTTCGTACAATAATTGCACTTTCGTCGTTCTGAATATAAGTACAAGGTGACAAAAGATTAAAGCCAATTAGATGTTGAAGAAAAAGCGCAACGTTGTGTTTAGGACTTGAAGATTAAGTAATGGGAACTCGGTCAATAGTGCATGGAATTTTCGTTAACGGAGCACATAAAGTAAGAACAATATATCCCTTGTAATTACAGGAAATACGTAAATAATTATTTTGTAGATTTTGTATATTCTAATGTGAAATTCGCAGTATTGATTTTTTTTTCCTTTATGCTGCTTTTAAAAATTAAATTTAATTGCTTGTTCAAAATAATCTTGCGGAATTTGGCTTACTCTTGTTATGATCTTTATGGTTTCATTTTACGTTGAAACGTACAACAGGTAACGAATTCGATTACCTTTTGTTGCGGAAGATTGTACTTTCATGCTTGATTATTTTTGTCGAATTGGAATTATCCTTGCACTATGAGTTCAGGCCTTAAACCAGCACGCTTATATTTGTACGTTGTATTCCTACAGTTTGTTTTAAGAATTTTGCGTTTGGTTGTGAGTTCGAAATTACAGCACGTCTAGGTTTTTCAGATTTAAAACCACTAATTCTTTAGTAATGTTATTAATAGAAGTTATTATTAGTTCTTTTTCTTTTGAGTGAATAATATAAGATTCTTATTTAATTTTAACGTAGTTCTATAGAGATTTGAAACAAAATTAATATTCAAATTTAAAGTTTTCTAACGACTAAGTCGAGATTTTTAGTTACGGACATTTCATTTTATTGATAAATTATTTTTTGGGTTACAATATTTAAGCAGAGATTTCCATAGTGTAGTTTTATGTTGTGAAGCTTTTAGTGTGGTAGCATAAATTTTTGAGTGTAACTAATCAAGTCCAAGATTTTAATGAGAAAACTTTAAGACGGGAATTGTTATAGAAAATTAAGAAAACGATTATAAATTAAATTTTAACGGTGAATTTTGTAGTTAATTTACAAATTGAGCGAGATATTAAGGTAAGTGTTGCGATGGATAGAGGAGTTTTTGGAGATTGTATGAGTTTCTCGAATTTTGAGTGAACAGTTCGCATTCCTGACTTATGCGGACTTTGATGTTCATGACGTGACTAATTTAAAATTGAAAATCAGGTGGCACCTTTGTGAGATTTTATTACTAATTGTGACTTTGTTGAGTTGTAACCAGCGCCGTTTTTGTAGGTTGAGTAATAACCACGGCCCTACCACTGAGCTATGTCGGTACAATGCACTTTGTATTTACGGGCTGATGTTCCAATGCCCGTAACAGAATATGGATGTTTTTTTGTTGAAGGAATTAATTTTGGATGAAAAATAATAAAAAGGCAAGAATATTATACACGCGTTAGTCTATGGTCCCTACCGTTTGCTTCCGAATGCTACTGGGCTTCGCTTAGTGAGAAGCGTCAACCAGTAGCGCCACAGGGTTGAAGCACGCGGAATTAGTTATGTTACAACATGGACAAAAAATTGTTGTATGACTTTTAGTACGTTCAATTTGTATTTTCGTAAATGGAATATTTAATAGAATAGGTTGTTGATACTAAAATATCAAAGATTTTGCGTAAATGTTAAGTGCCCTGTTGTAAAAACGTTAAATGATTTTTAGTTAGGTTGTCAATACTACATGGAGTAAATTTTTGTAGTAAAGTATTGTTTCCTGAAGTGTGTTTTAGGATGTTGATTGATAAAGCTTAATGGTGGCGATCAATATTTAAGACGTGCCAATTGTTCATATTTTCATAATGTTAAGACATTAAGTAATCGATATCGGGTTTGAAATTATTATGACGATTATCACCATAGTATGAGCAAGGTTTTGGCATAATACAACGAAAATGCAATGAACTAGCTAAATTTCCTTTAAGCAGTCGTAAATTTTGGTCTTTAGCTAAAGCCATAAGTAAAAACTTTGGAACATCTTCATTTCCCCCCCTGACATCCATTGACGGATCGGTAGTTGCTGATTCTGTAGATAAAGCCAATGCTTTTGTGGATTTGTTTGCATCAAACTCGTGTCTCAATAATTCTGGAAAAGATGTGCCCCTAGCCAACTCTTCTTTATACGCTTTGAAACCAATTCATTTTCGGTACAAGCACTTGGACTCGATCATCAGTAGACTTGTTCCCAATAAGGCGACTGGCCCAGACGGTATCCCAGCTATTGTCTTAAAGAAATGTTCCCCCGAACTAGTACCAATACTATCTAAGCTCTATACGATCTCTATGTCTTCTGGGGAATTCCCTTCACCATGGAAGTTAGCAAATGTTCAACCTATTCCCAAAAAAGGCGATAAGACCGATCCCTCAAACTACCGACCAATTGCCATCACTTCCATTTTGTTTAAAATCATGGAAAAAGCCAACAATGAGCAACTGCTCACATTCCTTGAACTAACAAACTCCTTAATGACCACCAATATGGGTTTAGGCAAAGTCGTTCAACAGGTGATCTTCTTTCATATGTGACCCAAGTTTGGAACAATATAGTAGAGCAGTCCGGTGAAACAGTTGTAGTCGCTTTAGATATCTCAAAGGCATTTGACCAAGTTTGGCATAAGTGTTTACTTGCCAAACTCACCTCGTTTGGGTTAAATGATACGTTCATCAACTGAGTTTCTAGTTTCCTTGATAAAGACGAATACATATCGTAGTTGATTCTCAGTCTACTCATAGTTATAATCCACCTTCTATGTCAAATCAATAAATTAAAGCTGAAATGGCAACTCAGTGTTGCCTTGTGTCCGCCCCAAAATTCCTGTTGTAAGTATGAATGGCTCAGTTCTTAAGTTTTCAGACTCTATTATTCTGTTGGGTATGACCGTATCTTCAAATCTCTCATGGGTTGACCATCTTCTGTCAGCTACCAAAACAGCTGCTCGTAAAATAGGCTTTTTGTACAGATCTAAGCAGTACTTTACCTCTCGACAACTCCTTCTGCTGTATAATCTGGAATATAATTCTCACCTCTGGGTTAGTGAGCCCAAAACGCTCTCTAAATCGTTGATCGTATTCAAAAGAGAACGATTAGGCTTATAAATGACCCGTCCTTAACTTCTCACATACAGTCCCTTGAACATAGAAGGATGGTTTCTGTTCTTTCTTTGTAGTATAGTTATTACAACGGCTATTGTGCTGCTGAATTATATTCTTTAATACCATCTCAGGCTATTTTTGCGAGAAACACTCGGTTCGCTCATTCACATCATCAGTATGCAGTACAAATCTCCACTTGTCGAACCAAACGGGCGCAATCCACATTTTTCTATACGGCTTCTAAACTCTGAAATGATCTCCCTAGTTCCAGCTTTCCTCTCACTTATGATATGAGAAAATTTATGGTAGCTATTCATAGACATCTATTAGCAATTCATTATCCCTCTATCCATCCTCCTAAGTGTTCCTGAGTGCTTTAGCACGATAGGCCAAACCTGTTCAGGTCCACAATCATAAAAAAAAAATACTGAAGCGAAACGTACTTTGCTTCATAAATTGATGTAATTACCGAAACCTTTTAATATAAAAGTTAGATTTGCAACATAGAGATACTGTCGATTGTTGAAGAGTGTATATGCTCCGTTTTCCACAAGACGTATTTCCTAGAGGTTTTTGAGTCGTCAGTTTCGTAAGTTATGAGATTTGGAAAAATATAAAAGGAAAGTTAAGAAGCGAACATGGGCTTTTTGCTCTTTGATCTCTTACTGATGAGACGCGTGCACAAGCTGTGCGAAGCTTAAAAGTTAGGTATCGGCCATTTAGGGTGAATCTTGCGTGAATCATGAAGTGCTATAAAGTACGTAATTCTTTTGTCGAAATACAGTGTTGGAATCTAGTTTTTATATATTATGTCCAACTCAGTCAGTTAATTGAGGAAGAGATTGTCTAAATGAAATAATTCAAGCTTTTCAATTAAAAAAAAAATATTATGAAAGGCTGCTTTACTAGAAGCGGTTGGTGCAGTGAAACTGGGGTGAGTGTATATAACATCATTAGTGTTTAGGTATGTTTCACATTAAATCGCGCGTGAGGAAGAACCCTTTATTGAAGTGTTTTGTAAATGAAATCTGTCTATTACCAACCTTAGTTTTGAGGAACACAGCATGTCATAAATTTATTACGTGAAGAACTGTTTTAAGTAAGGTTTCGCAGTCAATTGACGGCGAGCTATTTAACCCTTCAACTGTCTGGATTAGATAGTGCGTGCGACACTGTGAGCTGGTGCAGTTATTCCTTTCGCGCACGCATTATCTAGCCGATAACGGATAAAAGTGCATTTAACCATCGCGAATATCATTCTGGATACCGGTTTGTGACGTAAGTGTCTTTGAATTTTGCTGTATTGTATTTTGAGTTGGAAGTAGATGTAATTAGACCATGAAATAATGATGTAGTTATAAGATACCACCAACCGTAAAAAAGTGTTAATATTTATTCAACACTCATTGCGGTTGTTAATATGTGTAAGAGTGTGGAAGAATTGTCCTTTATTGTAACAGATACTGTTACTCGTCCAAACCACACTAGGCGTCGTGTATGCTTACTGAAATAAGCGGGTTGCCAAGCCAGCTACAGTGTAAATAGGCGTGGTCGTTACAAGGAGTATAATGATTGAAAAGTAATTCAAACACCTTACACTTACCATTAATCTACAACTTACAAAGCTCAGTCCGGGAAAAATGATCTCTAGGGATGGTAAATTAATCCTATCTGACTGTGGAAGACAGGATTGCAGCCTATTCAGTAAAACCATTCACCATTCAAATTCAGTCAGACTTCAAAATATATTGATCCAAAAGCTTAAGAAATTCTAAAATACACGAGTCGTCGTAAGCTTGTTGAACACGCCTGTAAATTTATACTTCTAACTGTTATAAAACTTTGAATTAAATAAATATTTCCAATTTAGAAAATGCTACATAAAATAAACGGAATCGCTTTAATAATAAATTATTATCTCAACAAAATTTTCGTTGAATGATTCAAACAGAGAGCGGTTAGTGTTTGTATCATCAATAATATCTTTATATTTTATTAATACTTTATGTCTAAAATCGTATTTAGACATTCATTAATAGGTTTAAACTTTAATACTTCAAAACTGCAATTTATGCTGAATAGAAAAATAATTAATACCTTGTTGGTAGTGTTCTGCACTAATATTTCAAAGTTAAAATGAAATTTTGCGATCGATCTGGCTCATTACGCAATTTCCAATCGATCCTTAAATACGAAAATATGCAAATACTAATTTCACTTATAGAAGCTGTAACCAGTTAGGCACTAATTGACACAAATAAACGACAAAATAAATGAAACAGTAAATATGTATTGACAAATTCGCATGTAAATAGATACAACGGCGTAGTTTAAAAAATCACCAAACACATCAATACGTTAAGACTAAAATTACCCAATTCGTAACACTAAAACAACAAAATAAAAGTTCGATTACCTTTTTCTTTAAATGAACCATAATTAACGCAACAATAAAAAAAATGTACTTAAAGACAATCGTACTTGTCTTGGTTCAATAAAATTTAAATCTAATTCTTACGTGTTACATTAATTAATCCTTTTTCGGTGCGGCAGTTGTAGTCCATATGATCTGTTTTGGGTAATCCTTTTAAATTCTTAGATGCACTAAGCACAAAACACAAGAGGTAACCGTATTCGGCATACGCACTCTACTGTAGTACTCACTAACGCAGTTTCTATGGTTTGCTCACTCGCGTACCTGGTATAGGGGCTCTTTATCCTTACATCACATCACGTTATGCTGTGATGTTTGCCCTTTCAAAGCGTTTACCACAATGAATAATGGTTACTTCCGTATACACATTAAAGTTCTTATTTGCTTTTATACAATCAATTTGGTATTGCTAACCATTGTACACATTCAATGTAAATGATGATCACCAATAACTTAACTAAATTTTACAAACTTCTTTCGGTCACTTAAATGGTTACCTTCGGTTCTCTTTATAATAATATTAGATTGCGCGTCTCACAATTGAACACTAATAACAAAATATTTGCTGTATTAACTTCTAATCTGCCTAACCACTTTTTGTTTTTTGAAGAAAATCACTAATGTTTTTCTTCAACTCAGAATATATTAAATTATTTATTCGTGAATGTGCATGCGATTTATCCCCTTATGGGTTAATGCAGTCGCTATACATGCTCTGCTAAACTATAATTTTCATAAATAAACTCCGACACTAACAATTCTAATGGTTCTGCAAGGCGCGCACAGCTGTTACTCAAAACCTCTAACCAACTAACTAACCAACCCCTCAAATTTGACACTCGCTAGTATACCTTCTGCCGGTCATATTGCCAATATGTCACAATAAATTTGCGCTAAAATCAAAATTCGCCTATCCTAATTGAGTATTTCGTGCGTTTCTTTGCCGCGTCGTAGGTTCCAACGTTGAAGAAGACGCCAACGATGCGAAATAAACGTAGCCATCTTGAATTACTTTGTAAATTCACCGAAAACTTTCCGAAGAAATCATAAATTGCAATTACATTCACACTATAGATTAACCAGAGTATTCCTCAACTTTCTATGCAAATCTCACATGTGGGAGAATTCTATTTTCGCACAATTTAGCGACCTCACATTCTATCAACTTCATTCTTGAACATGCGTCGATTTACCATTATTGCACCACATTACAAAATTTCTACAAATATAAATATGCATCCATATTCCTTACTGCACGTTAATAAACTATCAATTATATCTTGAACTCACTCACTCATACGTTGTTTAGAAATAAAACTCTTGTTCGGTTTAAATAACCATATTTTTCTTATTTATTAATTAACTAACATTAACAAAACATTATTAGCACCGCATGGTATCTTGCAACGTGCTTGAAAAAACATATACATAAAATAAAAAAAACCTTGCGCATGGCAAATAAAAATAGCGTTCGCTTTAGCCTGGTAGGCAACACATCAAACATGTCATTATTACAGAACTTAACATAACTGGCCTCCTTGAACACGATGTTCAAAATAAGAAAGATATATAAAAAAAAGAGAACACATACTAATAACATAGAAATGATACCAAACAATTCTTAGAGAAAAAAAAAACTTATCAGTTCATTAATAACATAAACTAAGTAGTATGGAATGCGACACAATCTCACTGGTCTGTAATAACACTCTCTTCACCTTTACTGGTCGTTAATTGACTCTCAATCGGAATCACGCAAATGTTTCGAACTGATCGTTTATACTCGCCTCGTCGACCTTTTACCGTTACTACTCTAACGACACCATCAGGTCCTGGATGGAGCTGAATAGCACGTGCAAGTGACCATTCCGCTGGAGGGAGATGTTCTTCTTTCAGGAGGACTAATGTCCCTGCATTAATCGGGTAGGTACCATTTTTCCATTTAGTTTTTTGTTGCAGTTGATGAACATATTCCTGGACGTTGAGGGTTTGCAGTAATTGGTACCGTGATAGACGGTTTCTCTTAGCTCGGTTATGTTGGGATCAGGTATCGTAAGGAACGATCTACCAATGAGGAAGTGTGCGGGAGTAAGGACTTCAAATCGTTTGGGTCAGGACTTAGAGGTGTTAAAGGGCGAGAATTTAAAAACGACTCTATTTGGGTCAGTACAGTACTAAACTCCTCGTACGTAAGTGGCGTATTTTTAACATTCTTTTAAATGAAATTTTACTCCTTAACCCTGCCTCCATAGATCACCGAAATTTGGCGCGCGTGGAGGAATAAAATGCCACCTTACATCATACGTAGCCACTTGCTCTACAAGTGAATCAGCCGATGATTTTAAGAAATTTCCTAATTCCTTCAATTCATTATGTGCACCAATGAATGTGCTCCCATTATCACTGAATATATTTTGGGGTTTGCCTCGTCTAGATATGAATCTTTTAAAAGTCAGCAAAAATGACTTTGTACTTAAGTCTGTGGCCAACTCAATGGGAATTGCTTTGGTCGCCAAAGAAATAAATAAACAAATATAAGCTTTATTTTGAATAACTCTCCTATTTCCTTTGCTCTTTATCAAAAATGGACCAGCATAATCAATGCCTACCGAATGAAACGGATACATTGCTAACGTCCTTTCAGTGGGTAAGTGTCCCATCATTTGTTGAATGTTTTTTGTATTAAATCGTGTACATCTCACACAATTTTTTATGGTTTTCTTGCAAAGTATTTTCGCGGAAATAGGCCAAAACTATTCACGTATTAAAGCTAATAATAAATTTGGACCTGCATGAAATAAAACTTCATGTTGGTGTTTAAATAATAATTCAGTAAAGTGATTTGACTTGGGTAAAATGATGGGGTGTTTTTTGTCATAATTAAATTTATATAATGTTAATCTACCCCCCACTCTAATAAAACCTTCGCCGTCTAAAAATGGCGTCAAACTCAAAAGGTTAATTACATTTTCTACCATTTTACCTGCCCTTAAATTTTTCAATGCATCCTTAAGTGCCGTTTGCTGAATCAAAAGTATGATTCTTTTCAATGACCCATCCAACTCATAAACTGTTAAAGGACCATACGATCTGTCAGATATTGATTTGGATATTAAGCAATTCCTTTTAAATCTGATACAATATGCAACCACTCTCTTTAGTCTAGTTAAAGATGAATAATTTTCCATTGGGAATGAGTTTTTATGTGTATTAGCTTGAAATAATTGTATTTTTACCTTTCTTAGTTCCGGAAGATTGTCAATGGTTCTCTCTAAAGCCACAATAGGAGCTTCTAACTGTGACAACCACTCAGGACCTTTCCACCACAAGTCGGCATTAATTAATCGTTCTGGCGGAACATCGCGTGAAATTAAATCAGCAGCGTTATCGCCCGATTTTACATAGTACCAGTTCTTAGGATTGCTTAGCCTTTGTATTTCAGCCACACGGTTTTCAACATAAGTTTGACATTTATTTGGATCATTCTGTAACCATGCCAGCAGAATCATATTATCACACCAATCGTATTATTCGTTTATCTCTATCCGCAATATACCTTTAAATTTGTCAGCTAATTGGGCTGCCAAAACAGCTACACTCAATTCAAGTCGTGGTAATGTAACGTTTTTTAACGGTGCTACTCCAGACTTCGCTGCCAAGAGTGCCACTTGTATACGACCATAATAATCTACAGACTTTAAATAAAGACACGCTCAAATGCTGTTTGGGATGCATTAGAGAATGCATGTAATTCAACCACCTTATGATTGGATATAAGAACCTGTCTCGGAATCATTATTTTATTAATATGATGTAATTTATTTTTGAACGTCAACCACCGTGTGTGTAAATAAGAAGGAATTGATTCCTCCCATGTCAGTTTGATCTGCCATAGTTCTTGGACAATTAACTTGGCAATAATTATTATTGGAGCCAGCAACCCCAAAGGGTCATACATTTGCGCAGTAGCTGCCAAAATTGTGCTTTTAGTAATTTGCCCTTGTGTACTCGCAAGATTAAAAGAGAAGAAGAATGAATCTTGTCTTGGATTCCATCCTACTCCCAATGTTTTATTTTGATTATCAGACAGTTTTAGGGGCTTATTATCAATGGTTTCACTAAGTTCAGGAGCATTACTCTTAAACTTTTGCGAAGAAAATCCTGCAGTAAGTAAAATTTTCTGTATATTACGTTTAATAGTCATTAAAGTATCTAAATTGTCCGAGCCTGTGATAAGGTCATCGACGTAAAAATCGTCCATAATTATTTTGGTTTCTAAATTATATTCCCTTTGATTATCTAATGCAGTTTGCATCAAACATCTCATTGCCAGATATGGTGCTGACGTAGTACCATATGTGACTGTGTTCAGTTGATATATTGATAATTCGTCATCTGCATTTTCCCGCCATAAAATTCTTTGATATTTTGTATGTTCTGGGCTGATCCAGATCTGTCGATACATTTAAATAATGTCCGCAGTTAACACGTATGTATAAAGCCGAAATCGAGCAATAATTGAGAATATTTCATTCTGCAACTTTGGTCCTACACACTGAACATCGTTGATTGTTAAACCATTACTAACCTTGCATGATCCATAAAACACTACCCTGAGACGAGTTGTCTCGCTTTTTTCTTTGATTACACAATGATGTGGCATATAGAAACCTACCTCTTGATCTTTCTCAACCTTTGTCATGTGATTTAAAGAAATGTACTCATCCATAAATTTAGAATAAGCATCCTTTAATTCCCTATTCTTCTCTAATCTTTTCTCTAAAGAGTAAAATCTAGTCAAAGCAACGTCAAAGGAATCTCCCAGTTTGTTTAAAGTAGGTTTAAACGGTATTTTTACAATGAATCTTCCAGAAGAGTCGCGTTTCGTAGTTTGATTGAAATGATCCTCACAAAATTGCTGTTCTGCAGTAAGCACCCTGTCTATTAAACAAAACTCATCTATTTGCCAGAACCTTTCCAGGCTTTCGCTTAACTTGTTTAATGATAAACACGACACATTCGTTACGTCTTCGCTAAACCTTTCGTCTAGTAGCTCTCCGGATATGACCCATCCCAACTGTGTTTTTTGATAGATTAACCCTTGCTGTTGAATTTGTGCAACACAAATAAGTGACCAAAAAGTAGTTGCCCCGATTAGTAAATCGACTCCTTGCGATTTATTAAACTTGGGATCTGCAATTTTAATATTGGCTGGAATGTTTATAGCGTTGCTGTCAAATGACCTTGTGGGAAGCGCAGAAGTGATTTTATCTACGACTAAGCATTTAATTGTGGTCCCAAAGTTATTGTGACATGATTTAAACGATATGGTAACCTTGTTGGTAACATTAAGCGACGCTTTGCCTAATCCTATAACGCTAATGTTTACTGAAGTTTCTTTCAATTTTAATTTCTTGCTTAAATCGCTTGTAATGAAATTGGACTAGGAAACACTGTCAAGAAGTGCTCTTATCTTATGGAAGTTACCCTGTGCATCCTTAATATACACTAATGCTGTAGACAATAAGGTTTCCGTAAATACCTTCGGTAACATACAAGCATTAACTAACGTAGCTTCTTCTTGAAGGTCCGCCTGTGTATCAGAACCGCTACCTTCGGCATGTGAATAATTTGAGCTAACAATCTTATTGGTTTCAAAATGCAATAACGTGTGCTGTTTCCTATTACATTTCTTACATGCGCTAGGAGATTTGCAATTTGATAAAAAATGACCCTTCCGAAAACAATTGATACACAATTTCAATTCTCTTATTCTTTTGTTTCGTGCAGATATATCTAGCTTTAGAAATGTTTCACAATTCATTGTTGGATGAGTTCCATCACAAATTATACATTTGGAGTCAATCGTTGCAAAGGACCTTGTCGTATTGCGTGAATTGGCTTGGGAACTCATTATTTGAGATTGCGTGACTTCATTCGATTTTTTAATTGCGATTGTTTCTAGTATATTTTGTTTATTTATTTATTAGAAACTCTAAAAGGTCTGAAAAGGTGGGAACGTTATCATTATTACCCTCATTATTTAATTTTGTTTCCCATTCCTTAACAGTCAGACTGTCCAGTTTACTTAAAATAATGGGAACAAGTAACGCGTCCCAATGATCAGTAGCCTGATCTAAGGATCTCAAGCAATTAACATGCATTTGAATTGTATTAATCGTATCTCGTAAATAAGATGCCGATTCACGAGTTGATACTGGAATGCTTAAAATATTTTGTACGTGATTGTTTATAATTCTACGTTTATTGTTGTATCGTTTAAGCAAAATATTCCAAGCAATCTCATAGTTTAAATCTGTGGTTTCTAGCGTGGCAATTAACCCATGTGGTTCACCTTTAAGTGAAGTTTTCAAATATGTAATTTTTTGTACATTTGTTAATTCTATATTAGAATGAATCAATGAATTGATAGAATCGTAAAAACTTCACCAGATTCACAAACCTCGTCGTCATCTGCACTTAATTGTAAATATTCCAATTCATTTTGTATATCATTGAACACGTCTAGCAATGGTTCAATTTTTTTTAGCCTTTGTTTCAAGTTTAATATCGTTTAATTGGATAAATCGTGTAAGTTTAAGCCTGCTAACACCTTTTCAAAACAAGTTAATTGTGCTTTCAACCCACCTCTTTTACACCGTAACAATTTGAATTGCGTTTCAACTTCATTCGCCATTATCCCGCTTTACGTTTACGTTTAAATAAAATACTTAGAGGTTAGTACCGTCTTACCAAATAACGTTTAAACTCTTATTTAAGATATAAAATAGGAATATTGGTAAATGGACTTACCCCGAGCTTGCTTGCATCTTTAAATTGATTGCAATTTTAAATATGTACCTTCAATGGAAATGTTAGTGACCAGAATGGCGCCGCTTCATCATTCACGAAGGCGAAAAAACCGGCATCAATATTGTACATCTTCTTGTTTCTAATGTTCGCTCTTCTATCCGTTACTCGAAGGACCAATTTATGTTTAGAAATAAAACTCTTGTTAGGTTTAAACAACCATATTTTTCTTATTTATTAATTAACTAACATTAACAAAACATTAGTAGCACCGCATGGTATCTTGCAACGTGCTTGAAAAAACATATACATGAAATAAAAAAAACCTTGCGCATGGCAAATAAAAATAGCGTTCGCTTTAGCCTGGTAGGCAACACATCAAACATGTCATTATTAAAGAACTTAACATACCTCTACATCCATTTCTTTAATCCAAATTTCTTTATACACTGTAGCAAAAAGATCAGTAGTTTTACCATTGCCGTATCAATAAAAATTTACTCAAAACATTATTTCTCAACTAAATTTAACGCTTTCAACACGAAAATCTTTCTACAGCACTCCAATATTCCTTCACACGTTAACCAATTCCTCAGTAAATTCCAGTGGCGTATCAATTACACCAACTTACATTACTCATACACAAATAAAAATTCTTTTCATGCAAACTAACTTCAGCTCCATTCAAAACACGTTACATACGTTATCATAATGCTACACGTACACGGTGCAAAAAAATAACCTTACAATACCTGTTTCTAAGTAAATCAGTGAAACAACCAATTTTAATAATAGTAGAAAAAATTCAATTACGTTTATTAGTTAGAGCCTGTCATTCTGCCTGGCGAAAAGGTAGGTTGAGCAGGGGTCTATGGGGGCCGTCTTAAAGGATATAGGTTGAGCCTAATCCGGTTACGATCTCGTTTTACAGATGTATAGAGTTGTAGGCACTACTTTTCACTATCTCAATTTATACATTGTTTTATTATAGGTTTTGCTATGAACGAATAAGTTAAAGGTAAAAATGTAATTAAAAATTATAATTAATTTTGTTAAATACATAAATTAAAAGTTTACCTCGAGTAGGATTTGAATCTACGACCTGCACTTTGCAAGAGTACCTTGCTAACCAACTGCGCCATCGAAATTCAAGCCCCAATCGATATAAAAGTTGTCTTTATGAATGTAGAACTGATGTAAATTCTAGGTATAATGAGATTATAATCAATTTACTTGTATTAATGGAATGTGAGCCTTCAATATCGTAAGGATTCATATACACCAAGGCAACTTGACTAATATTAATTTATTATAGGTTTTGTTATGAACGAATAAATTAATATTAGTGAAGTTTCTTTGGCGTGTGTGAATCCTTGCGATATTGCAGGCTCATATTCCATTAATATAAGTAATTTGGTTGTAATCTCATTATATTTAGAATTTAAATCAGTTCTACATACATAAAGACAAAATTTACATCGATTGTGAACTGATCGCAATTCTAGGAAAGTACAGGTCGTTGATTCAAGTCCTAGTCGAGGTAAACTTTTTATTTATGTATTTAATAAAATTAATAATAATTTTTAATATACATTGTTTGATTACCGTGAATAACGCTTTTTACAGCTACAATTCCGTAAGAAATAAATGTAGGTATTTTAATTAATTATTAATATTAATAATATTACTAGCGTAACCGGATAACCACTTCGTTCTACCTAAAATGGCTTGTGTTAGAACAGGGAAGATATATAGTGTAGGTAGCGGGCTGCAAAAATTTTATTATTGTAATAAACGTTTGTCAAATCGCCATTGTTACCACGATAGAAAAGATAATTAGTGGATTTTCTAATATCTTAATAATACGTCGTAATTTGCTAATGTTTTCAAAATATTTTTATTTACATATTGTTATCTAAGGAATGTGATTGTTTGTAACTAAGATGTATGTAAACACATGTTAGATGGTGATTGGCAGGTGCTCGTTTAAAAATGCTTTATTGAAGGGTCGTAACGAATCATTGTAATTTCTTATACGCGCTTTTGATATAAACGTGTCATTGATCAAATGATTAATTACGGTGGTACAGACCGCGATCAAAGGATATCTTTGTTACTTGGAAAATCGAGATAGAAATGTGGGTTTTGTTACGAACGAATGCATAAAATTAAGATGTCGTGCAAGGTTTAATATGAAACTGTTCCAACGGAAATTAATGTTTCCCGTTTTTTATTACTTTTGAAGAACGGGGTTGGTTTTTCGGTAGTAGATATAGTCAGTTTTGAAATCGAAGGGGAGCAGTTACAGTTAGCGTGCCAATAGAGCCAGATCGAAGTTGTCTTTTCTTTCGGGGTTAAACCGCGTATGTTAACGATTTGTGTGTGTGTGATCAATTAAGGGAATATTTATTCTAGTGCAAGTATTCATTTTTATATAAATTCAACCTCACAGCCGATCATTTTACCAGCCTATGTAACGTATTAAAAGGATCAAACATTGCCTTGCAAAGGTATCTTGTTCATACGCGGACTCATTGAGGTGAAATCTCCTAAAATGGAAAAACAGTACAGGGCCCTCTCACTCTGGTATTTGTGCGAATTAGCATTGTTGGTTGTTGTTTATATTTATAATTGTGTTGAGGTGGCTGGTGAATGGATATATGATGCCGCTGGTTATTAATTGTAAAAGGCAATTGCCAGTTCGCACACGCTCCCAAGCCAGACCATTAAACACCTCGAATTTTTATTTGTATTGTTTTTATTTGTGTAACCGGAGAAGGGAGCACGGTATTTTTCTAACGCACTCAAACTTATATATCTGTCACGATGTTAGTGATCTATTTACAACTTACTCTTGTAAGGAGTTTTTTGTCAGTTTGTTGAAGTAGAATTATGTCAGTTTGTTGAAGTAGAATTATTTGCCTGCGAGCTGATTTCTCTTTGTATGTGCTTTATTACAATGTGACTGATGTATTTTGTGCTTTAGTTGTCACTAAAGAATTGGGTACTTGTACATCATTCCTTATCTGTTTTCTTTTGTCCTCGCCTTTCCGTTATTACCTGTGCTATTTTACTGTTGTATTTTATATGTACCATAATTTGCTTTATTATTTTACTTAAAGACCGGCATGATTGGTTTTTAAAGGGCCACGTGTTTGGTGTTACGATTTTTAATTTGATTATTTATAACCCAATTGTACGTGTGACTACGTGCGTTTTTTATTATTGTGTTTCTGTGTAACTAAACTGCTTTTTATTCATGTTCTCTTAATACAATAATATTGTACGCACTTTAACCTGATTGAATGGTGTTTTGACTCTAGAAACATGAAATAAGAGCTGCAATCATGTAATTGCAACTAAAAATGATTATTTAGAGATGGATAGTATGCATGACATTGCAGTTGAACCTCCCATAAGCGTAGGTTAAAGTAGCAGCAGTGAGAGTGACGATATCCTTTGTGAGTGGTTATGTACCTATTTAAGTAAATAATTTAGTACCTTTATTTTTAAATGATATTTTTATACCTTTGTTACATATTAATTCATTTTATAGTTATATGTATATTAATGTGTACAGGGTGGCCAACTAAGAATGCGAGGTACTGTATCTTGGGAAATTATCCATCGTAGAGGTTTACGCAAAAAAGAGTTATTACTAAAACGGCCAATACAAAAACCTGGAAAATATTTTCAAGTTTCTAAAATGACCGCTAGGGGGCATAACTGCAATCTTGAATCTGAAAAAGCATTTCGAACATTTACGGGGGCATTAAAAACCTTCCTCCTTTAAATAGGTCCTTGTTAGGGCCACAACTTACATAATAGAAACAATTCCAGAAAAATATAGTTAAAAAAAAATAAAACTTTAAGGGATTTTCGTATAAAGTCTTCTTTGGCCGATATTTTAGGTTAGGAACAAGATATCGAGATGCGGTTTTCGCGAGCTTGTTTAGGCATCATTTAGCTACTTGTTCATGAAAAAAAATCATACCAATGTATTTAATTTTTTTTGCGAAAATTAACAGTTTCTATCGGAATGTCGAACAAAACCCTCTAGCGACGACATGTGAAAATAACAAAACTTCAATAAATTTTAATATTTGTAGCCCAAGAAAAGCTCTTTTCAATGCGCTCAAGTTTGTTAAAATCGGATTAACCGTTTCGAAGATACAGGGGGTGATTTAAAGAAACCTTTGAATACCCCCCACCACTTTATTTTTATAGATACGTCAAAAAGTGCCAAACAAAGAAGTTCAGATTATCCTCGACTTCAAAGATCACTTATTTTTATTAGGTTAATATAGCAGATACGGTACCTCGCATTCTTAGTTGGCCACCCCGTACATACATAAATAACGGAATCCAATGTTGTCTTGTTGAACATTCTACAATAAAGAAATGCCAATTTAAATAAAAATTGTATTACGTTTGCGTACGTCTCTGAAACTAGTAGCATTCAAGGGCGTGTTCTTTTTCCAGACAGAATAACATACGCTCTATAATAGAATAATTGTGATAGGGGTTATTTCTACTGTAAAATTAATTACGTATTTCATATTCCGTTTTACTCAAATTATTGCACAGTTTTGTTTTGTTATAAGGACTGAAATTGTTTTACAGTTATTGACGTTTCGGATGAGCTTTTAAAGTAATTAAGTATTTGTTGCTTACTTTGAAATTTGATAAAGGTAGCTAGAGTTTGATAAACTGAATTCCATTTCTCAATTAATTAAGAAATTGTTGCACATATGAAAGTTCAATCAGTGTTTTAATTTTTGCAACTTGCGGCAATCGTGGCGCGATAACAAATAAATCTATGCAGGTGGAGATGATACGTGTGCTCGGCTAACGTTAGATGGTGAAGGAAACGAAGCGGGTTCGGCTCTGCAACGTTAACCCTATTTACATTTGAGGGCGCCAGACCTACCTAGTAAACCGTTCATTAGGTCAAATGAACTAGTAGTTCCACCATGCGCATAAACACAAGATAAAGACAACGTCGCTATAAGTTTGATTTTATTATATAATATAAATATATGTTTATATACAAAAGTAGGTAAGACACAATTCTTAAAGTACACCACTAAAGGCGGCAATTAAAAGGGTGACCTGAATTTCAAGGCACTAAAGAACAATCGTTCTGAACTTAACCACACACTAATCAAGACCTGAATAATTAGGTATTAGGTTACTTTATAAGCTATGGATTAATCTAATTGACTCAACAACCTTCTTATAGAGTGCAACAACTGGCTTCCATAAGGAAGTCACAAAGGTGAAAACTTAGATCCAATCGTGTAGGTTTGATTCTAATATAATTAACGATTGCTAAAACTTAAAGTGCGTATTTGTTTAGATAATGATATTTGACTGCAACAGTACAGGGTAACAGAAGTAAAGGGTTACTTTGGCCAAGGTAAGCTAGTCTGTGTAATTTGGTCATACGTTGTGTAATTGTTTCGCACCCTATACATGCACATGTCGATAATTTTGGTACCTTAGTCACAGTTTCCTGATAATGAATGTGAACGTTAAAAAACTGTCATACACATATCTACAGTAATTGTTAAAGTGAACAATCAGGAAGCGGTTACTAGTTCAAGTAAAATTTTATTAGTAACTCAAAGTTGCACGACCGTATCTTTACAAAGATTAAAACTTTGAATGTACGAGAGGTAAGAAAAGATATAAACTAAAGTAGCCTGACCTTTTTTTATGAAAATAAATGCTCTCGCAGCTTATTTTTTCTAGGAAATAAGCCAAAGACTTGGGATGTTACCATGTTCGACTTGATTGCCATAAAGTTCAGGTCCAGAACCGAGGATGGTGCCTTTCGATAGGACGTAATAACTCCAACGCACTATTAGGAATATAACTGTTTATGTAAACTTTACAACCACCATTTTAAAGCTAAAAAGTTTCCGTAAGTATGGTATATAATTTGAAAATTTAATGTCTTACCTAGCTGTTATAGCTTGACTAATATATAAGACGAATAGAAATACTATGAGTACTCGGAGGTCAATTACTATATCCAATATAACAAGATTTTCTAGCTAAAAGATTTCCCTAAGTATGTTATATAATGATGCAAAATTAGTGTCTTACCTAGCTTAATTAATCAGTGCGAAGAATAGAAGTATGGTGATTATTTTAAGTTTAACAACTATATACAAGATAGAGACATATACTAATTATATGTGCAATCTGTTCTTTTTTTATTCCCCCAAAGGGTAACGGTTGAATACCGATTCCAAAAAATAATTCGATTATAACAACCGTAATAATTACACTGGTTGTTAATTATCCCTTAACGGAAGACTTTCAATAAAATTTAGTCTTTAAACAACCCAGTGCAGAACAAAAATGAATCTTTATTAAGTAAAATGATTTATCAGAAACCAAGGAATTTTAACAAAATGATAAGGCTGGAAAGTTTTGACCTTTTGGATTGATCTTTCAAATATTTACTAATTTACAAAATTGAAGAAGAGTGTAGGCAACACACATTGCTGGGGTGATTTGTATTTACTGTTTGATTATTGAAATTATGATTAAAGAATGGACAATTATGTTGTTTATTATTTCTAAATCCTAAACTAATTAATGATATCCCACAGCTGAGAAAATCGAGAAAAGAATGTTGCAAACTGTATTGAAGAAATTAGTATTATTCCGTATTTGTATAGAATCTCTACGATCACTTCATTGTTTAATTATGTGTACTTACGTACTATTTTTTTTTTGTGAGTAAACGAAAATAAAGCTCGTTTCAGATTTGACGTTTATAACAATACATGTGTAGAATTAGGACAGCTAGAAACCAATTTTTTTTTATCATGAATATCACTTTAATTATCATATTTGCATTAATAACGTTATTATCAAGTTGGTTGGCCTATTACGTTCTCCTAAGTTGGATTAATGGAGATTTATTTAATAGCCTGAATGTAGTTACATTGATTAAGCTAACATATACAAATTTAAATGTACCGTTAAAATCTAAAACATGTATAGCTAGAACGGAAGACGTACTTATAGTATTGGGTTGGGTATCATAGTATCATAGAGCATTTATATAACAAACATACAACGGGGTTTGCAAAAGTTTATAGGAAGATCTTTCATAACTTTATTTAGTTACTGTTTTCATAGTTATAAATAATGACGCTTAATACCAATCTGTTTATTAAATCAACGGAAAAAATTATTTGCTATGTCCATTGTTACAAATGGTCATACCAAAAGAAGAAAAAGAAATAACAAAACAAAGCATATAATAAAAACATAACAAATGCAATCTTATTACTACTATATTCTTTTACAGATACTGTTACTGCTAAAGGTAACAGATCAATCAAAACTATATTTCTAGCAATATTAAATCTGAAAATTAAAATTGATCCAACATGGCCCAAATCGGCCAAGGATAACGGAAAAAATGATTATAAATGGCAATAATTCGAAACTTATTGTTTTTTTACGAATACAAGCGACAAAGAAATCAACTCAGATGCAACAGAAATTTGTCGCGAAGCTGAGTACGTAAAATCTATAAAACTTGTTATATCGTTTCTACATATTCAAAATCGTGAGTAACTTCTTTTGCGTTTTTTGTAGAATGTCCCAATGAAGAAATAATAATAATTTTCCAAATATTGATATTTAGAATAAAGATTTCTTTTTATCCTTGCTGATTTTGACCATGTTTGTGCAATTAACTAATATTTTATTTTGAACGTGGTTGATGACTGTCTACCACTTCTAGTTTAGGAAAAATTGTTGTTTTTCAATGATTTGTATTGAAGTGATACAATTGTTTGGGTTGCACTTTTTAGTTTCATTTGAATTAAGAACTATTTGATTTTTTATTAAATATTAAATTTATTTGAAGAGAAAGCTTTATGTTTATTTTGTTCAAGTGTTATATACAATAAATTAGTAAACATTATAAATATCACATTGGATTTAACAAATTATTCAGAGATTTATGTTAATTGAAGCGTAAATTAGTAAATGAGGGTAGTAGAAATTTGCCAAGGTCGTCTTAATGTTGGACATGTAGGGTCACATGATTCCTTTATGGTATTTTTATTAGATATTGTATCTAAAACCATGCAAGGGGGCGGCACAGAAAAGAAATTTTGGGGTAAGGAAAGAGACAGTCATCATTTAACTTCGACGCGGAACTGTCGATAATCAATTCGCGTGGTCATTTGACGACATATGTCAAAATAAAATCTTATAATTTTTACAAATTTTAAATTTGATGATTCGGTGATTGCGTATAAATTTTAAAAGGGTCTAAATTCCATGTAAATGAATCTAACCAATATAATAAATATTGAGTGATCTATTCAATTTAAAAATGTGAATATGTGTGTGCTAAGCTGAAACGTATACTGGTATACTGAAATGCTTAATTTCAACAGCGGCATTTCAACATTTTTGAAATAACTATAAAAAATAATTTCTTAATTAATAGAACTCTGTGGTTAAATTTGAATGTCAAAAATTGTCACATTGATACGCATCTCAGAGAAAATAAAATCTTATTATATCGTAGATCAGTATGAAATTTATGTAAGTGGATCTTATTAAGACGTTTATTAATAAATAATTAAAATCAGTTATTTATTCTTAACTTACACTTTACATAAAGTGTGAGACAGCATTATTTGATTACAGTGTATCCGTTCCTACTGTAAATGCTAACGTTAAGTGGTTGAGTATTGAAGAATCCATTTGAATTTTCAAGATGTGCTGAAACATCAAATGTACTCACCATTAAATTAAGGTGTACAGTTCAGTGACGTGCCAATAAGTGGCAAAAGAATTCTACCGTTTGTTCTTGATTAAATTATGTGTATATTGAAACAACCATTTCACCTTGCTTATAGTGAGTTTGTTTTGTATTAAAATACTTATTTTTTTGGGGTTTTTAATGGTGTATTTGTATACTAATGTAATTCTATCTAAACGTTTCGATAACACTTGCAGTTATCTTCGTCAGTAGTATTATTTATTAAAATTATTAAAGATGTTGAAACAATTTTGTGAAATTTGAGAATTAAAACATAAACATAAGCCTGTTATTAATATAACCGTTATTTGACAAAATTTAGTCAAGTTATGATGTAATGTAAAGTTGTGAAAAACTTCAAATTGAAATTGATGGAAGCATTCACAAATATGAACATGACATCAATTAAAATAATCCAGTTAAGTCGAACAAAGAAATAGTTTTGTCCAATAAGTACAAGTGCTATTTAACAATGAAAAGCATAATACAGAATGTTGTATGTAATTTTGCAATCTAAATTTTAATTTCAACTACTTATGTTACATTATAGTGCTGTGATAATTTATCGTATAATTGGTAAAGCATTTACTTCAAGGTCTAGGAACAAACACAGCAAAAAACCGAGACATACCAAAAGCCAAAATTGTAGTCCAGACCTAACATTATACTCTTTTTTTTTTTTGACATTTTTCATCGTTAGCCTTCGACCGTTACAGGGTGTTCTGATTTGTCATCTTCAAGACAGTTTAACAATATTTAATTTTTTAATAATCTAGTTATTCTTTACTAAAATTATATTCCCTAGTTGGCTTTATACGTTTATCAAATTGTTATATTAATAGCAGGATTATATTTATGTTTTAATTTTCAAATTTCACAAAATTGTTTCAACAACTTTAGCAATTTTAATAATTAATATTACTACTGACGAATATAACTGTAAGTATGATCGAAACGTTTATATTGTATTACATTAATATACAAATACACCATTAAAAACCCAAAAAAAGGTAAGTATTTTAATATGTGTAATGGTGAAAGTTTACACTTTCATATTTATTAGTGGAGTTGATCGGCCTATTTCCACAGTTTATGCTTTTTGAGCGCGACGTTTCGGAAGCGGACTCTGCTTCCGTCATCAGGCTTAGTCCTGAGAAGGACTGTTTTCTCAGGACTAAGCCTGATGACAAGCAGAGTCCCTTCCAAACTGTCAATAATAATATAACCACTAGATTACAAAACACTTATAATACAGAACTTTCATATTTGTTTTGTATCGTTTATAGTCATAGGATGGATAGCCAGCAGCTCATAGATAGTTTTAAGTATCCGTGTGTATTTAATAAATACATTTGTGACATTTGTTACACTTAAATTGACATTTTAATCATTTTTAAGATTTTACTTCTTATTTAGGGATTTAAATCGAGTGGTCAACTAAGATAAAATTTGATTTTTTATAGTAGGTCCAGAAATATTCTCATGAGCTGAACTTACTCTATCAAAAAAAAATTCTCAGATCAAAATATAACTTCAGATTATAAAAAGAAACTAGAAATTCTATTTTCTCAGACACTTGACGAACTGAACACAAGTCCAGTTAATTAATTACTGCCTTTTCGCATACTTGTTATAGTGATAAATAAATTGAATGCTCATCTACTTTAGTCAAATTTTCTTAAGCAAAGAATATGTTTAGCACATTATTTTGCGTATTAATTCTTAATTACAAATGAATTCAGTTACTTAAATTCAAAATTGAATTGATATTTATGATTTATAGGTCAGAGATTAATTTAATAAAATTAATAAATTTAATAGTTAAACAGAATTTTGTATGGAACAGATAGATTCGAGTGACTATAACCTTCATTATATCGGTGATTTTAGGAATAAAGACTGATTTTATGTGAAGTTATTACATTATCAATAAATTGAACCTTATAATATGAAATATAAATCACCTTTAGTTGGTTTGATTATTTAAGCAGGGTAGGTCGGGAATTTAAGCACTTAGCTCATATCAAATACATAGTTTGAGACAAGTCTGCCGTAACCCTATATGTGTGATAAAGGTCATATAGTAAATAAGGTATCTTTAATCAAACATGTTAGAAATAAGTACGAACTTGATTGCTGTGAAAGTTTGTAGATTGTCACAAAAAAAACAAATTCTAATGAATAATGACGATCGAGGATCTTCAGGTCACTGAAGTGTTACTCGCTGATAGTGTATATATATATATATATATATATATATATATATATATATATATATATATATATATATATATATATATATAAAAGCCATAAATAAGTAAATACTAACCATAAGCATACTAACAAAAAAAAATTAGTTCGCCCCAGTCGACCACTGATGATTATAGCTTAGCTATTGATACGCGTTTGATGTTTTCAAATTTTTGTGTGATACGTGGGTGTATTTTGTTTGTTACAGGTCCTGCCACAGTTCCAGTGTTCCAGATTTTTCATGTAATGTCTTTTGTTATATTAATATGTTAATCATTTCCTGTGTAAAGAAATAGATATAGCCATTCATATATAATAATTTATTTATAAACACGGAAATCATTGTTCTATTCTACTGGTACGTGGTGTATTTTGTTTGATAAAAGACATTGCAATGTGTAATTAAATTTAAGTATGTGTAACATGTGAGCTTTATGTATAAGACTCCGACAATCGTTGTACTAAAGGTAATGTATTTTAATGAGATATTAATGAATTAGTTGTTTAAGATTAATAACAAATTGTTCAAATGAAATTATAAATAAGTATTTGTATTCAACCCGAAGCATTGTCATACCAGTATATAATGAGTAGGGATATACGTAGGTAAGAAAAGGTGGGGTTTCAACCAAATATCTTAATTTTTTTATTAGCGACATCTAACGAAATAAGTTTGTTTCTTCTGCTGTACAAACACCCTTAAGTTATTCTCGCGACCACATTCGTAATGGCGTTTCTGAGTTTTACAAACAGTTAATAACCAATTTGTTACCCGTTCAGTGACCTAATCCCGTACAATAAAACGATTCGGTAGATTTTCAATTTATCCTTTTATAACGATCGTTTGTATTATTCCTTACTTGTATATTTTAGTATAACTCACATTTTGGATTAAACCCCAATTATCTAGCACTAACCTGCTCTCCCGATTCCCATGCTATCTCCTACTTTTTTGGTCGTGCTGACGCTTCCTTTTCTGCTAATTTAAAACTGACGTATAATTTATGTCAAGCTTACCAACTAAATATACTTTTTAACTACATTCAAATCTTCATGTTGCCACACACGAGAGTCTTTTAATGCAGTAACTTTCATATATGAGGCGTTATAAATTGTAGAACGTTACACGTGGCTAAGCGTTACAAGAATCTAATAGAAAATTAAGCTTTGATATGGCGGTCAAATCACAAAAGATTGGCCATCTATAAATAAAAATTGATAACGGCTTTGAAAACTGATTTGTGGGAATTTTTAGGTGAAATAGGTACTGTACTTTTAGATAGTGGGTATACGGATAAATATTTTTTCTAAAATTTTGAAAAAATTTGACGACCTTTGTAAATATCTCCCGCATATTATTTCATAATTTAACGAATTTATTGTTATATTTTTACCATATTTTTTTACAACATGGGGTGAAGTTGAATGGACCTAAAAATACTGAATTAGAGCAACTACAAATAACTCTATGGGGAAGGGGGACACCTGAAAACGTTTTAAAAAATGTACAATGATTTTCCAATTTTTTAGTTATAACTTTTACACTTTTCTTTTAAAGAAAACACAAATAATTTGTTAAAATATTTATTTTTTAGACATAAAAACGTTAAAAACAAAACAGAAGATAGTATTCTTAAAAAAGAAACGAATAAAAAATATATTTTTGAAACAACACAATAACATAATCAAAGGAACCTACATAAAAACAAAAACGAAACAAGACAGTCCTTTGCACAACTTGTAACGTCCCGATTCTTGGCTGTTGTTACCTTAATTTGTTTTCAATTTTTAGCTATCGTTACCTTAATTAGGTTTCGCAATTTGAATTATTATTGATAAATAAATTTATATTACATTAGTATCTTTTTTTCTTTCAATAATTAAATTTTTTTATATCTCTATATTTTCACTTTAGTCTACATAATTACGAATCCCTGTGTATATTTAGTTATGTCTATTTTTGTTGTGTTATGCACAAACGCGCATTGAACACGCTTAATTCACTTCATTTCTGTTTCTTCTACCGTTCCGTCCAGTGTAGTACGTTATCTTTCTTAAGTTTTGCTTCCCTTTTATAGGTATGTAAGGGTTTTAATTACATTTTTGTAAATATTGTATTTAATAGGGAACAAACAAAGAAAGGAACAAGGGTACGTCTTTACATTCTGGAAATCCGATTGTGTTGCGAAAGGCTCATATGTTAAATAATTTTGTTCGTTGCAAGGGTTCTCTGCATGACGTCACGGAAAATGCATAAAGTGGCGCATGATAATGCATGTCATCTTCACGAATATAAATGGAGATAACTTTGTTTTACATAAATGACACATGCTGCTATATATATATATATATATATATATATATATATATATTGCATTCGTCGTCAATATCTGCCGCTTTAGTCGTTTAGTCTATATTTCCATTATTGTAGATGGAAGGTTTTATGAAAATTACCTTAGGTTAATATATGCTACAATTCGTTTATTTGTATGTTGAGCACAAATGGAAATTACCTTTACATTATCGCGTGTTTGTCTTGTGAATGGAAATAAAAATTCTCAAGCTACAGTACGTTTTAAGACGAGAATGATATATTTATTTTGTACAAGTATGTACTTATCCTTTTAGTGTAGTTTAAGTAAATAGCAAATCAGTGTACGGTACGGAGAGTTAGGATGTCCTATTCCACTCACTTGGGAAGGCGGCTTAGTGTTGTCGAAGCCGTTTCTGTAAACCCCTAGTTACACTCAATGAGGAACGTAATGTTTAAATGATTAATGACTTTACGTTTCATTAATTAATTATGCTGGATACGGCCCTGTCTACAAATGAGAAGAATAAATAAACAAACTACTGTTTATTTTAAAACGGGGGTTGCACGGATCTAGGTCACTAGTGAAAATCGATATCCCGAGTTCACGTTCGTACGCATGATCATCGTTCACCGACCTGCTTGCTTGCTGCTTTAACTTTAGTAATTACTGGAAGACGGATAGGAGCGTATGCTTCGTGAAACAATTTACCTTCGCAATCCATTACGTTCGATAATATTAATATTTTCAGAGGTTTACTTTCGCATTGAAATTAGGCTGGACGGATTATACAAGTTGGGTTGTATAATTAATATAGTTGCGCGTTTTCTTCTGGGATTTAATTTTATGGTGGTAATTCCTTTTTATGTCAAGGAAAGAAATCTCACGTAGAGGTAAGCGTAATTTACCTAAGTGTATAATGCACAAAACGCGTATTTATTGAAGGCGTGTTTATACTTGCGGAATAAGCTGGTGGAAAACAATTAATTGATTGCTTTCTTGAAACCCAACTACTAAGCGAGTGGTTATCGAGGTACGTTATTCTACAGGTCTTTGACGGATACTCTACGTTTAATTCGTTTGTGATTACGGGCACTTCGGTCTTCGCCATCGAGCTGGTGATTTTTTTATTTTTGCAAGTGTTGGGAATGTAAGTAAGAGTAAATGATGAGAGCTGCAGAGCTGTATAGTCCTACCTAACTCCCGTCGTCAGGTGTATGGTAGTGTAGTGATCCAGGTGACTTCGGGCTGACCCGTCGAAACACCTTTTGTGTGTTATGCGTGTACATCCGACTGATTCGGGACTTCGCCCGTCGCCGTCTGAGGGTTTTGTGTATGTTATGCGTGTACACCCGACTGCTTCGGGACTTGGCCCGTCGCCGTCTGAGGGTTTTGTGTGTGTTATGATTTACTCTACAGACTTACGTGTCGTCAATCACAAAGATTGAGGATAGCTATTTATTTACAAAAGGTTCGCGGTGCGCGTTTGCAAATACAGGGAGCTAAACTCGCGGTGGCTATCACTAGGTCTGCGGCGATTTACTTTAAAACAACCGTCACGTGCAGGTTTTCTGGAACAGGAGTTAGTCAAACGGACTAACTAATACAGGAGTTGGTATAACCAACTAAACAATTCTCGGCGGCGGGATGCGTTCACGAGGCGCGACGGAAATCTTCGCTAGGATCGAAGAAAAACTAAAAAACTAACTCCAAAAGGTGCGCGGCGCGGTTTTTATAGGGGTCTCTCGGTAGGCGGTGGTGGCTTCCGTTTGGGGGAATCATATCGGTAATTGGCGGAGATTACTCTGACGTATAAAACATTCGATGTTTTATGAAATCTACGTTTTAGGGGATACAAATTAATTTTTGGTTGTGCAATCAGACGAAATACTAAGAAATATTACAGGAGATACTAAGTAATATTAAATACTAGGAAATCTTCCATCATTTCTTTTACGAGGGATGATTGCTGAATAATTAACTAAAAAAATTTTGTAGTAAGGAATTGCGGTTCGTTACAAGCATATATAGTTGTATTGATTTATTAGTTATTTAAAATCGTAAATCGTTACGGAAAATCGTTATTTTATGCCGAAATTATTCCCACATTTTGTTTTACTTAAATATACATATAACTACACCTATGTATTGTTATTTAGATTACCTATATTAATAAGGTACAACTTTCTCAATTTTTGTTGTATTTTAATTACTAAACGTATAAATTTAGTAGCGTCCGACAACAAACAAATGCTTAATACTGGTTATATCTATGGATACATCTCTGTGTCCCTCACACCTGAAAATCAATGAGTTCTCAATTACAGTAAGTTGCGTAGGTTTGTACCTCGCAGAACTAGGCCGTGGTGCAATTTACCTTTTGTAATATAACAATCAAACGTCCCAATTTTTTATTTGTTATAAACTCCCTAAACTAACCAATACTTTTGTACTCCAGTTGTTCATGAAATTGCAATTTGTTTCTTCTTAAATCTTTTGGATTTTGCAGCACATATAAAATTTGGCTTTTTCATATTACTGCCTGATCTTTTACTTGAGGGTACACAAAGAAGAACCCGATTTTCTCAAAATGCCTTTTTCTCAAAAAGTTTACCAAAATCTCACTATTTGAAATTTCTAAAACTTCTCCGACAAAAATTGAGTTCAGTTTTCTTGCTTTTAAATTGTGCAATAATATATTGACCTTTGCTCAATTCAACATCATTATTAATAGTAAGTGGCTGAGGTTTGAGATCAACGTCTCTCGATTTCCTCATCGTTCCCATCGTCCCTTACCGCTACATTATCCTCTCCTAATTCTAATTCTTCTTCAGTATTAGAAAGTGATACGCCTTGTCCAGGTAGAATTCTTTGTAACTTTTTTCTTCTTTTTTTCTTGTTTGTTGTTTGCGGAGCCACGTTTGGTTTAAGTAATTCAATGAACTGTCAGACCAATTACTTTCTACTTCCGTTTGATCTGGTGGTATAAACTCGTGTAATTTTTTCAAAATTCTGTTTCTATCGAGAGGCTCTATGTCACAAGTTGCCTAAATATTTTGCTGACTACGACTTTCTATTTTCTCTAACGTAACTGCTAGCGAATTTGGGAACTCTTTTTTATTACATCCCTATTTTTTGTTTTCCGGTCATTTAGTGCTCTCCTTCATGCTTCTTTCATTGATCTGAAGAAAACCACGTCAAGGGCCCGAGATTAGTGAGTGGAATTGAGTTGAAGCAATACAAACTTGATATTCTTTTTTTTGCACTTTTTTATCACAGTTAGTGAGAGATGACTAGAAAGGTTGTCGCCAAGAAATACTTTTTGTTCTTCACGCTTTGAGAAATAGGGCAAAGCTGTTTTCAGGCACCAATCTTTAAAACAAAAAACATCAAACCAGCCACTTTTACCTCTATTATGTACGGTTCCCTGTGGTCCGTTTTCAATCCATGTGGACTACATATGCTATGCCTTGTAAATTACATAAGATGGTACTAGTTCTCCAGAAGCTGTTACTGCCATCATAACAGTACAAGCCTTTGAATGATCTATCACCCTATCGCAGTGTTTACTTCCTCGCTTGTCTATAACTCGTATTCTTCCCGGATCGTCGCAAAATTTTGTCTCATCGTAATCGACTATGTTTTTCCCGGCGAACATTTTCCAGAGTGTTCTGTAGTTCATCAAAATATTGGTTTATGGTCTCCGAGTTGACATCAGCTCTGGTCCTCTTAATATTCTGGGCCATCCTTACTGTAACTTCTTTGTGTCTTGATAAAAATAATTTTGACCACTCGTATCCGGGAAGATTATTTTTAAACATTTTTATTCGTTTTCCACATCTGTCCAATTTGGGCTATTAGCCGAAGATATCTAATAGTCAGTGAAAAATTCCATTGAACAGTACTCAACCTCTAACTAAGTAAGATTCTTACTCTTGCGAAAAAACTGTATGCTCCCGTAGTTTTTACTGCATTTAACTTCACGAACGTGATTACATAAGGTGGATCTAGGTATATGATATTTTTCCGAAGCCTTTCTTAAACTCAGTTTTTTTACTTGTCACTTCTCTGATAGCTTTTTCAAGGCTTTCAGGCTTGTAGTTACAATTTGGCTTAGTACCAATAACTCCTTTATAGTTCACCCTGTAACAAGCAAAAATTTTCCTTAGGCGGAAGGTGCCCTCCACCTATTTAATTGTATAACCTCAAAATCATGCTAAAGTATTTAAAAGATTACATTTTACGAGTTGCTTAGGTTTCAATACCCTACATTAAATAGTTTATTACCGACAATAGTAATTAAACCACTAAAGCAAAAAAAAACGGTTTTTATTTACCTAACAAAACAAAAAAAATATCAAACTTACCATTAACGTAGACCGTTACAAACTAACTAAACTTGAAACCAGTCAGTAGGTCTAAACTTCCATATGAACGGTTAGTTGATCTATTGTATCACAGAGGGCGCACCTACCACTATTTAAAAAAATATATCGTTTTATTAGAAATTTTTCTAGCTAAACAAATGTGTGTTAACTACAACAATTTGAGAAATTTGTGTAAATGGTAAATAAATTTATGGAATAACTAAATCAATTTGAACGAGATTTTAGCTTACGCAAAGTACAGGGAAGTAATACGAGTGGTTACAGAAATTGTTAAGTAACAACAAAAAATGATATGTATGAGTGGAACAAAATTATATCACGAAATAGACGATATGCATAAAGCGACCTACCTGACAACCTAACGCGTAACTAAGGGCAAAAGTCAAAAATGGTTCTAGTTTTTCCGTTTGTAATTCAACGTTGCGGTGAGATCGAGAAGGATCTATTACTCAAAAAATATTGTTTATATTATCCGTGCGAGAAGTGAACATATGTTATCTGTATAGTAAACTGAGAAATTTAGACAATTTTTATACAATAATGATTAACACTAATAATGAATTATAGTATCTATTTACAAAACTTGTGGAAAATTCGTTACATTACAGTTGAGGAAATTACAAAGTTTAGCTTGCATTACTACAAAGTTTTTCTTTCCTTGTATAGTTATTTACTGCTCTCAAGAAATGCTTATTTAAAATAAGCTTGTGCATAATTTACGCACTGCTAACCTGAAAGAACCTAAAACTTACAACTTTCCAAGTTTTCAGCGTTTTTCGATTAGATTTCTTCTAACTGAACTGACAATTACTGCCGCTAGGCCATTAATTACGTTTTCCCTGTTTTGGTCCACTTCAGACGCCGCTATTGCCGCCGTTAGGTCCCGTGAAACCTTATCCAATAAATTCATTCGCATCTTGGAATTCACTAGAGACGTCTACTTTAGCATTTATTTAGACATAAATGCTATCAACTAATAGGTACTAAATTAATTTTGTTTTTAAAGGCTATACGTAAAAAAAGAAACTTTTGTTATTTAGTTTTTATTTTCGTTAAAAGCATTGGCAGTACACTTTTCTACAGAGAAGTTCATCTCGTTTTTTAATTTACAAGAAAAAACTGCTTTTAAATAAAATTATTCAGAGATAAGCAAAATACATTCTCCGTTCAAAAGGTAAACAGATTCTACTGCCCGAATCTATGTGCCTTCCATTGTCTTTCCTTATTCGTTTTGCTCCATCTCTGAATACATTACCAGTATTTTTCAAACTCTCCAATTCCTTTTTCGTTAATGTCGTATGTAATGTTTATTTAGTTACGTTTTTAAGTTTAAAATTATTGTTTTTATACATACGGTTGTAGGAAGTTTTAAATCCAGTAAGCTTTCTATTTTTTATCTTTTACCTCGGACTGCTTTTTTTAGTTATTTAATATTAATCTGATAAGTTTTTGGAATTATAGTACGTCCCAGAATATCAGAGAGTAATAAATCATCTTGACAGCGACAGCTCAGTGGCGTACTTATTAAATGCATAGACTATATGGTCTGTAACATATATTGACTTTTCAGTTTCCTATGTTCGTACGAAATATTTTTAAAAAGTATACTAATTGTAATTATGACCTATTAGTACATACAAAGAGAATCAATTTAGCACTTCCTTTAATAGGAAGTGAAGCGACAGCTCTATCTTTGTTAGTTACGTACAAATTGTTTGAGTTGAATTAATATAAACGTCTGTACTGAAGCAGATAGTAAATTATTTACAGGATAGCAAGGGTCGTCCAAAATTTCAAGAAAATATGTATACATTGTGAAGAAACTACAGAACCCGTTATAATATACGTAGGACAAGATGACAGCTCTTCCCAATCGGATGAGGAGGGTAAAGACTAATTGTTAATTACATATCGCACTGGTTTCCAAAACCTACCATTTTGACAATCTTAATGTAAAGAATTTATGTAAACTACGTTTATAATTATTATAAGTTTTGTTATGAACGAATAAGTTCAAATGTAAATATGTAATTAAAAATTATTATTAATTTTATTAAATACATAAATGAAAAGTTAGAATTTACATCAGTTCTACATACACAAAGACAAAATTTGCATCGATTGGGGCTTGAATCTCTAGCAAAGTACAGGTTGCAGGTTCAAATCCTACTCGAGGTAAACTTTTTATTTATGTGTTTAATAAAATTAATAATAATTTTTTATTACGTTTATAATTATTTTATATTAATCAAAACATCGGCATTTTGAAATAGCCACATCTAAAATAAATGTTTAACACTTTCACACCTTTCAATTGTCTGATAATTGATCTACAATTTTTAATACACTGAAATCCTAACTGCACGTCTATGAGTTGTCTGATCTTTGGGCTTAAATCGAATTTTAAAGGGTCGGGTTTTGTTTGCCGTTTACCTGAACCGTCCTTATTAAACACAATATTTTACAAGCGGCATATTTACAACATCTTCAATTAAACTAGCCCGGTTAGCTATCGATTTCTGTTTGCCCCTTCCATGCGAAAAAAACGACAATATTTCGCTATTAACATGGTTTATTACTCTGATATTCTGGGGCGTACTTTAATTATATTAATAATACTACGTAGGTTTAATTTTATCTACACGGAAATTTTAAATTTATTGTAATACATCCTATTTTAAACAGATACTACATAATTCAATACGTAATGTAGCTAAAGCTCACTGGCGATAGGCGATAATCATGTAATGCATACCGAACGGACATTCTCTGCTTTCTTGTAGGATTTATAGGAGGGCGTCGCTATGTATTTTAAGATGCCACGAAACTATAGAAGTTAGAGCTGGTAACACTGTATTTCCAAATACCACCATACTTAAGTAGTAAGCTCTGACTGTCAGTTGAGTAGCTGCTGTCATGGAGCACACGTGGTACATACGATATGTTATCGAAACATTGACTTGTCAAGAAAACATGTGCGCGAAATGATCTACCACGATTTTAAGGTCGGTTTAATTTAGCAACAAAGTCATGAACGATTGCAACTCGCATTTGGTGTTGAAAGTCCTTCACGCGAAACTCTGTTCCGCTGGTATATCGAATTTAAAAGAGGGCGGATATCGCTTGTTTATGAGGCACGTGCTAGTACGATCTGTTCTTCAGTTACCGCTGTAAACATTGACACAGTAAGAAGTATGATCCACGATCCAGGATGAACACATTAAGCGGTTGAGGAGACTCATGGTGTTGGATCAGCAACAGTAAATACAATTTTACATGACCATCTTCGGACGCAAAAAATTGTTACTCGTTGGGTGCCACACACGCTGAATGATTTCCAAAAATCCGAGCGAAACGTTAGAAATGTTCAATAATGGTGAACATCGTATTATATCTAAAATAGTAACAGGTGATGAAACTTACATTCCATTTTACAATATTTCTATCCGCCAGGAGAGCCGTATGTGGATCCACGAAGATGCAACAACACTAACGATGGCCAAAAAGCAAAGGGCTGTCAAGAAAGTTATGTACGCAGTTCCTTTCGTAGTACAGGATTAGTAAAAGCAATGAATCTGGAAAATCAACGTACAGTTACGGGAAAGTGGTACACCACAAAATGTTTACCTGCAGTTCGTGAGTCAGTCAACATTCGCGCGTTAATATTGCATCACGACGATTCATCGTCACATATCGCACAGCAGATAGTTAAATTTTTATATGAAAATAATGTAAAGGTCATTGAACATCCACCCTATTCCCGTGCTTTGGCCATGTGTGATTTCTGGTTGTTCTTTAACCTAAAGAAACACTTATGTGGTCGACGTTTGACGACAGAGTATGAGATAGAAGAAGCAATTCATCAATTTTTTGAGAGCATTCCAAAAGATGTCTGGCTTCAAGTTTTTACGTTGTGGAAGTTTCAGTTACGAAAGTGCATTGATGCAGGAGGTGATTATTTTGAACGCAAATAAAATCATTTTCATAAAAAGACTTATAGTTTTCTAGTATCTCAAAATACTTAGCGTGACCATCGTATACTGCTTGTTGTTGATTTCTCCACTTTCACTTTCTCTTTTCCTTTGGTTTTATCGCTCTCACTTTTGTTTCTATTTTTGTGATTGATCCTTCTTTTAATAATGGTTTGCATGTTTTTAGTAAACGTTGTGTGTCATTCCTTGTATTTCAGTTAGGCGACCGTTTTTCAACTTCTATCGCTGCTCTTATTATCCATAGTGTATTCTACGCTGGCCAGCATTTTAGTCTTATTCCAATCCATTCTGTGATGTTTGTTCTACATGCTGTGCTAAAGATGAGGTGGTTTGGTTCTTTGTCACCGCGTTATTGTATTCATCTCTCCTCACATTGATTCTTCGGTTGATTTGGCCGATGTGTGTATGGTATGTGTGTTGGCACATGGTATCCCGTACACTCCTTGATTTTCCAGTTCAATTTTGGTTTTTGGATTGCGTATCATTGTTGATATTTTCTTGTGGTTCCATATATTGTTGCGATGTTGTTTTAGCGGAGTACTGTGCTTATATATATATGTATATATATATATATATATATATATATATATATATATATATATATATATATTCAAGTATATATGGTTGATTTTAGGTTTTCGCGAGTGTAGTATGAAACACTGTTGTTTATCGGGGCGTTGTCTCGCGTCTGCTGGTGATGTTTCTGACTCCTGCCAGTACAAAACGACGTTTCGGCAAAGTCTCATTTGCCATTTTCAAGTGAAAATGGCAAATGAGATTTTGCCAAAACGTCGTTTTTGTACTGGAAGGAGTCAGAAACATCACCAGCAGACGCGAGACAAACGCCAGATAACAACAGTTTTTCATATATATATATATATATATATATATATATATATATATATATATATATATAAGTAAAAGCCTGTTCAATCAGTATTATAAAATATGGTTTAATATAGGGTAGAAATGCGTGAAGAAGTTGGTGATAGGGTATAGAGAGCAAGCGTGATAATTATATTAGTCTCAAAATGTATGCCTGTTTATACACACATATGTAATGTTAGTATATTTATTTGGTGTGAAAGATCCTTCATTAACGTTATCAAAAGCTACATTAATTCTAAGGGAGTACGATTTTACGGTACGCTTATCACTCATAAAGGTATAGTTCCCAGATTTACAACCACGTTTTATGTTTTCCACCACACGAGCTTATGTTAGGAAACAGAATAGGAAAAATAGGATCAAAGGGAGAACTTTAGTAAAGGTACAGAGATAAGGACTCACATCCCTTACGTTGTAGAACTATTGAAGTAATCTGATGGTTCAAAGGAAAGAAAACCTATAGATTTAAAGAATGAGCAAACAATTGAAAATGAACGTATTTTAAAGTTTGGTAACATTTTATGTGACAAGAAAAGAGATATAGCTTATGTAAGACACCATTGTGCAGAAATATATGCCCTAACCTGGAAATTTGAAAATTACGATTATTGTCAAGTGAAATAAGAATTTCTGAAGAAGAAAAATCAAAGAATTATAACTTATAAAAGATCTATGTAAAGATAATGTATTAAAAGTCTATAAGATTTTAGTGTGCCTCATAACTGATGCAAAGCGAGGAAGTGATATCGCACCAATCAATGAAGTGAACGGAAGTTCGCGGTTGGTGGACCAATGAGAGACAAGGGCTAGTCTGCGATTGCCGAAATTAGTAGTGACGTTGAGCCAATGGGATACGAGGATGGGCCCCGCCCATGTCAGGATGAGCAAGGGGGATGGCCCATCCGGTGTCCAATGAGAGACGTGGGCAGCCGTCTTTGAAATGTTCGAATGCGCGGACGGGAATGCCCTTGTTGGCAATAAGGGTGTGGAAGATGTCTTCTTCACGCTGCTGTTGGTAGATACCTATTTCTGGTGTTGGTGTTGATGCGGGAGCTGCTTCTTTAATACGGAAGCTGTCTGACGGTCGTTTCCGCTGGTGAAGGCATTGATGCGCCAACTCCAGAAAGTTGACAGTATAAACCTAAGCGGTACCCCCGTGCTACCACTGCTTATTCGATATGTAATGTAGAAACCTGGATATCTATAGAAATGTTTATGCTGACGTCACGATGCGGTTCGAAATTATAACTAGAAAATCAACATGGAAAATCAATATTAAAAAATGCATTTACAAGTAAAAAATAACGAATCTGATGATAAATAATTGCATTTTAATTGTAAAACGAAAACAGTAAAGAGAATCCGTGTGACGTAACAGGACGTATGAAATTCAAATTAGAAAAATCAATACTGGGATAATTGTAAAATTAAAGTAGTAAAGAGAGTTCATAGTTGTGCAATTTAGCAAAAAATAATTGCATTTCAATGTTACAATTAATGATATTAGAAATGATTGTCCTCAATTTAGAAATGTTATTATACATGCAGGTAAATTGAAACACATACGTATCATGCATAATAATTAGAGTAACTATAATAATAATCTATCCTTATCACTTATCGTGAAATAATTCTAGAAGGTACATCTAACCAATAGCTGTAGGCTATGGTTGCTATTAATTTAGAAATGCTATTACATAACACCGTATGCTTAATTATGTTAAGACGTATGCAAATAATTAGGGTATCGATTACAATAATTATCAATAACTGTCTGTTAACTACGGATAATAATTAAATTATCGAATATAATAATCAATACTTATTTGCTAGCGCAAAATAGGTCTAGAAATCATATCTAACCAATAAGAGCAAATAATGTAGGAATCATAACTTAATTTGGAAATGTCGAGTGCAATTGGTAGACGCCACTCATATTGTTGCTACCTTTTCAGATAATGGTTGATGCTGCAGAGCATAGATGTTATAATACTGATAGAGAATGAAAGACGATAGAATATAAAGGGTACAGAATAGATGATGGATGACAGGTGAACGAACATAGATAGAGAACTGATGATAAAGCGTAGATAATGGAGAACAGAGGATAGATGGTAAAGCATAGAGCATAGATGATGGATGACGGAACATAGATGATGTAGAATTGATGATGGAGCCTAAGGGTTTTTAATAATGCTTAGAGAATATATGGTGGGTGACGAATGATAGAACTTAGGTGATGGAGAACTGGTGATAGAGTATATATGATAAAGCATACAGCTTAAATGATAGATAACTGATGATAGAACATAGATGACAGAAAGTAGATGATGGAAGATAGATGATATATGATAAGGCATAAACCATAGTTAATGAATGATGGATGATAGAATATAGACGATGGAGAATTGATGATAGAGGTTTAATGATCCAAAACCCCTTACCAAAAATCCGTAAATTAATTATTTAGTAATTTGTTTATATCGAGTAAAAATGCTACGGTGCATTTCAATATTCAACTATTTCCCCTTCTTCCGTAGGTAGAAATCTTTATAGATCTCGGCCCAAGAACCCCACCAGCATGGCACTTCCATTGTGTCACCCAATCACGTTAGATCGCGGACTATATGAGCGTCAGTACGACGCGATATTAACAGGGCAGTCCGAACCTCGGTTATGAACGTAAGCCCCTAGCCAGCGTAAGCGTTTTGTGATTTTTATTACAATCGCTTAACTTCACAAAAAAGAACCTAACGTTTTCGCTCATCGTTCCGGCATCGTGATCTTCGCCGCTTCGGAGGTAGATCTGTCACTGCTTGCATACAGATAATACGAAGAAGCGGTCATCAGTAGAGGAGCCACAGCCTAGCCGCAAGCAGGAGCCGCCGGAATATATCAGCAGCAGCGGAAAATTCCAGAAGCATCCAGGACACCGCCAACAGCAGGATCGTCGTCGGGTCAAGGTCAACGGTAATAAGTATCATTAATAAAAATTTTAATTTAATTACATTGTTATTTTATTTTAACTGTGTATTTCCTCCGTTTCGCGTTGGGTCTCTGATTTCCAAGCCTTTTTCCTCGGGGTGTGAGGCTGCACCTCGGCAGAGACCCGGCCTTTCGATAACAGATTTTTAATTTTTAATCCTCAAATTTGACAAACCTATTATTAACAACGCAGCCGAGATGGTTAAGCAAGGTCGCCACCGAGCTACTGTTGTGTCCCCTACCCCCGACGCCGTCCGTCCACCCAAACCACCACTTACCACACAATCCTACGCACACACTCGTTTCACCTCCACCTTCCTCACGTACATGCTCTCACTCAAATGCATCATCCATTTCCACTACATCCACTCACTCCTACACTTCCCCACGCTCTACTGCCTTCACAATACCACTCAAACCCGCACATACACACACACACACGCACACGCATACGCACACGCACACGCACACGCACACGCACACGCACACGCACACGCACACGCACACGCACACGCACACGCACACGCACACGCACACCACACGCACAGCACACGCACACGCACACGCACACTCACACGCACACGCAGACGCACACACACACACACACACACACACACACACACACACACAGATTGTTGTTGAGTAAAGACGTGTTTTGGTTTCGATTTCAAAAGTCGGTCTTAAATACGTGTTAAATATTACCAATTTACGTTTGTGCTATAAATAAAGATGAACTGAATGTGTCGGTAGTTAATTAATGCTGCCGTAGCTCTGAAAAGACGTTTTTTTAGTGCTATAATTTCATATTAACCTCCTTCGTGTATATATATATATATATATATATATATATATATATATAATATAACATAATAGGTAAATATACGTGTTTATTTCATTTCATTCATATAACATAAAGTGATATTAACTATCTCTCGTGACCTCTCACCTTTTACTTTCAATTCATATATACAAATGCAACTATATACCATAATTGTATGTTTTTTCCCCTTAATTCGTAATAATAATTAATTATTATGTCTCTTCCCTCCTTTTCTCCTGACACTTCTGACTACAGGGGTGCTACAGATGTATTAAAGGTATCATCAGTTAACGCATCAAAAAATAAAAGCAACAAATCGTTTTCAAATGTTGTGGCAAGATCCAACTTTCCTAAGAAAGAACAAGCCATTATATATCCTTCAATAGAAGGTTTAACTGTAAAAGATTATGTTATTTCTACAGGTAAAATTATTGGTCCAAAAAATATTTTGTTTGCCTCACGAATGAGCAATAACCGTATATGCTTGTATTTATCTTCAAAAGATTTAGTGAATACTTTTACTGAAATTCATGGTGGTGTAAATATAAATGACTTATTTATACCCGCGCGAAAACTAATTTTGCCTGCGAAACGCATCATTATATCTAATGTACCACCTTGCATACCGCACGACGTGATTGAGGATGAATTAAAGAGAAATAATTTACGTTTAGTGTCTCCATTATCCTTCATCGGTGCTGGTATTGGACTAGAAGAATACCTTCATGTCTATAGTTCTAGAAGACAAGTTTTTATAGCATCTGATGCAGAAGCAGTCGCCAATATCCCTTCTTCAATTGTACTAGAATTTGAAAAAGAAGAATACAGGTTTTTTCTCTCGGACGAAAAGATTAAGTGCTTCAAGTGCAACGAGCTTGGCCACATTGCATCTAAATGACCTCAAATTAATGTCATAACGTCTAATGTTTCAGCTAATGAAAGTAACAAAAGACCACATACAGAAAGTACCGAAGGCTCTGTACTAATTTTATCTCAAGAAACCGCCGAAGAAGTTCAATCAGAGTCAGACAAAGAAATTACACAAAATGAACTATCACTTTCACGGGAATTTTTAGATAATAGTGAAGAATTTATCAAACCCAAACTTTCACAAACTGTTAAATCAAACTTAAAGAAACGTAAAATCGAAAATACTCCCTCAACCGAGGACCATAACGAAATTCAAATTTGTTGGAAGGACAAAGACAACTTAATTATGGATTTCGTAACCTTCTCCGATTTTCTCAATAAAGTTAAAGGAGTAAATAATAGTCTTGAAGTAGCTAGGATCTATACAAGCAATATAGACGATCTATTAGGGTTAATTCAAGAAGTCGCTCCCCTTTTTTCGCAACGGTCTATTAAAGAAAGGTGTAAAAGAATAGTGGCTCACATAAAAAGGGACCTTGATCGAGAAACACATTCAGAGTCCCCAGCCCGATCCCAATTAAGACTACCATCTCCAGATAGTGATTCCAGCACATATTAACCTTTCATCATGCAGTGCGAGAAATTAAGTATTTATACCCTTAACGCTAAAAGCTTAAGAACCGGGTTCAAATGGAACGAACTCGTTACCTTCATTAACGTCAATTCACCAGATATTCTTTTAGTTCAGGAAGCAAATATAAATAAGCTTCCGATTTCATTGAATTGCAACACGCATTTTTTCTTGTTAAATCCGTACATTACTGATTACAGTAGAACACTAATTGCAGTTAAAAAAAACTTACGTGTGATAGAGCACGAATTATTAAGTGAATCATACCTTCAACGGATATCCGTGTCTTTAGGCAATACTATATGGATTATTATTAACGTATACTTACCAAACAATGCTCAGCTGGCTGAAGACATCTTAACCACCTTAAATTTGTTTTTGAATAATGAGGAAGGCAACCACCGTGTAATTCTTGGGGGGGAGACTTCAATTGCACGCTGAATCCACCAAGGGACAGATGTGGATCAACAGAAAGGAATGTCAGGTTATCAAATAACTTAAAGGAAATCATAGCAAGAAGCAACCTTATTGACTGTTGGGATTTTTTTAATCGAGATCGAAGTGATTACACATTTTTTACTGCCTCTGGCCCTCCAACAGCATCAAGACTTGATAGAATTTATTGTTCAAACAATATTACATCTTCATTATTATCATCATCGTTGCATGCGTCATTCTCTGATCACCTTTCTGTAGCACTATCTCTGAAAATCTCGAACCCAGTTTCATATCCACCATACTGGAAATTTAACAACCTTCTCTTGGATGACAGTTGTTTCATAAACACCATGAGGACCTTTTTAACGGCGGAACTATCGCATGACATAAACGATCACAACATAATATCTTGGTGGGAATAACTGAAAGGTAAAATCAAGGACATAGCAATCTTGTATCAACGGCAAAATAAGCAAAAGCGATATGAGGAGTTAAACACCATTCAAAGAACTTAAAAACCTAACGAAGGGAGCCGTAAGCGGAAATATACAACGAACGTCTAACCTTATGACGAACACTAAAGATGCTTACTTGAGAATTACCGAAAAACGATTAATTACAACAAAGCACGAGAATCTAGTCCATAAAGATCGTCCAACGCTAATTAAAAAACTAGGCTACCCCTTCAAAACCCTGTGTTCGTTAAGACACTGCAACGAAGTTGTACAAGATTTACCAACCGTGTCTTCTCTAGTCTACAAACACTTCCAGACGTCATATGATCTGAATCGCGTCATAATAAATAAGAATAGTGCTTTATATGATAACATAACTAGCCTACCTGACCAAGACAAAATCGTTTTAAACCAGGCAATAACAAGTTCTGAGGTTACTAACGCACTAACTACCCTAAACAAAAACAGTGCACCAGGCCTGGGTGGCTTGACAACAGCATTTTACCAAAAATTTTGGGATCTTTTAGAATCAAGCTACCATACAATGATAACCGCAGCCATACAGAGCGGTCAGTTACCATCAACAACGAACAAAGCAATTGTAATCTTGTTACCTAAAAAGGGAGACCTATTGGAGATCAATAACTGGCGACCTATTTCGTTGTTGTCAACAGACTGCAAAATTATAGCAAAAGTACTTTCAATATGTCTATCTAGAGTAATAGAAAAGGTCGTAGATTCTGATCAAAGTTATTCTATACCCAAAAGATCATTATATGATACGCTGCATCTCCATAGAGAATTAATTTATTTAGCAAATCAACAAAACGTTCCATTGGCTATAATAAACTTGGATCAAAAGGCAGCTTTCGATAATATTCTCACAACTACCTCTTTACGTCTTAGAAAAGATGAATCTAGGAACATCGATTATTACTAGCGTGAAACTGTTGTATGCAAGTACTTCCAGTCATATAAGAGTGGGATCATTGTTATCGCGAGCTATCAACCTCCGCAAAGGTATTAGACAAGGATGCCCCTGTCAGGTCCTCTTTTTCGCTCGCAATTGAGCCTTTCCTAGCCCTAATCCGGAAATCCTCGAAGGATTCACTGTTCCACATCCTTTCGCGTCCGTAAAAGTTACGGTTAGTGCATATGCGGATGACGTTTCGGTCTTTACCGGTAAAAGCAAGATTTTGATCATCTGCAAAATCCTACAAAACCTATGCGACAGAATCTGGCTCGCAGTTAAATGATACTAAATGCAAAGGTTTTTGGGCGGGAGAATGGAGAGGTAAATCAGAGACACCCATGAACTTCGATTGGTCTTCAGACAGCATTAAGGTGCTTAGAATATCCTTCTTCAACAGTTCGACACGTGACTCAACCGAAGCCTTTAAAACGTTAAGTGACACATTAAATAAATCATTTGCTAAATGGAAGTGGAAGTTACCATCACTATCCCTTC
>JARFJB010002062.1:345000-532500 GCA_036346205.1 Vesta saturnalis
CCTGCTTTCGTACCTGACCAATCGATCGGTCAGGGTGAAAGTAGGGAAAAACCTCTCAGACCCTTTCCAACCTAGCAGGCGTTCCGCAAGGTTCTGCTTTAGCCCCATCCTTTACACCATATTTGCTTCAGATATCCTCAAGTTACCCAACCCGGAGTAGTCGTTGCGCAGTTTGCAGATGACACCGCCTTCTGGTCGGTTAATCGGAACAGCGAAACGGCCTCCAACCGCATATCCAAAACCCTTCGGAACTTTTCCAACTGGGCCAACCGGTGGAGAGTCTCCATTAACCCCTCCAAAACCCAAGCAATCCTTTTCCGCCACCCTAATTACGTCGAAGACAAATTCCCAAACCTATCCTCCAGAAATGTCTCCCTCACCATTAACCAAGAGAGAATCCCCTTCAAGACCAAATCACATACCTAGGTATCCTATTCACCAGAACACTTAATTGGCTCCCCGATGTTAGGAAAACACTTAACAGAATTAGAAACCGTGCAAACCTACTGGGTCGAATCAGAGGTTGTCACCCCAAAACACTCCAACACACATACAAAACTTACATCCGCCCTGTTATGGATTTCCGAGCACCAATATACACAAACATTAACCCTAACCACCTTTCCTCTATAGCATCCTGTGAACGCCGGATATTTAGACGTATACACGGGCTACCCTTCAGGTACCCAAGCAACCTCACAACACAACACGCAAACATACCACCAATCACAAACAGAATCCAAACACTTCAGAAAAACTTTACACACAAAAGGATTTTCGGCGATACCATCCCTACCAAAGAAATTATCACAACTTCCTACACCTACCAACCTCCCAAATTCCCACGTAAAAAACCCAAACTTAAATTTAAACACCCCCCGCGATCTTAACCCAATTATTAGACGACATCCCAGAGGAGATAGAAGAGACCCTCGATAACACCCCTTATGCACTCCGCATCCCACCGTCAACTGGATAACGACCACGAAAGGATACCGGCTGACGAATCGTCAACACCCCTCACTACACTCAACCACATGCACACCTAAACCTAAATATTCCCAACAGTAATAAATCAGACCTTTAACCTTTTTTTTACACCAAATAATAAACCCTCAACAAATTATCTTTCTTTTTTTTAACACACCAAAAATAATAAACTCATGATTGTAAACCACACAATTACAAAAAAATCGCAACACCAACAATAATGGAATAACCAGGGCTGAAGAGGAGGAATCCTGAACAGTCTACGAATAAGCATTTAAGCATAAGATATAAGCATACTAACCAAAAGCATGAGCAAACTAACCTAAAAACAAAAAAAAATAAAAGAAAAGCCATATTAATTTCTTCTTCTTTGCCAGAGTTCTCACAGACTTACTTTTTTTCTGAAGTCGTCTTCGACTTCTGGAATTATCTCTTTTCTTATTTCCTGAAGTAACTATCTTATTTACTTCTCCGCCGAAGTCCTCCTGCCTTCGTTCCTGATTTCTATTCCGACCTTGTTGGAATCATAAGCCGTTATTATCACCTGCCGACAGATGCAGGGGTAAGTTATAAATATTCTGATCATATTTAACAACCCAGTTTTCCGTTTAAAAATTTGGTTTCTGCATTGGCAGATTATTTTTCTATCTCGTCTGCAAGACATCACCATTCTTGTACACGAGACATTTACTAGGGCGTATGCCCAGCGTAAACAAACATATCCTAATACACAAAATCCTCTTCCTTGCTTTTAATCGTATTCCTGAAAAGTATTGAGAATTCCTCGGGAAATACCACCAAGGCGTACACCTGTCGGTATTTTACTACCTTTGCTTGTTAGAAAGGCGTATGCCTGATCAGTCAGCGTCCTTGTAGTTAACCAAAGACGCGTATGCCCGTTCGATTAATTAATCCTATCCTACCGTAATTAACTAACATACATATGACCGAACTTACTAAAATAGTAAAAACCCGCTTCCAGAAAGGATAAAATAAGTTCCTTTAATTTAAACCAATTTCTATAAATTAGAAATTCCGAACTCCTGTTCCTATATATTTTTGTTAAAGCGATAAGAATAAATCACAAATTGAAAATAAAATGTAAAACCCTTATTATACGTTTTGAAACAGATACAAAATTATCACATTTCGTAAAAGTGCTGGCAAACCACGAACTGTTCCTTAGGTTGACCACATTTAATATCGTTTACTTTATTTCATATTCCCGTCACTTTTTTTGCATAATAAAAATAATTATTGCAAAGACCCGCAGTAATTAAATCTGCGTGCATAAAAGTAACAATTTCAGTTATTTTTAAACGAAAATCGATAAAGTACCGGTTGATCTAGTAAACTATAATTATTCTATGGAAACTCAAATCCATTGCCCTCGTCCATGATCTACGCTTTATTACGTATCCTCTTTTCTCTATCATCCGTTCTTTATAGTCTATGCTCTATCATCCATCATCTGGAATCTATTTTTTATCATGTGTCCTCCATCCTCCAGCATCAATTCTTTATCAACTATGTTCTATCGTCTATCATCCATCATCTATACAATATGCTCTATCATACATCTTCTCCTCTATCATCAATTCTCAGATATCTATGTTCTATCACATATCATCCACCATCTAAGCTCTATGCTTTATCTTATATATTCCATCTTCTACCATCAATTCTCTATCATCTATCCTCCATCTCCTATCATCTGTGCTCTACGCTTTATCATATAACTTCTAATCTCTTTCATCAATTCTTCATCATCAACTCTCTGTCATCTATTTTCTACCATCTGTCATCCATCCTCTATACTCTAATCTTTATTACGTATCTTTCAACCTCTATCATCAATTTTTTATCATTTATGCTCTATTGGCGCTATCCTTCATCATCCATGCTGTATGCTTTATTATTCATCCTCTATCTTCCATCACCATTTATCTATCGTCTATACCCTATCACCGATCATCAATGCTTTGTCCTCTATCTTCTATCACCCATTACTCTATGTTCTATCATTCAACATCAACTCCATAATGCTTTGCCATCTATCTTCGATCCTACATCAGCAATTCTCTATCATTTATGTCCTTATATCTGTCATCAATCATCCGTCCTCTATGCTTAATCGTATATCTTCTGTCTTCTGTCATCGATTTTCCGGAATCTATGTTCCGTCATCCATTATTTATGCTCTATACTGTATCATATATTTTATCCTGTATTATCAATTCCCTATCATCTATGCTGCGTCATCCATTCCCTATGCTCTATTCTTTATCATATATCCTCTATTCTCTATCATCAATTCTCTATCACCTATGTTCTATCATCCATCATCCATCATCTGTGTTCTATCCTGTCATACATCTTCTAATCTCTATCATTAACTCTATATCATTTATGGTCGTATATGCATATACCATGCATCACTTCTCCTCTACCATCTATTCTCTACCGTCTATGTTCTATTATCAATTTTCCACTATCTATGTTGTATCCTTCACCATACGTTTTCTATACTAAATTATCAATTCTGAATCATCTGTTCTATCATGTATCGTCCATCATCTCTGCTCTATGCCTTAACATACATCTTCTATCCTCTGTCATAGACTTTCTGACATCTATGTTCCGTTATTCATCATTTATGCTCTATACTTTATCATATACCTTCTATCCTGTATAATCAATTCTCTGTCATCTGAGTTCGTTATCCATCCTCTACGCTGAATGATTTATCATATATCTTTTAATCTCTATCTATCATCCATCATCTATTCATTATATATATATATATATATATATATATATATATATATATATATATATATATATATATATATATCTAGCCTCCGTCATCAATTATATATCAACTATGTTTCATCATCCATCATCTATGCTCTATGCTTTATCATCTATCTTCTATTCTCGATTATCTATGTTTAAACATTAGTATTCTATCATCTATGCACTTCCATCTGTCATCCACCATCAATCCTGCATCCTCTATACTCTATCGTCTATCTTCTATCTTCCATTCTCTATCAATATTATATTATCTATGCCCTGCAGCATCAACCATTATCATAAAAGGTAGAAACAATGTGAGTGACGATCGCATTCGCCCCCTATATTTGAAATATTAAGTTGTGGTCCCTATATTATTTTCTCTTATTGGTTAGATATACCTATTAGACTTATTTTGCGATAGCAAATATGTATTTATTATTATATTCGATAATTTAATTATTATCTGCAATTGACATACGTATAGATTATTATTGTAATCGATACTCTATTTATTTGTATGCGTCTTAGTGTAATTGAGCATCGGGTGTTATATAATAGCACTTCTAAATTCATAGCAACCATCGCCTGCACATATTGGTTAGATGTACCTTCTAGAATTATCTCACTATACGAGATAAGTATTGATTTTTATTATAGTCGCGCCTCTAATTATTATTCATAATACGTGTGTTTAAATATACCTTCATGTTGTGTAATAACATTTCTAAATTGATAGCGACCATTTCTAATATTATCACAGGATTCTTGCGGTTCTATAACACTCATTTGTGTCATGTATAGTTATAACCTTCTTAATAGGTGACCACACCCCCTTAAGCGGAATCAGTTACCCGAGGGTGTTCAGCTCTATTTAGAGGTTTAAGAAAATAACTGTACAAGCTCCAATATAACGTCCCCGAGAGAAATTATTAAATAATAAATACCTCCATCCCTTACCAACCGCACTCTCAAATTTGGTACATAGTATGTCATGTTTGTCTAATGAGGCATTAATGCAGAATCCCATATTCCAACACCAAATATTTCTTTCGAGAGATGTCATACTCTGTACCAAAAAGGTTCGTCACGGCAAGTAATTCAGATATGTTGATGACGTAGTTCCTTCGTTAGAATGTATTTTGTAAAAATAAATTAGTATTATCCTGTGTTTATTTGCCTGCATGCTATCATCCCCAATGTGTTTACCCCTATCCAGCTATCCGACCGCAATCATCCCCAACGTGCTGCTGACGTCATAATAAATAATATGTCACGTGCAGAATGTTATTGTTTTGTAAATGAACTTTAAATCATACTAGAAACTACGTCACAGAATTAGTATGTTATATCGATTTTCTAAATATGATATATTCTCTTTACCGTTTTAATTTTACGATTGAAATGTAATTATTTATCACCGAATTCAATATTTCTAACTAGTAAATGCATTTTCTATAGTGATTTTCTAATTTTTAATAATTTTGTAAACCATTGTATAACAATAATATGCGGGATGTTGCTTTCAGACAAATTTGTTTCTATGCGTACGAGTTCATTTACATAATTTTTACTAAAATTTTTTATATTGAATTATTTGTATTTATGTTTGTGTATTTATATTGCTAAATTGCACAGCCATGAATTCTCTTCACTGCTTTGATTTTACAATTAACCCTTTATTGCTTCTTCTAACTTTAATTTCATACATCCGGTGTATGTGACACCTACGAATTCTGTTTACTCTTATAATTTGGCAATTTATCACCAAATTCATTATTTTTAACCAGTGAATGGCTTTTTCAATAGTGATTTTCTAATTATAAATTTCAACTGCATCGTGACGTTAGAATAAACATTACTATAGATATCCACCTTTCTCCATTACATATCTAATAAGCAGCGATAACTCAGAGGTACCACTTAGGTTTACCATGTCTGCTTTCTGGTTCGAATCTTGCATCGCGCAAACAATTTTATCAGGGTTTATATGTCTATGGGAAGTAGGCGCATCAACGTCTTTACCACCAGCAACGACCGTCAGATAGCTTCCGCATTAAAGAAGCAGCTCTCGCATCCCATTGGCTCAATGTCGCTACTGCTTCCCGCAGACGGAGCCTAGCTGTCGTCTCTCATTGGTCCACCAACCGCAAACTTTCGGAGGGGACGAGACTTGAATGCTCGTTCACTTCGCTGATTGGTGTGACGTCACTTGCTGCACCAGAACATACATATCGTTACTACTTAAAGGAACAAGGCAACGAATAATAAAGGACTTTCACATATTTTCCATAGAAGGAAGTGCTGGGAAAAACAAAAGGTGTGCAAATTTAAAGCAATTGTAGAAGTTAATCAATGATTTAGTACAATTACTAGGTAATATAGGGACCGCCAAAAACACAAACATTCATGTTTAAACGAAACTATTATGCATAACGACGACGTCAACAAGATTAAGAACGATTTGTTTAGATTTACTGGGTCTATTAAATCAAGACAGTGATAATAACAAATAGACAGGATGCTGTGTGAAATTCTACAGAATTTGTAGAAGGTTATCTCATAGAAAACAATGAAGGGGAAACCGTAGCGAAGCTATTTCAGAAAAACTTTTTTACAGTTTGATATTTCCCAGTAACATAGTAACCGATCAGAGTACCGGTTTTTCTTCACAAGGTCAACCAAAATTTTAGGTGTAAAGTAAATTAATTCGACCACGTACCATAGTCAAACATTAGGATTTTTGGAGGATACTCATAAAAATTAAATGCATATCACAGCAGATTACCCTTAAACATTGTATAATGCCGATAGAGTAAAGAGTAAAAAATAGTATAAGAAACAATAAGTTAGACAGGTACTAGTGAAAGTTGAAGATAATAACTAATTAGAGGCGATCTTTATTGGTCTATACAAAGTAGTTGAGAACAGATGTAACGTGAAATAGAACTTTGCTTCATGATTAAGTATTATACGATATTGGGTGTCACACTGGAATCATAATCGGGTCAGTGAACATGCTTAGATAAATACATTTGACTTGAACATATGTAGTCAGAATTAAATATCGGGTACTTACTACTACCAACACAATTTCCTGCAGTAGCACCAGGATGTCGCCAGTTACATATAGGAAGAAAATCGTAGCAAATTTCGACCACTAAGCTGTGGTGTTAATAGCTTCGTAGAAGTACAAGGCCAGTGATCATACATGAGCTGAATAGATATCAGGGGACACTTTCAAGTAGGACCTAATACGTAAAGAGGAAAAAGCTGTGTTATTCAAACTATAACAGCAATTGCTTACCCCCACGTTTAAACAGTAAAATTCATATGTACTTAAAATCCGATCTCTAAAAAATATACTAATAAGCAAATCCTAAAAATTATGTCGTTATAAAATACGGCGTACAGAATACATACCCAATTTCTATCGCTGCAAGATTTTTTATTATTCTATTAATTGAGTCTAATCTGCTTTAATTAGAGTTAATTTAGATGTATCAAGCGGAATTTTCTGGGTAAAGTGCTGGGTAAATGCTACAGTTACTGCTAAAGACAATCCTTGTATTACTTTCACCAAACCTCAAACTTAATACACATAATTGAGCATAATACTAAGATAGCTTTCTAAGTATTCCACTTTAACTACTAGTAACGAGAGAGTCAGAAGCGTCTAGCGTATTTTACAAAGTAATTGTTAAGCTACAAAGTTCCTTTATAAAAATCCTAATTGTTAAATTACAGACTAGTCAAGCAAACATATCTGAATATTTTTTAAACTTTTTAACAGATTCGATCTCCCTAACTCCTTAAATCCGTGTTTATTTGCGAGTACATATAAACGGTTCATGAGGGTCGGTTTAAGACACTCGCTAAGTGATATTTTGAGTTTATAAAGCATTTAACGAGTTAAACCATATGATACCTTGACTTACACGGTGACCACGGTATTTTATTATTTCGAAATAATACAGAAGAATCCAATTTACACGGATCACCCCGTCAGTATGAAAATTATTGTATTGCATTTAAGTGCATATTATCCATAATGTACTTATAGGTTGCGCTTTTTTGGTAGTTTCATACGATAAGGTTAGTTACATGAATAACATCTGTTACAATTGTTAGCTTCTGCGTGTAATTACGTATGATGTATGATGATCGGAAACTGCTTAATATAATAACTAACAAAATTCTATTACTCCCTGTATTGAGAAAAATGTAATACTATCACAAGTTAGCCATAAAATAAATAAAATTATTGTTTCACGTACATTGAAGTATTGTACAAAAAAAAAATAAATGGTTGAGTTAAAAAAACGAAATTTGTGTTTCTTTTTCATTAAAGTGTTAGTACCATAATTTGATTCTACGAAGCAATTTTATCAGTGTTGACAAATGTTCTTTTTGTTAGGAAGAGAGACGGCAGGATGCTGTTATCTAGGATTGTGTCTGCATTATTCGAGAAGCGAGCTTGTGATATATGCAAGGCGGAATGACGGCCTCACAATGGAACATCCCTGCTTGGGTTGCTCGCGGGCGCGTATAAATTACACACTTCTACTGGTGCCACTTTTCCACCTATCCAAATTACGTACGATTTGTACTCACGTATAGCATTGATTCTTCTTTTATTTTCTATTATTCCCTTTACATTTTTTTTATTGTACAACCATTATTTTACACTCTTTAAATAGGAAGTGCTCAAATACTCGCGTTTTAAACCCTATAAATTACAATATTTACTGATGAAATTAATGCAATACAATAAGTTGAGAATATTATTGGGGTACATAACCTTTACACTGATATAATTGCCGCATACATTTATGACGACGGCATACCAGACAATTTGTATTTATACTAAAATATCGCTATAACTTAGAGTGAAAATGTTACAATCTACCCAACACCAAAATGTAGAGCATGGATTTTAGGTTTATTAAATAATTCATGTGGGTAATGGGGGATTTTATGAATTATGACCTATAATATCTTCTGCTTACTATAAATAACAAATGAAGCAGTCGACGCGTCCAGTGTGCATTTTATACTTATTCAAATTGAATATGTAATCCTAATGGAAAAATATTAACGTAAATACAGTGACGAAAATTAAGAGATTATTTGTAGGATGTAGCATATGTAGCTAAGCGTTACTGTAGTATATTTAATTCATGCGTATAATTATTATTTCAAACATAATAACAAACAAAATATACCCAGGTACTACACGAAATTTAAAAAAAACACCCGTTTCAATAGCTAAACTATCATCATCAGGACGAACTGAAGAAATTTCTAATGTACAGGGTGTCCCAACGATAGAGTAAAGTAAGTTTATGCTTAACTAGAATTATTTGTGTAAATATTGCATGGACCATGGGGTAGAGGTAAGAAGTGTGCATTTTTTTAAAATATAGGAAGTTATACACGGTGTGCCAGAAAAGCAGGACGTGAAAAAGTATAATTTTTTTAAATAGAACACCCCGTATTTGATTTTAGTTTTTAATTCTACGTGTCCATACAAACATATTTTGTCATACAAAAGATTGGCTGAAAGTTTTTAGTTCTTGAGATATTCGCGTTTAAAGATTATTATGGTCATTTTCGTGGGGTTGAATGGACAATTGTTCCGTTATTTCACAATAAAAAAATTGATATTTCGTGTGAAAAATGAGTGATATTATACTAACGTTTAGACCGAGTAGTATTTCTAATTTTCTCAACAGGGTGTTTGTTATAACATTCAAATTTGAAAATTCTCAAATTAAAAAAAATCAGTTTTTTTTTAATTGCACACCCTATATATTTTTATTTCATTTTATTCGGGATTAAAAAATCTATCATTTTTGTCAAATATATCCTATATCTATCTTTAATAGTTTTCGAGGAATTTCGATTTTTCTCACTAGCTACGTTACATACGATACTATAACATTATTGTGGATCGTGGTAGCGTTGTTCGATTCACGTTTGATTTGGAGGTATCACATATCGTCGCTAATGTTCTAGAACTCACTTGGGGATTTTCTTTAATTATTTAATAATATTTCAAGTTCTTTTTCTTCATTAGCTGCCCTTTTATTAACAACTCTTTACGTTTGAAGTATTTAACACTACCGCTAGAATCAAATCTATCCATCAAATTTTCCAAGCCAACAGTAGTAGGTATTCGACGTTCAGGATATTTCATTTTGTAGATTCGTTGTGCCAATAAAGGGTTTTTTTCAGCCTCGCCCAACACGTATATCATATCAATTAATTCATTTGTCGAATAATCCATAATTGATACAAGAATTGATAACAAGTTAAATGCGAAAACGACAAATTTAATATGTGTTTATTTTGACAAGTAGGAAACCTTTGTATCTTAGTAACGCAATTATTATTTTCCATGGCTACCAAGATCCATGCAATGCAATGTTATCGAAAATAAAGTAGCTAGTGTAAAAAAATCGAAATTACTCGAAAACTATCAAAGATAGATATAGGATATATTTGGCAAAAATGATAGATTTTTAATCCCGAATAAAATGAAATAAAATATATAGGTGTGCAATTTAAAAAACTGATTTTTTAATTTGAGAATTTTCAAATTTGAATGGTTATAACAAACACCCTGTTGAGAAAATTAGAAATACTACTCGGTCTAAACGTTAGTATAATATCACTCATTTTTCACACGAAATATCAATTTTTTTTATTGTGAAATAACGGAACAATTGCCCATTCATCAACCCCACGAAAATGACCATAATAATCTTTAAACGCGAATATCTCAAGAACTAAAACTTTCAGCCAATCTTTTGTATGACAAAATATGTTTGTATGGACACGTAGAATTAAAACTAAAATCAAATATGGGGTGTTCTATTTAAAAAATCATACTTTTCACGTCCTGCTTTTCTGGCCACCCTGTATAACTTCCAATATTTTAAAAAATGACACTTCTTACCTCTACCCCATGGTCCATACAATATTTACACAAATAATTCTAGTTAAGCATAAACTTACTTTACTCTATCGTTGGGACACGCTGTATATAACATCGGTGAATGAAAAATTGAAAGTAAAATTTAGAGTTTGAATAGCCTATTGGTCCTTAAATTGAAAGCCGTTTTTTGGTTTATAAATTGCTTAATTTTTGTCTTTCAGTTCAAAATTGTAATGAAGAATTACGCTCTTTTAAATAAATTGCTGCATACAATCAGTTTTCAGAGTAAGTGGTAGTTAGGAAACAAACACATACGATGAGGGTTAGGAATGTAACTATATTAGGCAACACTACAGAACAAATAGAAATAAAGTATGTAAAATTACCAAACTATCCTGTTTATACAAAAGGTCTATCTAAAAAAAGAAAAAAGATATATATATATATATATATATATATATATATATATATTGTAATGTATATGTATAAATAAATAAAGTTTTACTTCAAAAACTTTGTTTCATTCTGACTATACGTGATTTAATGTAACGGGTCTCAGAAGCCCGGATTGTGTAAATGCCGATATTTTATTGGTTTAGTATCCTAGGGTTAAAATAATTAGAAAGGAATTTTGTTGGCCTTAAACTTTTTCAAATGAAATAAGTAGCTTGAAATTGAATTTTAATGACGTATTCATTTACATGCAATAACGAGAATTATAAAAATAATAATTTCGTTAATCGCCATTAACTTCATTAACCCATTACCGGCCAAGCATAGTAAAAAATTAAAAAACATAGATTTTTATATGTATTTATTGTAAAATGAACATAAATGAACAGCTTTTACAAAAATTTTCTAAATTTAGCATGCAGTTTTAGAAATATATAACGTTGCTTATACGCAACATTGACCGCATCGACGAAGTTTACAGTCTACTTATAAAACTCCTTAAAGCATGTGGAATTTAAGTGCACATTGCATTTCTTATACAAATAAATAGTTTGACTTTTGCACAATTTACACCGTAGACGAATGTTATCTTGATGCTCTATAGTAATATGTCCCACACTGTCCAGGCGTACTTCTCTTGGTATGTTGTCCAACGACATGAACTCTGCTAGCGGATTCATCACTTTTTAGCAAACGTACTGCGATATATGATTTGAAATTCAGCTGTGACATATTTGAGTTGTTAGATGCTTTAAACAACTGCCAGTAGTTGGCTATCACACTATGAAAAATATTTACAAAAAGGAACCACCACCATTTCTTTCCTTTTATATTCGTCTTATAGTTTGCCATCGCGCTGTCATGGAGATCTACGCCTTCCATATATTTAGTGTATTTACTGACAACATTTGGTTGTGATATTTGAATTTCCTTGTGATCTTTCCAGTCATACATTTTAGCTGTAGTAAGTAACTGAACGGAAAAAGTGTTGCTTCCTATTGTCACAATTGCATTGTCGTTCCATCTTACCAAGCTCAAATTTCTGGAGTCGTCACAGGCAGTACCATAAGAACCTCTCCTCTTTTTCGTTAAAGATTTAGGAGTTTCTGAAGGACAATGAATTGTTCTGTTATTACAAACGGTACCTGTGGCAAAAACGATGTTTTTATATAAGAAACCGAAGAATTTATAGGAAGAAAAATAGTTACCATAGAAAACTCTGTGGTGAGATGGTGTTTTGTTTTACTTTTTTCCTGATTTGGTCTTGCTCCGGGATATGGTATACAACTAAAAGGATAGCTATCAGATGAACATAAGCACCATAACTTAAAACCAAAACGCACTGGTTTGCCCTTTATAAACATTTTACATGAATGGCGGAATATTCCAAATTGCTTATTTCGAATATTTACAACATCAAAAAGTGGTCTTCGTTCAGCGAATCTGTCATCTTTATCAAGATTTGAGTTATCGGACATATGAATATGTCGTTTGATGTTTTTGAATGTATTTCTACTTTTGACAATTTCAACACTGTTGTCATCTCTGCTTCAATACATATCAGCCTGTGGGAGCATATAATATCCTGAAAGGATCGTAACCCCAAGAAATCTCTTCAGGTCATTTACACTCAAGTTGAAATCGTGACGATTGTGATCTCTCCCGTATTTTAGAGAGTAGTTCACAATCATAGTCACTAGCTCATCGTCGGAAAACAAAAAAAAGCTCTAAAACAGACTTTCCTTCCAATTTATCCCGTAATTCTCGTAAACTTTCTAATTTTTACTTTTAATTATGGCAGCTTGTTGTAAATGATTTCTTTTTTTAGCCAAATAACCTCATCACTGGTCTTTTTGCTTTGTTGGTGAGAAAGTAGTTTCAACCATTTTACAGAAAGAACATCGTTGTCGGAATCACTATCAGAACAAGCATTATCGCAATTTTTCTTGAACTTCCAATTCAAAAGTAGCGGCTACATCTTTAGACACACTTTCGTCAGACATAATCACATTTTCATCTACATCTTCTTCATCTGTAACTTCATCCATGATATATATATATATATATATATATATATATATATATATATATATATATATATATATATATATATATATATATCATTCACATCCTAGAAAATAGGTCTTGATTTCCTAAACAAAATAAAAATTCTAACTTAGCATCTTTATCGTTTTATATTTCTAATACAGCCTCTTCTAATGCCCCTTCCAATTTCTTTTGTGTTAAAAATCTATTTCCTGCCATTATAACACAAATATCAACAGAAACCCTGTAAAAACGCCCTTTTTGAAAGAAATCACCACTGAAATACACCTAAACTCGCTCAAATAGCTTGGGTTACACTCACGAATCGCCATAAAAATTTCAAGCCTGTTGCGTATACGCAACATAAGCACATTTCACAATTGTTTTGATTTATAATAACTTTTTTTTGGCGATTTTAAGCAATAGATTACTTGTTTGTCTTATACAAAGAGTAGTTATGAACAAACACAGTAAACATAACGGAAATATATCTTTCTTTGATATAACTGCATAAATTTGCCATTTTCAAAAACTTCTACAGAAATGCATTAGGCTAGGCGAACTCGAAAAGTTTTTTTTTTGTATAGATTAATGCATATACAATAAATCAGTATTTTCCTGTTTACTCATTTTAATTTAAAAATAAATATATCCAAACGTTGCGTATACGCAAGGTTGGCTGGAAATGTGTTTTAATAATTACTTACGTTTTTAGAAGTGTCTAATTATTGCACTCATATTCATATATATTCAGTTTTCCGTATTTTCTGACATGTTCAACTTCAACATAAGGAACAGTATATAAATAATAAACAAGACGGCCTAGTGTAAAATAGATGTAACTGGTGTTAAACGTAACATTTCGTTGAACATGCATGCTTATTTTGTAAAGGAGAATAATCACGGTGGTGCACTTCAAGAATGGCAATTCAGCACAGAACTGTGGACACGTTACCAGGCAAATAGAGTCGAGGCCATGCACTGCACGAAGAAATGCAAAAAAAATGTACGACAAACTGTGGTGCCACAAAGACTCCACGTTGTAAATCAGTGGGAATGTCATAATAAAGTATTGATTATGCAATATGGAATAAGGTCGAACCTTGCGGCAAGTTTGCTGTGGTTTAATAAGTTTCGAAAAAAGCATTAACCCATAAAGGCCGGTTAGTCAGGTACGAGAGCATAGGTTTAGAAAATTGAGCATGGGTACGTATGGTGCGGATTCTGTCGATGTAATCTACATGCCAGACTCTGACAAGTGCTTACTTACTGATTACAAAAACTGCCTGAAGCATTGCTTGTGATTTAACGCTCTGATGGTCTCTTTAGCATTGGATGGTGACACGTACGCTTTGGTGTAAATCCTCACTGATTATCAGGAAGAATATTATTGGTTCCAAGTGGTCTTACTAGAATCTGCTCAAAGCATTTTTCAAGATAGTTTAGGAGAGAAATGGGCCTGTAGGAGTTAAATAGTTGTGTGGTTTAAGAAGCATGACTGTGAAACCAAATTCTGACAGTAAAAGAGTGTAAAGTATTTGTTGTATATGTGTAGTACTAAAATGGTCCAGCACCGCAGGATAGTCCAGTTTGGGCCGTTGTGGTCTGAGGCTGAATTACGTTTTTTTTTTTAAGTATAAGGTAACTTGGATCACCGTAACGAGAGCATAGGACACTCGTCCTATTGAATTTAGGAAGGTTTTAGGTAGTGTAATTGTTTACGGAAACCATACAATAGTTCTTTAAAGTCATATAGAACTATGGATCAATGGACACCCTAAAGACGATTTGCACGTAATAGTCGAACTTGGTTGGTAAAAATAATGTCGCCTTAAGGATCAGTGACGTGGTTTAGGGGTTCATTTTCTTCTGGTCAGTCTGCTGAAACGCTGACAAAAGAGCTTAACCGTTTCGGTAATCAACTTAGAATATGGTTGGTGTCCAGGATTTTTCCATGTGTCTCTTGATTCCTCGCGTGGTTAAGGCGTTGAGGTTCTTATATTCTCTGTTCAGAACCGGATCTTTTAATCTCAAGAATTGACAGCACATTTGTTTTTTTTTGTTTGGTTCAGTGCACGAGTTCCCGGGTAGAACATAACGTTGGTTAAAATCCGGTACAATATTGCCCAATATTCAAACATCGAATCTCAGTTCTGATCTGTAACCATTACTTGCCCAATATCAAATACTACTTTTAACACCATATGGTTGTATTGTATAGCGTTGGTTTAATACACGCTATTGGCCTTATTACAATATTGGTTGCACTACACGACAACAACGTAAATCCAATAATGGAAAATTTATGTGTAGAAGTAAATATTGACAAGGTATAATGTTGTCAACTTGAAGCTAATATGGTAAATACAATATTTATCCAATAAAGCGCCAGTATTTTATTTGTAGCGTTCCATAGTATAATACTGGTTAAATATAGATTTATCGATTTCTTTACAATATTGGCAGCACTAGATGTCACTAAATAAGTATAGTAATGGAAAATCAATATTGGAATGACATGGTACTATCAGCTGTACACTGTACAGTTATTGCAATCTTTATCCCATAAAGCTCCAGTGTATTAATAAAGTTGCATTCTGTACACTATATATATATATATATATATATATATATATATATATATATATATGTCGCTAATTTTATTATACAAGCTCTCACTGTATGCCACTAATATATGTCCAATAATTGGAAATTTATGTGGATCAGTTAATATTGAGATGATATAGCGTTATCACATTTAAACCTATATTGTTTCCACAATGTTTAACCGATAGAGTGCCACTATTGTGTTTAGAAGGTTGTACTGTATGTTGTGGGTTACACATGTATTTATCGACTTCTTTACAATATTAGCCACACTGCGCGCCGACCACATAAATACAATGATGAAAAATTATCGGTCTCTTTAAATTATAGCCTATGCTATAGGGCCGTTTCGACCCGGGGTGCAATGGATCCGTGGCACGTGGGCGGTAATATATTATAATATTTATAATAATATATTTCAAAACCTAAGCATACAAAAACCAAATACTAACTTGATCATTTAAAGTGAGACATTTTGATTCGTTTAAGGTAATGTTAGTAATCGGAGTCCTTCATCTGTGCTCTAGGGTTTGTATAAGCGCAGCGTACTGAAACCTCAAAATACTCCTTTATTCTTTAGGTAATAGGCACTTATGCCATATTCTACAATATATCTACACCCCTTCCTTCCAATACCACCAATTTATTGAATTAAATTAATCTCAAACTTATTTAGTTTACTAATACTATTTTTCCGGGAGCACGACTAACCCACTGCCCAATGATTCTCCAGTTTATATGAATATCATTTATTGCTTGCTGTAATTCTCTTTTACTATTTTTTGGAGTAGTTACTGTTGCGCTTAAACCTATATAGTCAGTTTTTATATACGATTTAATATTTTTAACTATATCCTTCACATAAATGATATATAGCAGAGCTGAGAACCCTTCCTGTTTGAGAAGCTCCTTTCGAAATGATTCACTTTACTTCTTAATTATGAATGAGAACATCCTATAGAAATGATTCACTTTACTTGTTAATTATGAATTCTGCAGTACTTTGAGTTTAATTAAGAAATAATATCTACTGTTTTGAATATTCGCGGGAAATCTTATGCCGAATTTCCAGGGTTTAAAATTTTCCCATTCTTTCACTGTATTTGTCTATTTAATATAATTATAGTATGGTGTATTTTTTCCTTATATAACAAAATATTCAATATACTTGAATTTACTATAAATCAACGTTTGTTTTAAAAACGTACTGTACTTCTTACTTCGTAACTTGTTGGAAGTTGCGAGTTTTTTCGATTGCGTCCTCGTTTGTTTTTCTGCTCTGTGAAGGATTTTACAAGAAACAACTTGCTTAAATCTAGACCTTGTAAATGCGCGCACTGAGTTGAAAAATGTCATTTGGATTCCGAACGTATTCGTTTCAACAAAATTAAAATATTGTTCCTTTGTGCATAACTGTTATGTTCGATTTTGTGATTACCATTGAGTTATGGGGCTGCAAATTTATTAAACGTAAGTACACTTTATGGTATATATTTTTTGTTACGTAACTTACATAACTAATAAAATAAATTTATATATCTAGATGACACATTTTGGAAAAAAAAACGCAAATATTTTGTAAATGCTTTAAAACATAACGTTAATTAAACGCGCTATAGGTGTAAAATTTAATTAATCTTACCTTGGGTGCCCTACTTTTCCTACTGTTTATTGATGTGATTCTTCCCACACTGAGATGCCCATTACTTCCCTATGTTGACGATATGAAACTCTACATTGAAATTACGTCAGGACAGGATGCTCAGGTACTCCAAGACAATATTGACACTCTAGTGAGCTGGTGTTATTGCAATAGCCTTGGAATTAATTTCGCGGTATTGTTTCTTATACACGCCAAGCCACACCGGTGTTGAACCTTATAATATTAATAGTTCTGATCTTCCCAGAATGAGAAAAGTTAAGGATCTCGGTGTTGTGTTTAACTCTAATTTAAATTTTTTGGAACACATACATACTCTCTGCTTATCTGCCAGCAAATCATTGGGATTTGTTATAAGAACATATAAAGACTTCTCCGACGTTACACTATTTAAAACCCTTTACTATGCTTATGTTGTAAATGAACTGGAATATGCTAATTTAATATGGTACCCCATTAATGTATCGCATTGCTTACCATAAAAAAATACTGAAATTTCTATCCTTCAAAGTGGACCATCAGTATCCGGAGCGAAGCGTCAGTTACAATAGGCTTCTTCTTCGCCACTCCATGTTGTCGTTGTCTGAGAGAGCTACAAACAGCGAAGCTTCTCAGAATGATCATTTTCAATAGAATTGATGCTACATTTTTGTTAAGTCAGGTGCCATTTCTGGCTCCGCAAATCGAAACCAGAAATTTAAGTTCCTTCTACCCTCAACCTGCCCTTACCGATTATCCCCAATTCACCTTATGTGTGGAACTTCCGAAAGTATTTCCGGATATATTTAGATAAATTGGCTTACCCTAGGTTATATGTGATCTTATAGGTCTTATTGGTTTTTTTTTGTTTTTGTTATATTATATTATGACAGTTTATATTGTTATAGTTTACATTTATTTTCATTGCTGTGTTATTATATTATTGTTAAGAATATCTTTAGTTCTTGTATATTCTATATGTCCTATAAGCGGGTTTCCTGTTGGGTAAACAAATATTATTATTATCAATTGGAAGAATTAAAATATAATCGCTCTTTTGCAAAGTACTAAACCCTAATTAGCGTGTAGAAACAGCAGAGCATTGTTTTGCAAAGATTTAGCTTTGTATGTACCCAAACATTTTAACTCTTACATTTTGATAAGTGTGTTGACCTTACGTCATACTTCGTTTTATTTTAAATGGATGTCTGATAATCGGAAAAAGCTTTCTCGAGCTCAATGCAGAAAAAGAAAGCTCGAAAAAGAAGACATGCAGAAAGACAAGTGCCTCACTCAGACAATATTCTACTTGGGAAAAGTCGGAACAGGCAACAGTGATTACATCAAATCAAGATGACGAGATCGACGAGGCACAGGAAGGACCACCTTATTAAATAAAATTCTGACGAAAGTTGATTTAACCGAAAAGACAAATCCAACACTGGCTGTCTTTAAATGAAGTATTTTACATTTCACCAAATACACTAAGTTTTAGGCCTTAGTCGAAGTTTGGCCATCGTTGGAAGAAGTACACAAAACAGTCTGTGAGATTATGATTTTTTACTTTTCTATTTGCATAATTTAATCAATTATTGCTGTCTTAAGATGGTCTTTGTGTGCTTTATATGTTTACTTGTGAATGTGTTTTTGTGCTTGCGTTATTCTTATCCAATAAACTGTGTCATTCAATGTTTCTAATTGAAATCTTGATTAATGAGTTAGTGTGGAAAAAAAGGAAACATTACAGAAACATGACAAGTAAATCGCACGTTTCGTACAATTACCCAATAGAACATAGACATTGGCGGAATAGTTCATTTCGACGCGGCCCCTACGACGCCTCCACTTCAACACCGCCGCTTCGACGTGAGATCATCTCGACGCGAGATCATCTCGACGCGAGCTTAATACCGCCTTTACAATACGTTCAAACTAAAAATAACGTATGAAAATGCTTTCACCACTATTACACATCATAAAAATACTTTTAGGTTTAAATCGTGTATTTTTAATTTATATTTTATGTAAATTTAAACGTTTCGATAACAATTACAAACTTGTCTTTCTCAGTAAATGTTAAAATCTCAGACAAGGAACTTTCCTTGCCTAAGCTTAAAATCTTTAAAAATTACTTGGGATGTTAGAACAAATTTATGAAATATAAAAAATATAAAAACCCAACCATAATCCTGGTATCAATATAAGAGTTCGATAAATGTACAATTTGTTACATCTCAAGTAAGTTCTTATACCTCTTGCACTCGTAATCCTCATTCACAGTATCTGTCAATCAACCGGTCAATAAACAAAGAAAAAATTCTTACTGATACTGAAGTCTCATTAAACAAACATTAGCAAAGGTGTTTCCATTAAATCTGCGTTTAATAAGAAATGCAAATTAAGGGATTAAATACAATTGAAAATAATCTTTGATAAGTATCAGATTTCCGTTACCATTAAACACAGATAAAGCAAACAACGCTTTTTGCTAAATAATAACATAATGAGCCTCAAGAAACAATTACTTAGAAATGAATTAAAATTCTTTGGTGTTTCTAATAACACACAATTCAAATATATGAAAGGGGGGATAATAATTTTGCAGAAATATGCAGGTTTGGATTTTGCATTTATTAGTTCTTCGCGTGCCTTACGATTAATTAAATTGCGTTCACAATGATACGTTCAATTCGCAACAGGGAAAAATATGAACACAATGGATACCTGTACTGTTTCGATAAGTTAGTTGCTAATGGTACGAAAAAATCATGGCGTTGTGATGAACTAAATAAAAATATTCGATGTAAAGGTCGTATTTATACAGACGCTGTAAGTGACGAGTTTGTTCGGATTGTCAGTACGCATTGTCATGGTGGTGATGCTGCGCGGGTCGAAGTGGTGCATACAATTAACGCAATTAAACGGAGAGCTATCGAAACTCGAGAAATCCCAAATCAAATTCATACCAATATCACTCAAACCATGTCGGGTGGAGCTATGGGTGGTTTTCCAAGTCAAAATGCTGTGCGACAAATAGTTGTTTAATGCAGCACCAGCACAACTTCTAGATCGCGCACCTATTGTAATACTTGACAATTACAAGAATTATGGAGAAGACAATTTTTTACTTGCTGATTCTGGATTTGGTGACGACATGACAATTATCATTTTTGGTAAAGCCAGTGTTCAAACGTGGGTTATGTACGGAAGAAAAATTTACGTTGATGGGACTTTTCGACTTACCCCCAACTTATTTCAACAGGTGAGTATCCTTCAGTGATGTAATCTGTTATTCTTATAAAGAATGACACGTTAAAAGTTCATTATGCTTTAATTTTGTTCTTCGATGATACGTGAAATTAAAATTAAATACATATTAGGTTTTTTTATTACGATAAATTCAAAACATAAATTTGATTGATACATATCTACATGAATTTTTGAGTTGTGTAAAGTGTTTTTTCAGATCTTTGTTATAATGGCAGAATGTGGTGGTTTCGTTTTACCCATTTTATATGCACTGTTGCCAAATAAAACAGAAGAGACGTACACGTGCATGATATATTTAATTTGTAATACTTGGCCAAATTTCCAACCGTCTCAGATATCTCTAGATTTTGAACTAGCTGTAATTAATTCTTTCAAATCTAATTTTCCTCATGAGGAGTTGAATGGGTGTTTATTCCACTTAGTGAAGAATTTAAAGGGAAAATTGATACAAGAACGCCTCATAAGTCGGTACAATGATAATGCAGATTTTGCACTTCATGCCTGCATTATTGCTGCTCTTGCGTTTGTCCCAATTAGTGATCTGGAAAACGGATTGCAAGCGTTAAATAATTCATAGCCGAATGAATTGGAACCAATTTTGGACTTTTTTGAGGACACGTGTATTGGTAGGATGCAGCGTAACAATCGCCGACGTCGACCTCTATTCGATTCTAGAATTTGGCCCTGTTATACGAGAACCTTAAATAATGAATCACGCACAAATAATTATGCTGAAGTGGCACATATACGCTTGCAATCTGAATTTGGTGTAGATCATCCAACCTTATGGAAATTTATTGATGGGATTCGCGGTGTTCAGAAATCTATTGACCAAGTTTATGAGCGCTTTGTTCGCGGTGATGATGCACCAAGAAAACGTTGTAGGTATGCGCTGGTAGATCGACGTATTTTGACATTAGCTCAAGACTACGAAAATCTCGAAATCACAGAATACCTAAGGGGAATAGCAAACAATTTTCTTATGGATTAAGGTTTTTTATATATTTTTTTTTTTACTTTTAAGTCATTTTGTAAACAGGAAAATAATGCAAATAATTCATCAACTGTTGGCATTTATGATTAAATTGATATAACACAAGTGTTTTATTTTTATTTTAATTACGACTTATTTACAAAAATGTGAAATGGCATTTTAGACCAGACGATGTTTTAAAATGTCCATGTTTGGATGTTTTGCATATCTAATTTTTTTGATTTAATGGCTCCAAAACGGTACCAGTAATAATAATTTCACCATGCGCGGGTCCAAAAACGTGCTCATTTTTTTATTAAATTAAATGTTAAAAAAACGTGAAGAATGTTGCTTTTTTTTCTTTGAACTCAAAAGCTATTTATTTCAGAAAAAAGTTGCAAAGGAAAAAAAGTTTCGTAATTAAATTTTACACAAGAAGCAGCTAATTTAAAATCGACGAATACATTCTTGGTATTGCAAAAATAGAAAAAACAATGAAAAAATGTATCTTTGAATTTTTTTTTTCGCGCACTCATATAACAGGTATAATAAATCACCACACCAAATTTCATTAAAATCGGTCAGATAGTTTTTGAACAATAATTTGACAATCTATATTTTGAAAAAAAAGAGCCTAAACTAAGACTTCTAGATACTTGAAAATTTAATCACCTAATAAAGAGCACTCAAACTCTCAAATGTCTTTTGAAAAATTGAAATCCATTAATTAGGAGAACCGTTGCAATTTTTTAAACATTTGTGTAAATTTTGGGCTTATAAACAATTAGAATAGTATTGCGAAATATAAATTTTTTTATATTTAAACTTATATTGAAAGTATTCAGAAAGACGCTTCTTAAAAGATAAAAATAAGATAAAGTTAAGAATATAACTCGTTTGAAAAAAATTTAAGTAAAATGATTACATTTTCTATGGTATTAACATAAAACATACAGCGCTTAAGAAATAAATAAAATAAAAAATATTCTTAATTTGTATTTATTTTTATATCTTATATAACATTAAAAACTGATATTTAAGCCTATTTTACTAATTTTTTTTAATTTTTCAATTTTGGAACTTTTAAACAAATAATTCTTAATACTTTCAATATAAGTTCAAATATAAACAAAATTTATAATTCGCAAAGTCATTTTAATTGTTTTTAAGCCCAAAATTTACATAAATGTTTAAAAAATTGCTACGGCTCTCCTAATTAATGGATTTCAATTTTTCAAAAGACATTTGAGACTTTGAGTGCTCTTTTATATGTCATTAAATTTCCAGGTATCTAGATATCTTAGTTTAGGCTCTGTTTATTTTTAAAGAATTGTAATTTTTTTTTCAAAATTATTGTTCAAAAACTATCAGACCGATCAAATTTGGTGTGGTGATGTTCCTAACCAAAAAGTTTTTTTTTTGCCAAGTATGAAGGCCCTACATTTTATATGAGTATTCGAAATAGAAATTTCAAAAATACTTGTTTTTTTACATTTTTTCATTGTTTTTTGCTATTTTTGCAATACTAAGAATGTATTTTTCGATTTTAAATTATCTGTTTCTTGTTTAAAATGAAATTACGAAATTTTTTTTCCTTTGAACTTTACTCTGAAATGAATAGCTTTTGAGATATTCTAGTTCAAATAATAAAAAAAGCAAAATTTTTCATGTTTTTTCAACATTTTGTTTAATAAAAATTTGAGCACAGGTTTTTGGACCCGCGCATAGTGAAATTATTATTACTAGTACCATTTTGTAGCCATTAAAGCAAAAAGTCGATCATATGGAAAACATCCCACCAAAAACAGATGCCGCTCAGTCTATTAATTATAATAATAGTCGTATATGTGATTCTGATGGGGAGAGATAAGTTCGCGTCGAAATAGTGGTGTCGAAACAGGAGCGTCTAAATGAGACGGTCCGATTTATATTATACCGTTGAATGAATCAATAATACAAAACGTGATTATTTAAAGGATGAGTTCGCGTCGAGAAGAGGTCTCGTCGAGATGATCTCGCGTCGAGATGATGTCGCGTCAAAACGATCTCGCGTCGAAGCGGCGGTGTCGAAGTGGAAGCGTCGAAGTGGCCGCGTCGAAATAAGGCAGACCGAGATATTGGTAACGTATAGGAACAAACTATTGGGTAGTAATGTTGGATTAATTTTACGACGTTAACATTTCATTATAATAAGGTTACTTAGTATTGGCTATACATATATTATCCATATTGAACTAATGACAATAATAAAAATGGAATAATGTAATAATATTGACCAAATATAAGTAACTCATATTTAAACAATCACAAAAATACAATATTAATTGAAATGAGCATTCGGGAATATTGATCTTATGTAGTATTCCAATATTAATTTGATATGTTGTACCATTGTGTACAGTTTGGTACAGATTGGAACATATTGTGAGATAGGATTTGCCTATTTCTCTTTGTATTGATTTTACATTGAATTATAAACAGACCAATTTTTAAAAATTATGTTATATTGGCCCGATTTGTTTTGCCAAGGAAAATACAGTTTGAAAAAAAATATGTGTATTAATTCATTTTATTAATGTGCAATATTTAGATTATTATACAAAACTGATCTCAAGCATTAAAATTATAAACCTGATATCAATGGTACAATCCATCTATCTCAGAAAGTTTCCTAACTCCATATTAGCGACAGGTAGGTGTAAAATTGCCGTAAGTGACACAGTCTAGAACCTTTTCAAATTTTCCGTACGTAGAACTAGAAACCATAAAATACATTGTCTTAAAAAATGGCTTCGACAACAAAACAATACATAGAATTTTAGGTAGGAAACAGAAGACATAGTTGATGATTGTATAAACCACCCATAACAAACCTTAAATGATGTCTTTTTTGCAAAATTAATACTTACCCACCTTTGTAATAGATCTAAGAAAATCAGGTATTTCCTGGATTGAAAACTTGCAGCTATGTTGTTAATACGAGAAAAAGAACGGCCATAATTCAACTTTTACTTCTGCAGAATACTAAGCGAAAAAAAAAAACTAAAATCAAAACTTTCTGATATATTATGAGGTACCAAATAGGCTGTTACCACCCATTCCCCTAATGAGTTTTAAAACTGTATAAATACATTTTGCATAAGTGTTTATAATAATGAACAAGTATTTTATGGAGATATATAATTTAATAGAAATGAAAATATTCCTTTTTATATGCGTGTGTCTTAAATCAGTAACTTATTTGATATGGGTACTTTATAAACGAGTTTTAATGTTTAATATATATATATATATATATATATATATATATATATATATATATATATATATATATATATATATATATATATATAATACATAGTGTCCACTGCGTGTACTGAGGGTTGCTCCTTAAGGGCTACTAGCGGTAGCTGTATTCATTTTGACTAAATAGACAGTATTACTGATACAAAAGTATGTCATGTTGCATATCAAAAAATGCGTATTTTTTTATTCTATGCACGTATAATTTTTTATTCTAAATCAAGCGTCTATTTCTTTAATTAAATTTTAAAAAACTGGATTTTAATGTTGTTTTTGACAAATTTTCTGCACAAACCTTTGTAAAAATATACATAAATGTATGTTTTCCTATTAACAACGATTCAATGTATGCATGTATCACTTTATTTATTGTTTTAATTTTAACGTTTTTAATTATTTCAACCCCTTGCGTTTATCTTCATAATAAAGTAATTACTTGGCATATGATAATAATATTTTCAGTGTAGTAAGTTTGTAATGTTATTTAACAGGTTTCAAAATCTCAAAAATTTAGCTTAAAAGAAACGGTACTTTTTTAATCATCATACACGACGCATTACATTTTTATAACAAAATTCATTTCTACAGTGTCACTGATAAAGTTACACAAAAGCGAATTGTCCAACTGTAATGACCTATGGTGATTCCAGGTAATTACGCTGACGCTGTGAAAGAATGTATAATGTTACTACGAATTAGTACAGTGGCCCGTATAATTACAGGCATTTATTGTATAAAAATTTGATGAACTGCAAATAGCATAATTTTGTTACCGCTGGTAGCCCCTTAACTATTACAGATATCAAAACCAATTGATTGACAAAAATATGCCAACCCAAACTTGTGTTTTTTTTAGTAGAACACCCTGCATATTTTTGCATTTTTGGATTCATTATTACATTTAGAATAAGTGTATAGAAATTTGTATCTGTATCACTAACCGTTCTGCAGATATCGTCATTTTAGTACCAAAATAGAGTTATCTTTAGAAACACGATGCGAGAGTTGTCACCACGATTTTGTAACTCTGTTTATACCACCGACTATTAATAATAGTCTACTAACAAACAAACTGGGGAATTTTTCGAAAACATGTAAAACTATAGAGAATGATTAACTTACGCGAAATGTAATTTTTCTCAATTTTTTCAAATACAACACCCTGTATATTTTTTCACATTTCGATTCTCCTAATTGATAATAGGTTTCATAGCCATAAGACGGACTCTTCTTGAGATATTAACGCTTTTACGTAAAAATATTCTAAAATACAAATTTACTATGACAATAGAATGTAACAGAACAAATCAGGTAGGCTAGCCGCTCGTAATAAAGAGGAGCAATTGACGCCCCTCCACACTATGCAATCAACGTTAGGGAATATCTCGATAGAAATTATTGGATGAGGTGGATAGGACGAGGTGGTGTGCAAAACTGGCCAGCCAGATCACCGAATCTTACGCCCATTGATTTCTTCCTTTGTTAAAGAAAAAGTTTACCAACATCTTCCCACCACAAGCGATGATATGAAAAATAGAATTAGAGCTACGGTTCAATCCATTTCGCCTCTAATGTTGTTGCGAGTGAATCTTTCGTTTACCGAGCGAATTGCAAAGTGTTTAGCTAGGCGTGGTCAGCATTTTGAACATTTAATTTGAATTTATGGTTTTATTCGTTTATGTTTACTTGTTCAACTTATTTTTAGGTGTAAAGAATTGTTTTATTGTTTAGCTGTTAATTAAGTTTTCCTATCAGTTAAATAATTTATTTGCGATTCGTATTTTCTTACTTGCTCTGGATTTTGTTTTATTTGTTCTTCTGTATGTCAATATTTTCAAATAAAGCGTCAATATCTCAAGTCTTGCGGCTATGAAACCTATTATCAATTAGCAGCTACTTTTCACGGGGAATCGAAATGTGAAAAAATATACAGGGTGTTGTATTTAAAAAAATTGATCATTCTGTATTCTGTATAGCTTTACATGTTTCCGAAAAATTTCCCAGTTTGTTTGTTGGTAGACTATTATTAATAGTCAGTGGTATAAACAGATTTACAAAATCGTGGTAACAACGCTCGCATCGTGGTTCAAAAGTTAACTCTATTTTGGTATTAAAGTGACGATATCTGCAGAACGGTTAGTGATACAGATACAAATTTCTATACTTTTATTCTAAATGTATCAGTGAATCCAAAAATGCAAAAATATACAGGGCGTTCCATTAAAAAAATACAGCTTTAGGTTGTCATATTTTTGTCGTCAATCATCCAGTACTTTGCAAAGGGGTTGTTTTTTTTTGTTAAGAAAATGTACAGGGTACTCAAAAATCAACTGCAGGTACCTAATATGGCAAGTAAGTGCCTTATTTTAAATAGTACATCATGTATTTAATAAACAAATTTGTTGTAATATCACCCTTCAAATTATACTAGGGTTCCTTATTCCTAACTCTAACAGTTTTCGGGTTATTTTGAAATTTTTAATTATGTTATAATAATTCCGATACTCTTAGGTTTACTTGAAGATTCAAGGTGGCATTGACAATATTTAATTATTATTTGACATTTGTTAAATCATATAACGTCATAATCATGTATTTCTAAGGTAATCACTTTGAAACAATAAGCGAATTTGTCCTACGAAAATTGTATAAAAATGAAAACATACTCTGTACACAAAAGAATTGATAGGATATTAACGATTGGAGAATGGAGCAGAAATAGTTTTTTACTCAAAAATATCCCACTCGCAATCATCAAAACAAAAGAGTATTGCAAGGATTGTTGGAAGTGTTCCGTAGAACGGATAGCATACCAGAAAATTAACAGACAAAATCCTGTCACTGGAAATGGAAACAATGAGTTTGAGGTAATTGTCGCCCTTGTTGAGAATCCCCACACAAGTCTGGGTGAAATAAGTCGAGAAATAGCTTTCAGCAAACAAAGCGTTGGTAGAATAATTAAAAGACACAAATTTCATCCATACCGCATTCAATTACATCAGGATCTGCTTGATAACGATTTTATTCGAAGACTTGATTTTTGCCTATGGGCTCTCGACAATGTGGGTGACAATGATAATTTTTGCAACTACTACTATTTTCAGACAAATCTACGTTCCATAATAACGGACACAATTTCCATTACTACAGTGATAAAAATCCCCATTTAGTTCGCACCCTTGATCATCAACACCCATGGTCGGTTAACGTGTGGGGCAGAATTTTAGGATCGTAAATAATAGAGTCTCACCTTTTTGATGGAAATTTAAACGGTCAAAAGTTTAGAAGCTTTTTGCGATATAATTTACTTGATCTTTTAGAAGTTATTCCAATAGCCATCAGAAGACATATCTGGCTTCATTTAGATGGTGCTCCGGCACATTTTGAATATTTCAATAGAACTTTCACTAATAAATGGATAGGACGGGGAGGACCAAAAAATTGGCCAGCAAGATCCCCAGACATGACTATTTTTCTATGGGGCTATAAAAGGTATTGTTTATAACGTACCTCCGATTACAACTGATGATATGTAGGCAAGAATACGCAATACCTTTGAAGCAATAACTCCTCAAATGTTATTAAATATAAAGAGGTCTTTCCAAGATCTCTTCGCCTTTGTATTGATCAAAATGCACGCCACTTCGGAAGTGATTAAGTTATTTCCATGTTTTATTAATATCCCGTATTTTTTTTTCAATTAGTACTAAGTATTATTTACCCTAAAAAATAAAAAAAGGATGTCATCTTGTATTTCAAGGCCGTCTTAATATTGAAAAATTAGATGTAATATAAAATAAAAAGAAATCAAAATAACTCAAAAACTGTTAGAGTTAGGTATAGGAAACCCTAATATAATTTGAAAGGTTATTAAATTTTACAACAAATGTTTTTCTTAAATACAGGGTATGCTACTTAAAATAAGGCAGTTATTTGCAGTATTGGGTACCTGCAGTTAACATTTGATTTTTGAGTGCCGTGTATATTTTCTTAACAAACGTTTCATGCTGTTTTATACAACAACCCTTTTGCAAAGTAATGACAGAGGCTACGCTGTTTTAATAATAATAAACATAACAAGAATAAATTTTGAATTCAAGCCTGTAATTTCAAAAATCATTAAATATCTTTGAAACGGTAGGTTTTAGGTAGGGAATTCTATTGCAACTTGCCTTTATTTTATTCATTTATTCAAAAAAAAACATATAATATCCAGGGTGTTCCATTAAAAAAAATACAACTTTGATATGGATCTTTTTTTGTGAACTCCCTGTATAGTTGAAAATATTTTTAAATTGTGCTCCTAAACACCCTGTATATGCTCTAGGAAAAGAGCATTAAAAAATTCCAATAGGCTCCTGTAGAAATTCCGTGGCGTATACGGTGGCCACCCTGTGCATATATATAATATATATATATATATATATATATATATATATATATATATATATATATATATATATATATATATATATATATATATATATATATATATATTACAGGATATACATTGTTTGTTTAATATTGTCCGAATATTGGGGCAATGCTGAAAAATCCATGTCGGTTATACAGAATGTAATAATAGTTGCACGGTATAAAGAAATAAGACACCGATAAACGCATATTTATATTATATTATTGGCCTCACGTCGATAATATTCTTTCAATTTATTAACTGCTTGTCTTATATTGGGAGTCCATTATTTTAAAAAAACATTGTGATACTATTGTACAATCCATACGCAGCCTATATTACCAATTTCTACATTCAAAAGCAGATTAATATTATACTGAATAAATATAGTTATAACAATATCGGAGTAATCGTGGTTTTCAGTATAGGCCCAAATCAAATTCAACACATGAAAACCTTCTACGAGGTATCAATATTGTACCTATGTTACACCAATTTATAGGCAACCTTATGTTACACTTGGATATAGCAGTTTACTTGTTTATTAGTAATTAAGCCATTTAGCAAACAATTATATAAAATATAAACTTATTTCTAAATATTAGTTCAAATAGTATTTTATTGTGTGCCCTACAGCTGCCATACTAGTGATAAGGCCATTAGCAGCGAATATTACGACAATACTGATATCGTATATTGGTTCAGCACGAATAAATCAATATATGTCTAATTATTGAAAAATAGATTAAGCTAGTCTTGACCTGCACTAGGTAAAATATATCAATTTTCTGATATTTGGATTTTATATGGCACCAAAATTGCTTTTATGCATAGCACCTATATAGCTCTACCACGTTGGTTCAATTTTAACTGTAAGTGATTGGTGCAATACAGGTAATTGATATTGAATACAATATAGCACTAATATTGTCGCATACACTTCGTCTAAATATTGTTCTACAACCTTCCCCAATTATGTTCAATTGGGATTGGCACAATATTGGTATCTAGAATTTGACCAATATCGGAATACTATACAGCACCAATATCTAGCGTTCACCCCGTTTCAATGATGTTCTACAGTATTGGTTCAATACTCTCCAGTTGTGATTGTTACAACCACGATTTATAATTGATAATTGGTATTTTACCAATATGAAAACAGTATATTGTCCCAATATTGGAGAATATTTACATTGAAAAGTTGGGCGGATATTCTTGTTTTACATTTGTCCAAGATTGTTACATTATTTTACCAATGTTACCAATTTTAACGTTCTACCTGGGTTGTGGGAAAGGTTTGCGATATATATATATATATATATATATATATATATATATATATATATATATATATATATATATATATATATATATATATATATATATATATATATATATATATATATATATATATATATATATATATATATATATATATATATATATTGTTTTGATGGAACTGCTCTCGATCGCTTTCAATGTAACGGAAGTTACGTTGGTGATGAGTCTCTAGATATTTTGACGTGCTAGAAGGGCTGTGTAGGGATGTGGTTAGAGATGTATTCGAATAACGTATTCTAGTCAAGTGCAGTAAGACTGACAAGAGATTTGGCCCGCTTCTATTGATTGCAGTGTCATCAAATTGGATGTGGCGGACATTAAAGTCGCGTAGGATACATACCCAGTTTGGAGGTCTAGATATGTACTATAAAAGGTAATCAGAAAGGGTATTGGGGTTGGGAAGATTATGACAGGAAAATAATGTTATTGGGGTAGGGAAGTGCACCGTCACAGCGACGCATTCGAGATACCGTAGGTGCAGAGATAACTGAAATCGGATAAACGAAAAGGAATTGCTGATTAATGGTAGTAATTTTGTGGCCTTACCCTTTACTTTAAATGTAAAATCGGCCGCCTAGCTGGAATACATTGTACGTATAAATTAAGTAAAACGCATTTAAAATTTTACCCTAAGTGGAGGGTTTAATTATTTTGTTAGGGGCTGCATATTGATTGTTATTTCTTAATTAGGAACATCATTCAATTTTGAATTACCTGCTAAATTATTAACAAATTGTCACATTGAAATAAAAATTAAAAAGGCATACCCCTACTACGGCCAATCAATTCTAAGTTGACCGTAACAGTAATTTAGAAAAGTTAATTAAAAGCACGTAATTTTAGTTTCCCGCTACTTATTTAACTTCTGAATTCATTAATTTTTTAATTTTGAATTAACATAAACGTCTGGAGCCGGGTGTGTCACTTGGAAATTTTTAATTCCCTTTTGCATTCAAATTCAAATTCAATACAGTTTATGCATTTTTAGTTACAATTCTTGATTATGGATACTGGAAATTTCAGGCGACTGCTCAGGCGAGATAGCCTCTTCAGCAGCTTGATTAACAAGTTTTTTGGGGTAATTTATATTTCATTGTTTGTTTTTTACATGTTATTAATCTTCTGGGCAAGAAAAAAAGAAAAGTAACATTTAATTGGTATTTTACGTTACTGAATTTAGTAGTATTTAATTTAATCTATTGTTTCTAAAGGATTGTTGTGGGTGGGTGGATGATGTTTCCTCGGAAGCAGGTGGGCTGGTTCCTCAGTACACCAAAATGGGACGGGATCCCGGATGTCGGTATAGCTTCTTTTGGGTGTTACCTGTAGTAAATAGAAAGATTATTAGTGTTATTATTACTGTGCTCGTTAATTGAATTTTATTGTGTAGTGTAAGTTTGATGTGAATTTTGAGTAGCGAGTGGTAAATTGGGTTAGTATGTAACATTTAATGTATTGATAATGATAGCTATACTTATCCCGGCATCCCTACTCATGGCCGCTCCGGAACTATTTACACGAAAAGGGCAAACACCTCCTGACTGTGTGTGTGTGTGTGTGTGTGTGCGTGTGCGTGTGCGTGTGCGTGTGCGTGTGCGTGTGCGTGTGCGTGTGCGTGTGCGTGTGCGTGTGCGTGTGCGTGTGCGTGTGCGTGTGCGTGTGCGTGTGCGTGTGCGTGTGCGTGTGTGCGTGTGCGTGTGCGTGTGCGTGTGCGTGTGCGTGTGCGTGTGCGTGTCGTGTGCGTGTGCGTGTGCGTGTGCGTGTGCGTGTGCGTGTGCTGTGTGCGTGTGCGTGTGCGTGTGCGTGTGCGTGTGCGTGTGCGTGTGCGTGTGCGTGTGCGTGTGCGTGTGCGTGTGCGTGTGCGTGTGCGTGTGCGTGTGCGTGTGCGTGTGCGTGTGCGTGTGCGTGTGCGTGTGCGTGTGCGTGTGCGTGTGCGTGTGCGTGTGCGTGTGCGTGTGCGTGTGCGTGTGCGTGTGCGTGTGCGTGTGCGTGCGTGTGCGTGTGCGTGTGCGTGTGCGTGTGCGTGTGCGTGTGCGTGTGCGTGTGCGTGTGCGTGTGCGTGTGCGTGCGTGTGCGTGTGCGTGTGCGTGTGCGTGCGCGTGTGCGCATGTGTGTGTGTGCGTGTGAGTGTGCGTGTGCGTGTGCGTGTGCGTGTGCGTGTGCGTGTGCGTGTGCGTGTGCGTGTGCGTGTGCGTGCGCGTGCGCGTGCGCGTCGCGTGCGCGTGCTGCGTGCGCGTGCGCGTGCGGTGCGCGTGTCGCTGCTGTGGGTGCGCGTGCGCGTGCGTGCGCGTGCGTGTCGTGCGTGCTGGCGTTGCGTGCGTGTGCAGTTGTGCGTGTGCGTGCTGCGTGTGGTGTGCGTGCGTGCGTGCGTGACGTAGCGTGCGTGCGTGCGTGCGTGTGTGCGCGTGCGTGCGTGCGTGCTCGTGCGTGCGTGCGTGCGTGCTGCGTGACGTGCGCTGACGTGCCGTGTGTGCGTGTCGTGTGTGTGTGTGTGTGTCGTGTGTGTGTGTGTTGTGTGTGTGTGTGTGGGTGATTACTCGCCACAGATCAGTCTGCGTTGTGCCGAAGCTAATGCCGCTGCCACCCGTTGGGTGACAGGTAGGATTTTCGCCATATCTAATCCTCAGAGGAAGCCGAGAATAGCGTCGAATCCTAAAGTGGCTGAAACGGGATTTTTTACGTATGCGGCTTCCACCGCATTCGCTACTTCAGCTATCTCGCTACCGCTCGCCATCGCTTTGGCGTAACTAACGCCGGTTCGGACTAGGGAAGGTGCCGCTGTAGGCGGTGTCTTCTTCTGTCACTGTTGAGGTGGACCTTCGGTCTTCTTCCGCTCCGAGAGACATGATAGTGGGGCTGAAGTTGGCCTGATGATCACCACCACAGTTTATGCACTTGGTCCGGTCCGCACGGGGTTTGGTGTACTCTGTGGAGTGGTGGTGTTCTGCACACTTGACACAGCATGTTGCCGTTCTAAAGCAACGCTATGCGTGACGGAATTCCTGGTACCGGTGACACTGCTCGATGCGTGGTCTCCACCTCAAGTCTTCAATGGAGACACGTAGGCGAGCCACGTACTCCATCTGCCGGATCTTCTTAAGGTCCTCCTCGATTGGTAACTAGGCCAGCAGAAGCGGGATCGGTCTGCCTTGTTTCTACATTCTGAAGCAAGAGCTTATATCAATGTCATGATCTTTTAGCTTAAAGGTAACGTCGGCCTCGGAGATTTCAACAGGAAGAACCACCTTAAACAAACGTTTCCTCTTTGCCTGATAGCTATGGTATGGTGTACCAATGCCTATCCATATACCGCATTAGCCTGTCACGGTCCTTGGCAGTAGCAGGCTGGATCCGGTATCCCTCGGCGATTGCCTTCACACGTGTCAAAACGATCCCTCGGTGGTATAATTCGCGGGAGAAAGTAACCCAGTTCTCCCACTCGGAGTGAAACTCTTCTACGCCCGGTCGATCCATGGTGTCAACAATGGCCTCGAACGCGTTGATCACAGTTGTGGGCGCGGTCGGTCGGTGGCTTGATGGGCTCTTCGACTCCTTCAAAGAAAAAAAATGGTGCCCTCCAAGCCCAAATGCTCCCAAAAAAATATAGAACATGAATTTGAGCTAGCTCCATCTGGCTCCCAAATTAAAACACCCTTACGGCACCTACTGTAAACACAATACAACCGCATTCGGGGTGGGCTGAGATAACGTTGCCGCCCCCAACAATTGTGCAGCTTTCAAAATATAGCTCAGAGTTGCTTGGAGCTAGTTCTGTCTAGCTCCATAAATTATACAGCTAGCACGATCTAAAAGACTTCCTAATCAATTTGCAAAGAAAAAAATGGTGCCCCCCCCCGCAAGCCCAAATGCTCCCAAAAAATATAGCATATGAATTTGAGCTAGCTCCATCTGGCTTCCAAATTACAACACCCTACGGCACCTACTGTAAACACAATACTACCGTACATTCGGGGTGGGCTAAGATAACGTTGCCGCCCCCAACAATTGTACAGCTTTCAAAATCTAGCTCCGAGTTGCTTGTAGCTAGCTCTGTCTAGCTCCATAAATTATACAGCTAGCACCACCCGACATGAGTCGTAATCAATTCGCAAAGAAAAAAATAATGCCCCCCCCTGCAAGCCCAAATGCTACCAAAAAAATATAGCATATGAATTTGAGATAGCTCCATCTAGCTCCTAAGTGACAATACTATACGGCACGTACTTTAAACACAATGGTGCTGTACATTCGGGGTGGCCTATGGTAATGTTGCCACCTCTATTGATTGTATAACTTCCAAACCTATACCTATAACAATAGACGAGCAATGTAAATAATATACCGGCTCCTCAGACGGTTGGTCTTATTGCAATTTCAAATCTCACATTTATATGGTCATTTGATATTTTATATGGTTTAGGGGTCCGGATCCCCCTTAAAATTGTGGTAGCATAGTGAAGATTAATGGAATATGTTAATCTGGCTCTTTAGGTTCGTAAATAAGATAAATAACATTAAACTACATATTTTCTTTAAACATTTATTTGTGCCCCCCATAAAAATCTATAGCTTCGCCGTTATCCCTACTCATAATGTGAACTGTAAAGTAGAATGTTACTTTCAATTTTCTGAGTTATTATTTATTAATACATTTTTGGAGTAATGTAACTAATATTGGTGTTTACCGTTTACCGAATACCACATGGTCTTTATTTAATTCACTTGAGTATCTTACTTCAGTTAGATATTATAATAATAAATTTTATAATAACATTTATTTATCTATTTCAACAAATATGTTTAATACATTATGTAATTAACATCCCAGTTAAATAAGGAAATATTCAAATATACATATAAACACCAACTTAAAAAATGCCAAAATATTTTTGAGAAGTTATACAAATATAAGACAAAAAAAGTTTAAATCTAAATATATACTAACATTATTCACATTATTTTTGCTAATTGCTTCGTTTCTTTAAAACATTTTTTTTACTACGACCACTGTAGAAAGTAAGCAAAAACACACGACACACAGCCTCAGTAAATAGCTCATTACGCACGGTAAACAAATCGCACAGTTTTGGTAAACAAAACGCACAGTTTGAATATATTACAATTTATACTTAAAAGTAAGCGGAACATTTAATAATTCCGCAAGTAGTTCATGACACTTCATGATCTCGCAATCGCTCGTCAGCAGCGTAGCCATAGCAACTATTAAAACCAAAATAATACAAACAAACTTGTTTGAAAGGCGAGTAAGTTCTAATTAATAATTATAAGATACATACTGCTTAAAAAAGAATACCTACATTTTCAGTATGTCAAGTGATAACGGAAATTAAACTCCTCCCAACATGATGGCAATGGCAGAAATGGCAACGAATTATTTACTGCCAAGTAAATCCCGCTGTAGACTTTTTTTGCACACTGTATATGGTAGTAGGTAAAGTATAGTACGTAATACGTGTTGTAAATCAGTTACGCACTCACTCGCCGCTACGCGGCTTTGTTCGTAACTTTTCCATTCATGCGTAATGTGCCTTTTACAACACTTATTACGTAATATACTAATATATGATCCGAAACATACAAATTGCAAATTTATTGTAAAAAATATTGCAAAATAAACAGTTGATATCATAACCTGAGCTGCCAATGGTTTTAAGTTAAATAAACATCCGCGGTACAGTACTTTAGCTTACTCAACATTTATAAAGCACACCCTGATTGATAGACATTGAATATTTTATGACTCAGATTTCTAAAAACCTGTTGTCGGCAAGAACGGTTATTACATATACAATAGTACAAAGAAATATCTGTAAAGTAAGGAATATTTAAATATTTTAAAAATAGTCCCTGTTAAATTTAAAAAAATCTTAGAAATACTCATACAATATTTTACTTATTAGTTGGTTCATGATCGCCAGTGCTTCTAGATGTACGTAATCGATTTTTTTGTTTAATTGCTAGTTTCGATTTCGGTTAACGGACATTAATTTTTGATTGTGAATCATTATGTATTCATTGTAGTATATTAGCTCTTAGATATAGTTTCATTATGTATTTAACGATTTGACTGCGAAACGGTTTTTATTTCTGCAGTAAGTGTCTGTTACCCCAACAGTAATCGAGGTAAGTTGCACGAATGCTTATTATCTTTTAACAACTTTTTTACGCAAATATGATATTTTAATATTATATTATTATTGTATCTTTACTATTGTGAATGGTACGTAATCATAATAAATATAATGTCAGTGTACCGCAAGCTCATGACTGGTAGGTGTTATAATTGATTTTATTTGAACGTATTACATCTCTGTGTAGGAAATGGGTAAGAAACGGTCTGAATCGGAGATAAATATAATTGTAAAAGTATTAGGAAAATAGCATGTGGATTTGTTGTACAATGAAGAAACACAACACTTTACCTCCAAACGTGAAAAAATTTGGGTTGAAATATCGCGGGAACTACAATTGCAAGGGTGTAATATTTCCGAATTAGCAGTTTATTCATCGGTTTCCAAAAATTATTATAACTTATGGAACATTTTAGGGTTACAGACAGATAGTCCCAAATCATCTGTTTCCCTGAACATTTCTTTAAGCAGTACTTCAGGCAGCGAAGTTTCTGATCTGAATATTAGCGATGAAGATGATGTCGACACGCTTTATTTTTGTTTCTGTTTAGATTGGTCTGAATATTTAGAATTAGATATTGGTAACGTACATTATAAACGACAAGATAGGCCAGTAAAAAAATCTAGACATCTTACAAGAGATAGACGTACAATGGTTTTCAAAAATGTCGGCTGGCCAAACGTGTTTCAAAGAAAAGCAAGCGAACACGAAGAACTCCTTTGTGCGTTGAGAAAAGACATAAAATTTTTCCATGTGGCCCTGTATTCATAAAAATTTCGGCTTGCTGCAAAGAATGTAGTTCAAACGTAACGTTTATAGTATTGACAGAGCCTTTACCAGAACATAGTGTAGAAGTAGAATGTACCGTAAAGGGCAATTTTCGAAAAAAACACAGTTCATCACGAAAGTGACGCGTCAACTTCGAGGCAATTTACGAACAAGTATGGTAAATAAATTTGCCCGTGAAAATGACGCTGCCAGCAGAATTCAAACAATGCTAGCAAGTTCTGAGTTTAGAAAAAACAAAATTTTGCCCAAGTTGGGTGCACTTAGATTAGCTAAACACAAAGAATTAAAGAAGCTGTATAAACATGAAAACCCTATAGCAGCACTTCACGAGTTGAACAAACCTGCAAGGGTTTAGCAGCGTCATAAGGAATATTGGTTACTCACCATTTTTCGTTTTTTTTTTTTTGGTCCAATATCCATTTACTGTGTATCGTAGGTACTGTCAAAGAAATTACAGCAGAATATGTATTGACGCAACAGGTTCATTGGCAAAATCAATTATTTATACAGACGGAAGCAAGTCTAGGCATATTTTCTTATACGAAATAACAATTCTTGATACCTGCAACAGACAGTATTCTGTAGGTTCAATGCTGAGCAACTCCCATAATACCCAAAGTATAACTCATTGGCTTTCTGTGTGGTTGAGGAATGCAAGATGTGTTCCTTCAGAAATCGTTACAGACCTGTCCCTTGCTCTAATACATTCGTGTGCAGCAACCTTTGGTTCGAGTTCAACTCTTAGAAATTATGTTGAAGATTGTTTTAACGTACTCTTCAATAAAGAACACATTAATTTGAAATGTTTTATGCGTAACGATGTTGCGCATGTCATGAAGCTTGCAACTGGATGGAAAAGTTTAAAAGGACAACACAAGATTACGAGGACGTTTTACTTGTGGTGCATGGGACAACTTATACAGTGCACCGATGTAGAAGTTCTTGCTCAATTGTTAGATGCAATTTTTGTTGTTGCCTATTCTGACACTGAAGGATCTTGCAACGACCTGCCAACCATTTGCGAAACGAAGAAAAGGTGGCTCATACAACGCATATCCACAGGAACAGTAGAAATTGATGAAAAGGGAAATGGGAAAATGACGGTAGTTTCAAGAAATGGTGCAAAAAAACTTGCTGCAAATGCCAGAGAAAAAGTCAACACTGCCGATCAAAATGGAGATAGGGGCAACCAACAAGTTTTGTCATCTTTTGTTGACGATTTACTAGAAATAGCCAATCTATTGACACTTCGGAGTAGTACCATGTGCTGCAGTTTTCTCCATTCCCCTCGTATTGGTAGCTCAGCGCCAGTTGAGACTAATTTCAACCAGATTAAGAACCGAATTTTTTCCCACATGAGACTACCTGTTCGTGTGGACACGTTTGTGGCCGAGTATATACGGTACAATGAATATGGTTATGGAACAAGTATGTGGATATTAATATACATAATATTTTAATGTGCGAATTCTTTACTTTAGAAAGACCTTAGATGTACTAATGTCACTGTGAATAATTTGTCAAACGAAGGTATTCAAGAACAATATCATGAAGTTTTGGACACTACAAAGAGCAACGCACCTAGAGACTGTAATCAAAGCAATAAAGACAAAATGAACATTGACAAAGATCAGGTTAAACACTTTGACATTGTAACTTGCAAGAGAAATGTGTGTTTCTCTATATTCTAGGAAGAAGAACACAGCAACGGCGCGTCTCTTGAGACTATAGGCATTCAGAAAGAAGTGGAAGAGTTTTTGGAAATACAAGATACGGAAATGTCCAATCCACAGGTAAAGTAACACTTTTGTTGTTTTGTATTCTTTGAAATCTTTCTTTATTAGGATCCTTCAAGCGGCCAAGTATCTATAGAGGAACCTTTCATGCAAATGAGAAACAAAACTGGTGAGTTTCAATTGTAATACCAACATTTGCTTAAGTTACACCGAGCCCATTTGTCCATCAACATTCTACGGTTTCTTGATGATCTGGTTGATGTGTGTCCCTCCTGGTAAAATAGAACTTATTTTTAAGGGGGACTACACCTACGGGGTAATGTTTGTGCATCCTGTCAATTACGTGTTGGTCGAGCTAGCTTCCAATGTGCACTTTGTAAGATACTTCTCCATAATAATGATAATTATATTGTACTGTACAAAAACGGAAAGTATTGCAGACTGCTACAACCAAGGAAATACTAATAATACCCTAAATGAGAAAGTGGCTGAAGAATCTTGGACGGACAAAACATATCACCTAAGAAGAGACCGCGAAAATAGTATTTGGAACCTAATTCTGAACTTCTGTTGGTTGATTTACATAAGGTACGGCAAGTAGCTAAAATAGGACTTCTTCGCAATGGAAACGTCATCCACACGAATTCAAGTAGAAAATGACTTTGTCACTTTAAAAAACACGCGTGGAGTAGACGCGCTTGTCCAAATATTCTGTGTTGCCTACTGCGATTCACATATGATGAAGAATTACATCGAGTGTGAAAAGGACAATAATATGTTTGCACTTTTAATCTTAAAAGTAATTAACAGTGGTGTAAACATACACACGTATAAGCTGAGAGCCAATTTACTTTATCAGCAGTGGCCCAAAACAAAATTACCCCAAAACATTTGGCAAGTAAATTGCGAAGATACAATTACAAATATTGTAAAAAAAGTGTTCGATAATTTTAAAATGGGCCTACAAAGAGATACTTGTCAGTACTGTAACGTTGAGAACGAACAAGAACTGAAGTGGATATCCATTGACACTCACTCTGCTAGTAAGCTATCCGAAGATATTAATGAATACATGAAGCCAAAGACAATACGGAAAACATGCAAAATTTGTAAGAAAAACAAAGTTTGTAGACAATTTACTGTAGATGGTGTTTATGTTGCAATAGAACCAGTGCAAGTTGAGGACAAATTACTAGAGTTGAGAACCTCTCTGGAAGAAATCACCAAAGATGTACATGTGGCGGGTAAAACTTACATGCTTCGAGGAGTAGTAGCGTTTCAGGGCGCCAGAGTACCTAATGCTATGTCTATAGGACATTATTTAACATATGCGTATAGGCACAATAACAAATGGGAACTTTACAATGATTTGTTAAAGAGTAAGGTGCAGGTTTCACCAAATACTACTATACGATGTCATTTTCTTGTTTATAGTCTTTAGGAAAAAACAAAATTATTCGTTATACTTTTTTATATTTCATAATTTAAAATTTTCTGATATTACTGTTGAATACAACTTGTAGTTTTCAATTAGATTTTAATTAAGACATCTTCTGTAAACGTTATATGTAATACGATTAGCTTTTAGCTATATTTGACCTGTTAACTTTTTAATCATTTTATACAACCAAAGAGCACATAGTGTAATATGCTCTTTGGTAACACCAAAACAAGATTACCTATCTTAAACGTATCGCGTTCTTCAGGTACATAGATGTTTGAAATTTCTACAATTAATGAGGGCGGCAAAGTTATCTTAGCCCACCCCGAATGTACGGTTGTATTGTGTTTACAGTAGGTGCCGTAGGGTGCTGTAATTTGGGAGCCAGATGGAGCTAGCTCAAATTCATGTGCTATATTTTTTTGGGAACATTTGGGCTTGCGGGGGGGCACCATTTTTTTTCTTTGCGAAATGATTACGACGGATTAGACATAGCTAGCTCCAAGCAACTCGGAGCTAGATTTTGAAAGGTCTAGAACCATTGTGAGGGGACAGTGTTAGCTTAGCCGCCCCCGAAATGGAAATAATGGTTTTTTTGCAGAAAAGTGGAGCGAGCTTTGGCATTTGGGAGCTAGCTGGTGCTAGGTACAGAGATGCCGGAGCACGAGTGTGGGGTCATTTCCGACATTGGGGGTGGCTAAGGTAACGGAACCGTTTCTACGCAGCATCGACGTAGGTAGTAGAACGTAGCGTCGGCTGAACTTTTAACAAAGTACGGTTACAATGTCAAACCGCGATGTTCACTGATCTGCTTGTAGACGCCCCTTTGCATGACTCACGTCTTAGTTTATACGTAAAATAAAATAAACCTTTTTTTATAAAAAAAACTCTATGGTTTTAAAACACAAATAAGAACATGTCCTCTTTAGTATTTGATCCGGGGAAAATACAATTGAAATAAATAGGGTCGTTATGAAAAAATCTAAAAACAAACACTGTGTTATTTAGTGCCAACACAAAAGACTATTTAATTACTTCAAAAATTACACTAATTTGGAAATCAAACAAACATATCTAATCAAATTCAAATCAGACAAGAGTGTGTTTTGTAAATGTGTTTAAAATCAACTGTCAATAAATAAATAACACTCGTATTTACCACAAAATCCGGAAGCAATGATTTTCTAGCTGTTGTCCTGAAAAGTCGATATCTTCTTTTATATACACACCTAAAAATTGTTTAGTGAAAACGAATAAAAGGGATTATTTTTGAATAGTCTTCTTTACAACGGTAGTTTATTGTTGTGAGGATATAAAGCAAACGTAATTGTACTACATAAATTACTGTAACAGTTAAAAAACTTGTACATCTGCGGAAAAATTAAGCGAAATCACTGAGTTTTTACCCTATTACAGATACAAAAGAAATCGTTTACACAAACTTTTTCTTTACTATACAAACTTATATAACGCTCAGCTAACAGTTTTACAAAATACAATTGTATAAGTTCGTTTGTATCTTTTGTTTTATAACTTAGCTGTATAAAAATATACAAACGATTAAATTAAATGTTTCAAACTTAAGTAGATTGAAAATAGAACCCTATTTGTAATTACACGCAAAACACTGCAAAGAAAATTAAGTCAAATTTATCTTTTGAATCGTTCCGCATTACCAAATGCAATTTTATAGAAAATATAATAATATGGATTACATGCAATTCAAGGAAAATATAGATATCATTTTCATCGAATTATGTCATATAACTTGCCATAGCTTACTGCAGCTTTACTTTGCTCACAGCTGGTGGCAGTAACATTCTTTTAGCGTGCGGTCACGGAAATTAAACCGTAGAATTTAATTTATTACGTTACAGTCAATATTGAAATACATTATTTTCCTATTTTTATCACCTTAATTTATTTCAAGAGTATTTTCAAATCCAAAATTGGCGTTTTTGAACAATTTCTTCTCACTTAACTAGTCCCGTTAACGCAATTACCTTTTAACTTAAAATTGCGTTATTGTTGAAATAATTACTTTTATATTAACGCAAATAGGAAATATAAAAACAAAAAAATTAATATTCATTTGAAGTGCAAATATCAATCCAAAAACAGGTCAAATATTCAAAGCAGAGTGAAGCTTAAAAGAAAATAACATGCACACAAGCACATACTTAATTAAATATACGGTCACGTGCTTTCACAGAAAAAGGAAACCCGCATGTTCACACTATTATAAATATACGCCAAAAGTATGTTTGAGAGAAAAATCTACCTATAATCCATTTTACATTATGCAAAGGGAATAAATGTCCTTTGAGTTAGAAAAAGTTTACGTTATTACTTTTTCTTTAAATTGAAACTAAAGAAAAACTTTCTCATATTTATCATCTTTCTTAAATAAAACAATTCTAACACATATTATTTATAGAATTTCCACAAAAACAGAACGAAGCTCAATTCTCATCATCCAGCGCTCCTAATACTTTTAACTATACCAAAAAAATGGATTCCTATAACCTCAAACGAAAATCAGTCCATAATTAGTGATTATCAATTTAATAAAGCTAACATGCAGTGTTAGTCTGAGATCCGCCTTCGGTTGACCTTCCCTGATCGAGTTTCCTGATAAAATAAATATTTTAGGCAATATAATTTGTAATTTAGACAAAACGTAATAGGGTTGCCGCCTCATATCCCTGCATGAATGTTTTAATTAAATATTAACTAATTAATTTTTTTCGTTAACTACGGTCGTGTAGTTTCCAAAAAAAATTATTGCCGATCTAGAGAGTAAACGACGTGAACAAAACGCCAAAGTCATATTGCCTACCTTTTTCCAGGCAATAATGAAAGGTTGCAAAGTATACAGGTAAGCGTGAATAAATAATTTACCGAGTTTCCTCTCATAATTATATTAAATATGTAGGTAATAATATTACAAACACGATGGTATAGGGCAGGGCCGGACTGGGACCCCTAAAATGGTGCTGCCCTAGACTTAAGAAAGGACGCAATCCGGGGGGTCTTGGGGGCATGGAATACCACACGGCAGAACGGGAGTTCCGGGGAAAAATTTTAAAATTGTAACCTTGAAAACCCATTTTTAGTACCCTTTTTGACTAAAAAACGCTAAGCCAAGTAGCAATAAAAACTGATATGTTTCAGGGCCAAAAAGTTATCAACACCCAAGTTGGGGTAGAAATAATAAACAAAACAAGTTTTTACCAAAAATAATCATATATTTAGATAAAATAAGTAAATGTTTGTTTTTAAATGTAAAGTTTCAAGAATATAATAATAATAATAATAATATTATTTCCTTTCGACACATATAAACGTGTATAGCAATTGTCATAATGCATAGGTACATGCAGAGTACCGGGTGGCCAACTAAGAACGGCCGTCGGCCATATCTCAGGAATGGATTATAGCACAGGTTCGGGAAAAAAATTTTTATAACAAAAGTGGCCTCGAGAAACGCCTGGAAATTATTTTCAAAATTGTAGGTCCACCGCTAGAGGGAGTATTTGACAGCTAGAATTTTAAAAAGCAAAATTTTCCAAAATTTACTCAATTAAGGGGCATATTAAATATTATAATCAGATTCCTCGACAAATTCTGCATATTTTTTATTTGACAAGTTTTAGTCGATCTCTTCAAATAAGGGGGGGAAGGGAGTGGGAACCTAGTTACGAAAAAACGCATTTAATTTAGGTTCTGCTTAACCAATTTTAATAAACTTGATGTTGTTTGAAAGAGCTTTTGTTAAACAATAGAAAATTTGTAAATTTGAAGCAATCTGATTAATAACATAAATGCTAGAGGGCGCTGTTTAATATTTTTTTAATATTGTGTTTTCTCTTTACAATTTTAAATGGAAGCATAAAAATTTAAGTAAGTCTTTAAAAAGTAGACTAAATTAGTAATAAAACAGTGAAAACTGCAAGTCGATGTCTTTTTCCTATCCTGAGATATCGTAAGAAACAGGTAAATGGCGGGAATTGTTCTTCCAACGTCTAGTAGGCTAGTTCGCGTTAACGGAAATTATTAAATTTAGCCTGGATGAAAAGATCTTACATTGGTCTGCAGTAATTTAAACTGTTATACTAATGTTATGGTTGCCGCTAGATTACCTAAATGTAATGCTGACGCTACTAACAATGAGATCAAATTATAATATAATAATGTGATAAATCTAACAATTAAAACCTTAAATAAATAACTACGTAATTAGTGTCACCCTAGATGTTCGAAATGTCGACCGTCATTTTCATGAAATCAATCGCTGACGGGTGGACAGAACAGCAGTTTCAATTTCTGCCCTTGAAATAATTCGTATTGTCTGTCGTATTCTTTCAATCATGTCAGCTCTTGTTGTGTGTCTCTCGGCAAGTTAGGTCTGGAGACCTTAGTGGCCAAGAAATAAACTTCCACGTCCTATCCACCTTTCAGGATATCATTGATCTAAGAAATTCCGAACATCTCTAGAATAATGTACCGGGCACCCATCATGTTGAAAGAACATGTCACGACGAATGGCCAAGGGTATGTCTTCTAAAAGAAGTGGCAATTTGTTGCTTAAAAAAATCTAAATATCTTTCTCCTTTAACAGTCTCATTAAAAAAAAAGCCCAATTATTTCTACACCTAGAATCCCGCACCACACATTTACAGACCAACGACCCTGATGTTGGACCTCCTGCATCCACTGGGGATTCGTTTCAGACCAGTAGTGCATATTATGTCGATTTACACTACCATCACTATGAAAAATACACATAATTCGTGAAAGTATTTCAGGATCGTCGTATATCATATTTGAGAGCCAGTTGCTAAAATCCAACCTGGTATCGAAATCTTGAGCATTCAAACTATGGTGTAGGACCATGTGATATGGGTGCAATCTAAAATAGTATATATTATAAAGTAACCAGATCAATAAGACATATTGAAGTCCTTCGTTGTTAGTAAACGAAAAAGGACTTTAAATGCATTAACTCTCGTAATGTCATTACGATTTTTTTTCGTCCGGCCTCTCATTATTTTTTATTATTGGTACCTTTTTACTTTACTTTGCCTCACTTAATTATCATTTTGTTAGTTAAAATCTATTCACATAGCATAAGATAATTTCATTAAATAATTTGTTGCTTTATTGAAACTAGAAATAAACATATAACGACAAACAAACAAAATTAAAACATTTTTAGCATTATAATACCGAATAAAACATGCATTAATAAATAAGTAGTCACCTGTGTTCTCTTAAAATATTTTGGACGGTGGTTCGACATATACCGAAGTCTCTAGCTATAGCTCTGGTGCTTGAATGAGGGTTAACATTTACATAAGCTATACATTTTCTTCTGTTCTACCTCTGCGTTGTCTTCGGTACACAGGAAGTTTCACATTTCCAGTAGTACGCACACGGTGTGCGAGTCGGAGAAAAACTCTTCTGCTGTGATGCCGTCTGTTTGGGTACTGCAGTGCATACACTCTAGCAGCAACGGTTGCATTTCTCATACATTCAAAATAAACGGCCAACATATCAAATGCTTCTTCATTTGTAAGAATCATTTTGGTACGAAAAGATAAAGAAAGTCTATTAAATGCAACACGATGAATAATTTTTGACATATGCGTGAAAATCATAGCTTGGCCCTCTTTACTAGTTTTGTTGTCATCAGTAAATCGTAATTGATATTTTAAACTGTATTTGTTGTTGCTGGGCAAATATCGGTTTTTATTGATATTTTACGCTTTTGATTTATTAACACATCGCTTGAAAACAAATATAACATTCTTATATAATTAAAAAAAATGTTAAATTTATCACATTATTATTTTATAATTTGTTCTCATTGTTAGTAGAGAGAGCATTACGTTTAGGTAATCTGGCGGCAACCATAACATTAGTATAACAGTTTAAATTACTGCAGACCAATGTAAGATCTTTTCATCCAGGCCAAATTTAATAATTTCCGTTAAAGCTGTTCTTTCCCTTTTGCACGAAACTGAATTCCGGCAGATGTCGCCAGTTTCGAAAATAATAAAAGAATATTTAACCACTCCCAGACTACCTGCTATTAGTTGGCGATTTCAGTAAAAGAATGACCATAATTTTGTCTTCTAGAGATTTCAAAGGTCCGGTCAAATAGAAACGTTATCTTTGAAGGGTAAAATCGAATTATGGTTTTTGTAGTATTAAGTATTTCGATATTTATGTTATAAGTTTTCTATTAATATAACCGTATTCATGATCAACATAATCTTATTGAATTATTTATTCATTTTTATTAGCATAAAAAATGCCACAATTTGAAAAACAAGCATAGGCAACAAAAAAATGACAAATAATAGGGAATTAAAAAGGTATTGAACAGCCTTAACGCGAACTAGCCTACTAGACGGTGGAAGAACAATTCCCACCATTTACCTGTTTCTTACGATATCTCAGGATAGGAAAAAGATATCGACTTGCAGTATTCACTGTTTTATTACTAATTTAGTCTACTTTTTAAAGACCTACTTAAATTTTTATGCTTCCATTTAAAATTGTAAAGAGAAAACACAATATTAAAAAAATATTAAACTGCGCCCTCTAGCATTTATGTTATTAATCAGATTGCTTCAGGTTTACAAATTTTCTATTGTTTTACAAAAGCTCTTTCAAACAACATCAAGTTTATTAAAATCGGTCAAGCAGAACCTGAATTAAAGGCATTTTTTCGTGACAAGGTTCCCCCCCCTTATTTGAAGAGATAGACTAAAACTTGTCAAATAAAAAATATGCAGAATTTGTCGAGGAATCTGATTATAATATTTAATATGCCCCTTAATTGACTAAATTTTGAAAAATTTTGATTTTTAAAAAGTTTACTGTTAAATACGCCCTCTAGCGGTGTACCTACAATTCTGAAAATAAATTCCAGGCGTTTCTCGAGGCCACTTTTGTTATAAAAATTTTTTTCTCGAACCTGTGCTATAATCCATTCCTGAGATATGGCCGACGGCCGTTCTTAGTTGGCCACCCGGTACATTAAAACGTATATAAATATAACTAGAGACGGGCAAATGTATATTTGCATATTTTTTGTTATTGGGCATACGAAACATTTTCTTAAGGGTATGTACGTTTTTTAACATCTAGGCCCCAAAATCACAAATTTTATTTTGCATATACTGCATATATAAGGCGTTTTACGTTATTAGAGCATATACGAGGTGGTAAGAGCATGAAAGTGCATGTTTTCGTCTTTTTTACGTTCTTTCTTACGTTAGAAAGTAAATTTACCAATATTTGTACCGAGATTTTTTAAACTTTAAGCTTGTAATTCCGTCAACTCTCTGGAAGTTATTTTTAACAGACACAAAGATTTGTTTACTCAAATCTTATACCTGCTTTTATACTTTAAGCCGCTTTAAAATTTCTTAGAAACTTAGGTATTTGGGAACTACGTTAATTAGTACTTTAGTAATATGCACAATAACTAGATTGCAGTTATTGACGAACGTACGTCGGTATTTTTGATGTTGAAAATCTTGGAATTTCTGTTTTTTTTTGTTTAAGGCTGGTGGGGTTGTAGTTGTTTGTAAAAATTTCATTTACTTGTAGCCGTTTGAAGTCAACATGCCAAAAGTGGGCAGCTCTAGGAACGATCTAATTAGAAGGTGGTTGAAATCGTATTCGTGTTTTAAATACGATGGAAGTGTAGTGTTTTGTATTATTTGCGAGAAGGAGGTATGTATGACATGCACGCTTTGTTCTAGTGATATTGTACTCATATTAAAATAAACCTAAATCTTGCTAAATAGTTTTAAGCTGTTTTTGTGTTCTTTATGGTAATTCTCATTTATTATTCTAGACAGAGTTTTGTAAAGGTTTTATTTAATTGACAAATGAGTTGCAAATACATTAATTAAACACGTGTTTGTTAAAATATGTTTTTCGCTGCCCTGCAATAATTTAATTAATTAATTAAGTACTCTTACCAATAGTCGTCTGTTGATAATTTTTTCGTTTTGTACATATAATTTTGGATTTACAATTGTGAAATAAAATTCACATATTTATTTTGTTGTATCAATTAGGTAATAAAATAACTGGAGATTTTGGATAATGCTTTAAATAAACAACAAAACATCAATTTAATGTTTACAGCAGTGTTTAGTCTAAAGATAAATTAAAATTTATAGATAGTTTTCAAATAGTAGCTCAGAAATAATAAATTGAAATTATTAATGTGTCTTTTCTAACATTCAACTTCAAGTTCAGTAGGCAACACATTTTTTTGACTTAGTATACAACTACTAAATAACTAATATTAGAAATATATTAAAATTAATATTTTTGTAGGTAAAAGTCAACAAAAAGTTTCAATTAGATCAACATGTCAATACGGGTCCACATCAGAAAACAAAAAATGAAAATCGACCAGCACAACAACTATTACCTACTTATGTGAGCCAAACCGAAAATGTCAATAACTTTAACAAAGATCTATGTAAAATGATGGTTTCGTGCAATATTCCACAATTTGGAAAAATCTGAATTCACAGATTTTTTAGAAAAATATACTAAAGAAAAGGTACTTTCTCGACGTACAGCTACCAGGTCATGTTTTCCGCAACTATACGAAGACACTATTAAAAACATAAGGGATATTATTTCAGATAATTATATCTGGTTTAGTGTCGACGAAACGACCGATGCTAAAGGAAGATATATAGCAAACTTTGTTGTTGGTATTCTAAATGGTAACCCTTCTTTTAGTTATTTAGTTGCCGTCAAGCAATTAGAAAAAACAAATCATGTAACAGTTTCACGTTTTATAAATGACACCCTAGCATTTTTATATTTGCCTAATCAAATATCAAAAAATCGCATTTTGTATATGGTGACCGATGGTGCAGCGTATATGGTAAAAGCAGGTCAAAACCTAAAGATATTTTTTCCAAATTTAATTCACAATACTTGTTTGGCACATGCGCTTAATCGAGTTGCTGAAGCAGTTCGGGTGGAGTCTCCTTTAGTAAATAAATTAATAAACAATGGAAAAAAAGTATTTCTTAAAGCACCGCTTCGCATCCAAAGTTACAAGGAACAACTAAAAGAGCTTGCGTTGCCACCCCAACCAGTTCTTACTAGATGGGGAACTTGGATAAAAACGGCTCTGTTTTATTGTGAACATTTTGATGCTTTTAAAGATTTAATTGATTCTTTCCAAACAGATTCGGCTCAAAGTGTAGAAGACTGTCAAAGTGTTTTGCAAGCTCCAGAGTTACAGTCTCAGCTCTGTTTAATAAAAGCTTACCTTCAAGATATTACCAAGCTTGAATCTCAAAATTTGCTTCTTGCCGAATCTTCAAAACTAATAGAAGATTTCAAATTTAGTTTAAGTAAAGACTAAAACAAAGTTTGTAGATAAATATACGACAAATTAGACAATTTAATAAAGAAAAATGCTGGTTTTTCAACATTTTAAATGGCCAATTTCCAAATGACAATGGCGAAACAAATTTTTCTGTTCAAAACGCTCACTTATTTAAATATTGTTCTATTACATCTTGTGATGTAGAAAGAAGCTTTTCACATCACAAGCACATATTAGAAGATACGCGCCATAATTTACTTATGGAAACAATTGAACCAATCTCTAAATTTGATTATTTTTCTTCTTGTGCTGTACTATGTTATGGGTTTTATGTATGTAATGTATAACCAATAAAATATAATAAATAATTATTGTTAATTTCGTTATATAGTTTTTAGCAATACATAAATAGTAGTAACAATTAGTAATAATTGTAACAAACAAGAATTGAAAAAATTGAATTTTCTTAAAATCCTGATAAAAGTAAAATTTTTTAGCGTATATGTTAGTGCATATATAGCTATATTACTGCATATTGAGTGCATATTTCTTCACTTTTTTATTGCATATGTAAGTGCATATATGCACTATCTTTGCAGCATATCTGCCCGTCACTAAATATAACACAAGAGACTGATATTAAGGACTCAAGTCTCAAAATATTCTTCTAAAGAGTAAAAGCCATGTTGCAAAAGTAATTCTTTGGTATGAGTTTTAAATAATTTTATTGCAATAGTATTCCTTATATTAAAATGTAAATGATTGTACAACTTAATGCTAACATAAAAAGGACCATCAAGGCCTAATGAAAGTCTATATTTGGGCAAATAAAGATCGTTAAGTCGTCTAGTATTGTGACAAACGTTGACCGATTTGCACTGACGAAAATTGTCCAAATGAGAGCGAGCATAAGAAACGCAATTAAGTATATACATTGATGGCAACGTTAAAATTTTTCCGGATTGAAAAATTTCTCTACAAGACTCTTGCCTGTTTTTGTTCAAAATGATTCTAATAATTTTCTTTTGAGCTATAAAAGCTTTAGAAAAGGATGTTAAATTACCCCAACACATTATATTCTAATTTAATGGGAATATACGTATCCATAGTACAGCATCTTTAATATTTCCAAACTTACAATTTATAAAATAAGAAATTGTAAATAGAAGGTATGTTAACTATCCAACGAATATGGTACTTCCAAGAAAGAATCGAATCAAAGTGCAGTCCCAAAAATTTAACTCTGTCAACAACAGTAATAGATTTTTTGTTTAATTTACTTAGAACACTCAAGTTTAACGGTTTATTAATCGTGGTGAATTGTAAAAGTTCAGTTTTTTTACAATTTAGTAACAGACCATTATATTTATACCATTCCAGGGTGTCAGCTAAAACTTCTTCTAGAGAATTCGATAAGGAATTTAAGTTGGGAGCCCCGACAAATATGGATCTATCGTCAGCAAATAAGGATTGATAGCTGTTGTACGTATGCAGATCAATGTTAAAAAGTAACAAAAATAAAATAGGACCCAATATACTCCCTTAGGGCACCCCTTATTCAATTGTAAGAGGTCTAGAAAAGAATATCTGATTATCCTGTACAATTTTAACGATTTGTGTCCTGTTAGATAAGTGCGAACGCAACCACTCAAGATCAGGGCCCCTAATACCATATCTAAAAAGCTAGTCTAAGAACAGTTTGTGATTGATGATATCAAATGCTTTAGTCAAGTCAAATAGAAGTCCAGCACACTTGTACTTGTTGTCAATGAGGTTAATAATATAGTTATAGAAAAGTATGGCAGCATCAAGGGTTGATTTACCTTTCCTAAACCCAAACTGACAGTTACTCAGTATACCTTGTGAACACACAAATTCATCTAAACGTTTAAAGAAGGACTTTTCAAATATTTTTGAGATGGCTGATAGGAAAGACATAGGTCTATAATTATTTGTCAGAGTAAGATCACCTTTTTTTAATACTGGAACAATTATTGCCAGTTTAAGTTCTTGAGGAAAAACAACTAGAGTAAAGGACTCATTAATTAACGTTGCCAAAGGTTCATATATTGTGTGAGCAACATGACTGAGTAAAGAACACGATATCTCATCGTAACCGAAAGAATCTTTGGTCGAAATAGAAACTAATAGATTCCTGACCTCATCCTGTGACACTGGAGTTAAAAATAATGATGAGGTAATGTTAGTAATTTTATTCAACGCAAGTTTATGGTTGGACTTTACTATTATGGTGATTTCTCTCACCGAGTTGACAAAAAGTCTTTAAATGCATTGGCTATAGCGGAAGGATCTTGTAATGTATAATTATAGTGTGTTAGAGACATTTTATAATTTTGAGTGTTATTATCCAAATTAAATTCGTCTTTAGCCAAGTAATGATCCTTCCGCAGTATATGTAAGTAAAGAAAACTAAATTTTATCTTAAACAAACAAAAAAAGTACGAAATTAACTAAAATGTTGCATAGTACATGATACACTAACTAATAAAAAAAAATCCCGATGGATCCACTACACTTCCACCTTGACTGATTACAATTTACAAAATTGAAGTTATTATTATATGGAAGGTAGGCGCTTCGTCTCCTTGCTTTGACAACGAAGTTCATTGGTAATCCTGCTAAGTAGTTCTCGTTCCGACTGCATCAAGAGAAGGGTATTCAAGTCCTCATTGCTCAGGGGTGAGCGAATTCTTGACTTTATAAGTTAAAGCTTCGAAAGCGCACGTTCGGAACTCACTTCAACCAAGTTTCCGCTTTGAAAACGCACGTTCGCAACTCACTCGAGTCAAGGATAATGTTAAAAGGAAGTTGTAGACTTTATAAAGTTGCGGGTACATTAGAGAGTACAGGGTGTCCCAACGATAGAGTAAAGTAAGTTTATGCTTAACTAGAATTATTTGTGTAAATATTGTATGGACCATGGGGTAGAGGTAAGAAGTGTGCATTTTTTTAGAATATTGGAAGTTATACAGGGTGTGCCAGAAAAGCAGGACGTGAAAAAGTATGATTTTTTTAAACAGAACACCCCGTATTTGATTTTAGTTTTTAATTCTACGTGTCCATACAAACATATTTTGGCATACAAAAGATTGGCTGAAAGTTTTTAGTTCTTGAGATATTCGCGTTTAAAGATTATTATGGTCATTTTCGTGGGGTTGATGAATGGGCAATTGTTCCGTTATTTCACAATAAAAAAATTGATATTTCGTGTGAAAAATGAGTGATTTATACTAACGTTTAGACCGAGTAGTATTTCTAATTTTCTCAACAGGGTGTTTGTTATAACCATTCAAATTTGAAAATTCTCAAATTAAAAAATCAGTTTTTTAATTGCACACCCTATATATTTTTATTTCATTTTATTCGGGATTAAAAATCTATCATTTTGTCAAATATATCCTATATCTATCTTTGATAGTTTTCGAGTAATTTCGATTTTTCACACTAGCTACTTTATTTTCGATAACATTGCATTGCATGGATCTTGGTAGCCATGGAAAATAATAATTGCGTTACTAAGATACAATGGTTTCCTACTTGTCAAAATAAACACATATTAAATTTGTCGTTTTCGCATTTAACTTGTTATCAATTCTTGTATCAATTATGGATTATTCGACAAATGAATTAATTGATATGATATACGTGTTGGGCGAGGCTGAAAAACCCTTTATTGGCACAACGAATCTACAAAATGAAATATCCTGAACGTCGAATACCTACTACTGTTGGCTTGGAAAATTTGATGGATAGATTTGATTCTAGCGGTAGTGTTAAATACTTCAAACGTAAAGTTGTTAATAAAAGGGCAGCTAATGAAGAAAAAGAACTTGAAATATTATTAAATATTCAAGAAAATCCCCAAGTGAGTTCTAGAACATTAGCGACGATATGTGATACCTCCAAATCAAACGTGAATCGAACAACGCTGAAGTATAAGTACCATCCCTATCACATTGAGCTTCATCAAGAATTGCGAGAAGAGGATTTTGCAAGACGAATTGAATTCTGCAATATCATTAATCAACGGCTGCAATTAAATAACAACTTTTGTGCTCCATAATGTTTTCCGATGAGGCGACGTTTAAAAGTAATGGGGCTGTAAATCGGCATAATATGCACTATTACGCCATTGATAATCCATTTTGGCTACGAGAAGTTCAAAACCAAAATTATTGGTCACTAAATGTGTGGTGTGGTATACTTAATGACCAAATTATCGGTCCCTATTTTTTTGATGATCCATTAACGGGCCGCAGCTATTTGCATTTCTTACGTGAAGAATTGCCTGTGTTACTTGAGGATATCAATTTAGAAGGACGACTAAATATGTGGTTGCAACAGGATGGTGCACCTTCACATTTTTATCGGGACGTAAGGGAATTCTTGAACCAGCAATACCCGGAGAAATGGATAGGACGTAATGGCTTTATATTATGGCCACCCAGGTCATGCGATTTAACTCCACTGGATTTTTTCCTATGGGGATACATAAAAGATCGGGTGTATATTATTAAACCTACAACAAGGAGGACATGAAAAATAGAATTCGAAGCTTGTCGCACAGTGACCCCTCTTATGTTATCCGAAGTGAGACAGAACATGAGAAACAGGCTCAATATGTGTATTCTGCAAGAAGGCCGTCTATTTGAGCATTTACTAAGACGCAATGTTGAATAATTATTGAATTACTGTTTCTCATTAATAAAAACTGTTAATATTCTCGCTTAGGTGGTTTGTTTTATTTCGTCGCAATTGTTTTCCATGTCTACCACGATCCACAATAATGTTATAGTATCGTATGTAACGTAGCTAGTGAGAAAAATCGAAATTCCTCGAAAACTATCAAAGATAGATATAGGATATATTTGACAAAAATGATAGATTTTTAATCCCGAATAAAATGAAATAAAAATATATAGGGTGTGCAATTAAAAAAACTGATTTTTTAATTTGAGAATTTTCAAATTTGAATGGTTATAACAAACACCCTGTGAGAAAATTAGAAATACTACTCGGTCTAAACGTTAGTATAATATCACTCATTTTTCACACGAAATATCAATTTTTTATTGTGAAATAACGGAACAATTGCCCATTCATCAACCCCGAAAATGACCATAATAATCTTTAAACGCGAATATCTCAAGAACTAAAACTTTCAGCCAATCTTTTGTATGACAAAATATGTTTGTATGGACACGTAGAATTAAAAACTAAAATCAAATATGGGGTGTTCTATTTAAAAAAATTATACTTTTTCACGTCCTACTTTTCTGGCACACCCTGTATAACTTCCAATATTTTAAAAAAATGCACACTTCTTACCTCTACCCCATGGTCCATACAATATTTACACAAATAATTCTAGTTAAGCATAAACTTACTTTACTCTATCGTTGGGACACCCTGTACATGTTGAACTTGTATAATATCTTATACGCGCACTTCATATAAGATGGACAGTTTTGTTGTTACTGCACATGATTGTTTCTTCCTTCAGATTCTGAACTTTAATGCATGTCGAAGCCATTCTCATTCTGAATGTGAATGTTCCTCCTGATAGTGATCTTTTAAAGGCATATTAATGTTTGGTCATTGTTCAATGAATGATTCAAGTTCTTCTAGGAGCTTTTATTTGTCAATATTTGGGATGAGAGGGCATATTTTCTCTAATGCAGTTTCTGGGACTCCCTTAGTTCTGAGCTCAGAGAATATTTGAGGATCGAACCATGATAGATCCTTATAAACTCTGTTTTGATCTGTGAGCCTTGTCTCCATGTTTGTGTTACTTTGGTAAACCACAACATAAAAAACATTAACTTTGAAACTCTCCTTACCACTCAAGGAAGTTTTCTCGACTTCATCGTTTGTTTCATCTGGCATTTTTTTTCTCTGTCGTCTGACAGCCAGTTCACTTTCGATATTGATGTTGTTGCTGTATTTATCCAAGGTTGGAGTTATCATTCAGACTATTTGTTATGAACTTGACAAAACTTTGGTAGCATTAATAATGCTTGCGAATTTATGTCTTTTATTCTTCAAATCGTCTTGAGCTGATGAAATAATGTTCCAGGCCTGTGCATAATCAGGATTCTTAGTTCGAAGATAGTTTGACACAGACATCGACTTAAAAATGATCAAAAACATCATAGCAGTAAGGATGGCTTCAAATGACAAAAACTTTTGAAGGAGACTGTTTGCTTCTTTTATTGTTTTGGGACTGAAATGTTGGGAGTTTGCCACGATAGAAAGAAGAATGACCAATTCGACGTCCACGGTTTTTTGTTGTTTTTCTTCACCGCCCGCCAAATTCCAATCGCACACAACATGAAACTTGGATGTTGTTCCCAATAGATATCCAGTCTCTTGTGGGATTCTTTTGTAAAAACTTGAGTTTCCTGTAACAAACTAAAAAACTAAATCGAAGCAGTTGCAACCTGTGATTTGTCTGTCATTACTAAATTCAAAGAATGAGCATAGCACCACGTATGAATGTGGTTTGGGGCCTGCTCTTGAAGCCTGCCTGAAACGCCTTTGTATTGACCGCTCATGTTTGCAGCTCCATCAAACGAGTTGGCAATACCGTTATTGATATCAGGTCCTGCACCACTTAACATTTTAGTTAACGCATTGAACAAATCTTCTCCCGTCGATGACTACATGCACTTTACGTCAATAATTCTCCCTTTTACTTCTGTTTCTAAAACATACCTTAGTACAATCACGCACTGATCGAAAACAGAGATATCTGTAGTTGTATCCATGAGATCAGAGTATGTTTCAGCTTCCTTAACTTCTTATAATGTTCATTACTTTATTGACTTCCTCTTGCTTTAGAACTCGCATCTGCAGATTTCAATGCAGCTTTACTCATATGAGTAACCTTTTTTACGTACTTGCCCAAGTTGCTGTTGTAGTTTCACAGAAGGAGAATTGTTTCCAAAAAATTTCCATAATTTAGTGAATGGTTGTCTACACAAGAGTATAGGCACTCTCTGCCCTGTAAGCAAGGCCTTGTTTTCCTATTAGTTTTATAACATCAACAATAGCAGACACCATCTGCCTCCGATTAAATACTTCTTTTTTTTTCTTTTTGCAAGTTGTTTCTCAAAAATGTTCTTTTTACTGGTCGATCCGTTATCGCAATTTTCGCCTTAGCTGAATCTCTGTGGGCTAGTAAAATTTCATGTTCTTGTACAGTTTGTGTTAAATGTCAAATCCCTGACATAAAACAGAGGAACCATTTGTGAAAACCAAGCAAACACTGCAAAACAATTATTTGTTACTAGTGTTGTAAATCAATGGCGTTTGAATTGTTCACCATCAACATCTACACTAAAAAGCAGTTGTTTGGAAGATTTTTCACGTTGAACAGGATGAAATTGGAAGAAAGACGTAGTATCAGAGTCTGCCTCCCTTGGCTTTTTAAAGTACTTGTCATTTTCATTGTCCAAATTTCACACTTCATTTTCTTGACAACGAGAATCATTTTCAGTATTGCTTTGAGGCTTTTGAGTAACTAGTGCGTGTACGTGATATTCACAAACAATGTTATCAGTATCATCTGTTGCTACGCTTGTCTGTACTACTTCGGACGACGACGAATCCAATTGAAGATCACTGCCCTCCTCCGCCACAATATATTCTTGGCACGAGCTGAATTCGAAAGGTTTCCCAGACTCCGCGTCAGCAGCAACTTTGTCCGAAGTAGAACTTACATAAAAACTTGTTATCTTGGGTAAGCCAATCCCCTTCCATTACGCCCTAAAAAATGTCTTTTAACATTTTGAATTTATAAATTACCAGTACCTATACAGAACACACGTTTATAATCGCACTCGCTTTGATAATTGGTTTGGTGCTCAAAACAATTTATTTTAATGATTTACACTAGTATTTAAGTTACCTAGAAAGCTAAGGCAACAATAAATAAAAATACATGACCAAGAAAAGAAATATTAAACAAGAATCCCAGAAATCCGAACCAGTTTGTTTCTGTATTTTTACACTTTTATTTTAAATTCTACGAATGTTTATTTAAGAACGATGAACTTTGTTAATCTTAACATCTGTGTAAATTTGAACTAGTGCATCAGAATCCACATTATAGTATTTCGTTACAAACATTTACAACTATTTTAATTTAATAGGTTTATATGTAATCCGTTCAACAAACGAAGAAGGCCTGAATTCCGATAAACCAAAATAAACATTCAATGGGAGAAGGCTTGAGGGCTATGCTGTTATTAAAATGTTAGACTTTTTTTCTTTAATTAAAAAAAAAAAAACATGGGCCTACAGGTTTAACAGAAATATATTTTATGCTTTATGCTTATAGTTTCAACAAAATAATCACAAGATATTACTCATTACAGATTCTAACTTAACTACAAATAAAACACGTGTTTTCTTACCTGATAGGTGGGACTTTGTGAATGGAACTATCTGTAGTTGGAACTAGATGTTGGTTGTGATTAACAAATTACAACAGTAAAGCACCGTAAACTACTAAATAACATAACAAAAACATAAAAAAACGGTGACTCAAGTGTAAATGCATACTACCAGACCGCCAACACTGTCTGTGTGCTAGGTAGGCTAGCTACACACACATTTCGATTTTGAAGGTACGATAAAGGTTCGTACGACCAGATTCCAATAGTGGCGCAAAGAAATGAATGTGTCTTTACACACACATCGATCCTTAAACGGGATCGCACGGACCACGTGTAGCGGTCGTCCATTGTCTCGCCTATACACGAACGCCGTGTAGTGGTCGTGAAGACAGTGGCGTACGTGACCAAACACGCGTCTTCACACACATCGAATTTTGTTCGTACGTCCGCTTCGCTTGCCTAGTTGCGTTTCAACTGCCATCTGGGAAGGCAGTTTATTGAGGTTAAGGTCGATAAGTTTATTTCAGTTCTTTGCTAGTCATAAAGTTTTGGTGAAATTATTTAGTTTTTTGGTTTTTCAAGTTTATACAGTAGTTGTTTTTTATAAGTTCAATTTGTATTTTGTTTGTAAGAAGTTCTGTATTCTATTAAACAATGGTTGAAACTATTGACAATGAACTCCTTATTTCATTAGTAGAAGCTAGGTCAGTTCTTTGGGACAAAACATTAGATAACTATAAAGACAGAGTTGCCACAAGAAATGCCTGGAGAGAGGTCTGCAATGAGCTGAATAGTAAATTCGAAGAGTTAGAGGATAAAGAAAAAAAATGGTAAGTGCTGAATTTTTTTACAACTTCAGTTAAAAGTACATACACATTCAGATTTAGTTTATGACGATTTTTAAAGCTGTATATTCATCTTCCTGTACCCTAATTAATTAAAAACATGTAGTTTCAAATTAAAATTATAAAACAATCTGTATACTGATTGTGGTAATGCTTTTGGAGAGCAAGTTAAAACGTATGTAATATTATTTTTGCACGATAGGACGATTTTAGTTAATTGCCGGGTTTGTTGCGAGATCAGAAGGTTGTTTTTACTGGTGACTAGGATACACACGTCGGGTAAGTAATTCACTTACCGTGCATGTACCGCGGTAAGTAAAAATCTAAATATATAATTCAGAAAACATTCAAAAAAATTTTTATTTGGCATTGAAATTAAACGTTAAACTACAATCCCGCTGGCTTGTACATGTACAGTACTTGAGTTTCAGAAACTGTTTCTGGATTCAAGAAAAAATTTGGACATTTCTATTTAAAACGTCACTTTTGACTTTTCGTTTATTTAGTAGAAATTAAATAATTTCTATTGTGGTAAATTTAATACAATCGTGCAAAAAATAGTATGAGCATCACGAACATTAAGGGTTGTACCGGTCTCCGGCCAAACGGTAAACGTCCCTTACTGTTCTTGATACTCAATATACTATATTGGTTAAAAAAAGTTGTGAGCAATACAAATTTTAAAAGAAAAAATATATATAGAAAATATTACTAGATTATAAAAACACCAAAAATAAGCACATATTTCTGTACTTAATGTTATAAATCTTCATAGGCAAACCTTGTTTTATTTATATACAACTAAGTCATCTTATCAATGTACATTACTATTTGTCCAAAAAGTTAATAGTTTTTTGCGAAGCCGTCCCTATCGCAGACAAAGTTATAGAGTACAACACAAGATGTAATAATGTTCACTGCAAATTCTGGTTCTTCATTAAGGGGGCTATGGAATATAGACCACTTATTTGTCAAAATTCCAAATCCACACTCCACGTATCGTCTAGCACTGCACAGCCTGTAGTTAAAAATCATTTTCTTTAATGTTAGGTGTGTTCCACCAAATGGTCACATTAAATGCTTGTTGAGGCCAAATGCTTCGTCACCGACGAAGAAATATGGCAACTTTGGATTCTCACTTCCTGGAAGACACTTCTCGTCAGGAAATTCCAACTTATTAGGTTCTATGGATTTCCACAGGGTGGAATCTTTGAAAATTGACGAATCGCATTCCAACATGAACATAGACAAATCTGTAGTTCGCGTCTACAACTACCAATAAGACTACAGAATAATACTCCTTATAATTTTAATACATAGAACCACTATGTATTGGGCTAATAATGCGGATGTGTCTCCCATATACTGCGCCCAAACAGTGAGGGAACTGGGCACTCTTTTCAAACCCCGATGCTATAGCTTCCCACTTTTCTTTAGTGAGTTCAGGCATACACTCTTTCCTCATGACTGTCCAAATAGCTTTGCTCATCTCTTCTACAATGGATCGTATAGTTGAGACACCCATTCTATATGAACAATGAAGATCAGTAAATGTAGATCCGCTTGCGAAATACCTGAAAATTTGCAAGTCCACATTACTGATACATCAATTTTTATACAAAAAAAACAAGTGAGATATTGTTATAAAGTTTTATAAAACTGTACAGTAAAACGTAGCAGATGTCTTCTACTTGTTTGGTCAGAATGAAAGATATAGCAAAATTAAATACGTCGTCGCAGCAAACCTGCGACGAACTTCAAATTTATAAATATGTACTTCTATACTAATTTAAGCCAGTAACAAAATTTTATCAAAACCATGAAACACGTTTATTATTATTTATTTAATACTGACCCAACAACATAACGTGTTTACAAAGTAAAATTTTTTTTATTGTAAATGGTTTTCAAGTTATAAGGTTTTATAAAAAAAAGGAACATATGTAGTCAGCTTAACTCGCTCTTCATTAAGACGCCAAAAAACATTGGATCATTTTTTCATTTGTATTTATATGCAATTTACTGAATTATTTCTTGAAATCATTCCTAAAAAACACTAGTTTGTTCCTATTATATTGTTTTATTTCCACAGGTAAAAAAGTAACTAGAAGATGCACCAGTCTCCGCAATGCATTTTCTAAATCCAGAAGGAGAGTCCAAAGTAAAAAGAAAAGTGGAGCAGGAGACGTAGCAGTGAAGAAATACGTATTCAATGATCAGATGCAGTTTTTGCAGAAATGCTACGAATCGAGAGATACAACTGAGAGTTTGGATGACTCAGTTGCAGCGGAAAATCCAGAAGCGGTGGACGAGCAGCGCGAGGAAGTAACGGAAGGAGTTGCTGAAGTTACTGCCCCACGAACTCCCAGCCATACAGCCAGACAGCCATACTTCATTTTTACATAGCCTGTTGCCGTATTTAAAATCATTCGATCATAGCGAAACTCTAGAGTTTCGAATGAACGTCCTCCAGACAATTTCAAAAATAACTGAAAGGAAGAGGATGGCTCAACCTCTACCAGTTCCGCTCCATTCTCAACAATATTATGCACCTCACACTCAACCTCACTACCCTCAACCATCTCCTTCCCAATCTTCTCACGCTCAACCTCACTACCCTCAACCTGCTTTCACACAACCTCCTACCATTCAACCACCTCCTTCCCAAGCTTCTCACTCTCAACCTCCTCAGCAAACTACATTCTCCGGATTCCTCAGTCATGCACACACTTCAAATACTTTCGACAATTTTGCCCAGTCACCAACCGACAGTAACACAGGAACGTCTTCACCTACCGCTTGGTATGAGTCCTCTGAAACATAGACTTGTCAAACAGTGTCAACTGATTTCTTGCAATTATGTTTTTTGTTTACGACCTTATGAAATATAAGTTTAGTATTGAAAAACTGCATTGTGCATTATTTACATCTGACAAAACAAACAAAACTTCCTAAGTCGTCAAGTAACTATAAAGATCAGTAATAGTGCAAATTTAGTATTCAAACTTAACCTCCTCCCGAAAAAAATAAAAAATCCTATGACACACTTAAGTTTGTTCCCTTAATACACTAATATACATTATATAATTATTACTATAAAATCAAGATATAATAAAAATTTGATTACCTTAATGCTACAGCAAGTCTTTCCACTGACGTTATGCTGTTTCTCATTTTAGTAATTTGGTGGCTAATCGCACTTCTCATGTAATTAATCAAAGCTTGCTGTTGACATTCTAAAATAATTAAAAAACTTGTCCTCGTCACTTCTAAGTGGAAAATCCCTGCATCTGATATTCTTTGGTTAATAGGATGAACCCACTGATTTCTGGTTTAACGCCTTCGTCTCCGCCGACTTTGCAACAACCACATAGCAACAACACGAGCCTAAAAAGGATTCATGCTGACAAGCAACTGAAGCAAATATCGTTAAAAATGTACGTCCACGATAATAAAATCGACAGGCCTGAACGCTAGTTTAAATCGATAAAAGTTCGAACGAACTTCTATCGTACGTCCAAAGTCGATGTGTGTGTAAATAGCCGTACACTTGTCTTTGCGAGGAGGTAGTGAGGAGGGGCGGGGGTTGGACGATTGATGACGCTAGTGTTTTGATTTGCCAGCTCAGCTGACTGATGACTCACCACCGACCACCAACCGCTCTGGCGCGTTGCGTGATCAACACTGTGGCGTTTAGTACATTATAGCCACTGTAATAATAACACTGTTTCATTGCATTGCGTAACCTATATTTATATTTTGTATTCTCTTTTTTGTTTTTAACGACGTTACGGTACGTATAAATGTAAAATGTTTTATTATTATTATTTCTAATGTATTTCGAGTTTGATGTACACCCAGAGAGAGTTACAACTCTAACTATCTGCGGCGCCTTCTAGAAAACCCAAACATGCGTCCTGAGGGTCGGCGAGCCAGTCCGGCCCTGGTATAGGGTTACTTTAACAAAAGTAAGCAAATCTTATGGCCGATTTCATCGACAGTGCTTTACATAAATAAGTTCTTCTTAGATTTTGAACACGTCTTACGGACGTTCGAAACGAATGCTTAGCTTAAGTATAGTTGGTTTTCTGACTATAGAGCGCCACACAAGATCTCTGAAGAAATACGTTGCGTACTTGCATTTCGGCGTGGCGCCCTATATGCATCATGTGATTATACTACACACAGTTAGATAACCTCATAAGCTGTTCGTCCCCTATCAGGCCTGTCAATTCTCAGATAATCTCTGGTTCTGTTATTACAAGAAGAATCACTGTTCCTTTCATTGTTTTTCTTGTTTTTGGCTGGAGTTCCATACATTTGTGGTGTTTATTTTTCGTTTAATCATACCACAACATTAGCGATAAGTCGAATTATAAATATTAGGAAATATGTTAATAAAATGTTTAATTTCCTAAATGGAAGGTGGGAACTGTAGGAACCCACGAACGCCCTCACCTGAGTGCCCAGCGAAACGTATACGGCAAACGAATTATACTGCCGACGAGAAAATTTTATTAATACAGCTAGTGCATAAGTAATCGCGCATTTTGACAGACAAGAAGACCGAAGCCATTAGCAACAATCAGAAAGAATGTTGTTGGGCAAAAAACGGCCATTGAATTCAACTCTATTTCATCCAGCAAAGCCTACCGGGATGCTGCGTCCTTGAAGAAGGCATACCTTAATATGAAGAGTAATATACGAAAAGAAGTAGCCGATGCGAAGGCAAAATTAATAAAAACCGAACGAGGCACTGCTCGTCAAAAGCAAAACCCTCTGAGGGAAATGACACTACATACAATGAATTCTAAAACTGTTTTTGGACATCAAAATAATTTTGATAGCGATAGTGTCATTTCCTTTAGACCAGTAGAACGAGAACAACATACCAAGGACAAAGATAATCCAAGTTATAATGGTATTCATTCATTATCATTTTGATGCGGTTTTTAATAACTATCAATAATATTTGTAGATTTCCAAGAGAGTGACGAAACTAGTGTGCCTCCAGAAATAGATACTCTCAAAAATATCGCATTTTATGAAAGTCCCGAAGGACATCCTGAAAATTGTGCACAGGGTACTGCATATGACATGAATTGGGGTAAATAGAGATCTCAAGACTTGAGGAAGCCATTACATGAGGACATATCCCACAAAATCGACCTAGTTTATGAAGCACTTGAGAATACAGATCCAGGTGCCTCAATAATGATTAATCCAGAAATTTCAAAGTCAGCACTCAAAAATCGCCGTACGCCAGCTGCGATCGCTCTGCACAGCAGTAAGATTCGGATACTTATACCAAACTGGGCGAAGAAAAACTAGAACTTTTAAAAATGAAAGCTATATTACAACAAAAAGGAGCTTCTGAGACAATCAAACAAGAATTGGAGATTGAAATATTGCGTATAGAGCTAGCAATTAAAAAAAACAATTGAAAGCTTTAATGGAATGTGTATACTTATACCCTTTCTTTCCTTATCGGTATTACTATTTAAGAAATTTGTTATTACAGAACTACTTATATTAAGTACAAATTAATACGAAAAATAATTATTGATCAAATCTTGTCTGACACGAAAGCCATCATTGTTTCGTTGTATCGACAACTTCATTTAATTGCCCAGCGTTTACAAGCCCTGAAAACTCGTCTTCAATGTGGCCTTCATCATTTGGGGGTAGTTCTTGCCTTGCTTGTATTGCTATGTTGTGCAGTGTTGCTGTGGCTACAATGATACTCATGGTTGTTTCCAGCTTTGTTCGGCTTCCATGAGCCATTATTGGAAATATTCTTTTCCAAATGACAATTCCATTTTTTAGCCACACTTTGGTTCTTAGGTATAATAATGGGTTCATTGAATATTTTTTTCACAACATACCCGATATCACCTAAAAATAAGATTTATAACGTCAGTAGTTTCATTTATGAGTCTAACAAAACTTTACACATAGCATTACTTACCCAGTAAAAAGCAATTCTGTTCTGTTCATTCTGTTCAAACTGAACGTTCAACATACTATTGTTAAATATTGTCATGTCATGTGGCCACCTGGTCGCCTGGCTACTAAATTAATTAATTTTTTTGATGCGTCTACTGCCAGTTGTACATTCAATGAGAAGTATTGTTTCCGATTTATGTAAATCTCAGCATCACCGCCACCTAAAATGTAAACAACTTAAATGGATTCGTCTGGACATAGGATAAGTAAGTATATTCGATCCACATACCTGGTGATTGAATTTTGATGTGCGTGCCATCAATAACTCCAACAACTTTGGGAAAAGCTGCGATTTTGAAAAATTTTAACTGAACCAATATTCTCTCAGCGTCTGTTTCTGGGATTTTTATATATTCATTTGCCAGCTGACAAATTGCTACTATAACACGTTTTATTATGAGGTTCACTATAGACTTATGCATTCCACCAAATAAAGCTAAACTCATTTCGTGCTACATGAATACTTTCTAAAAAAAGTTCTCTTGTTGTTTCTTCGGTGTGTTACACCATTTTTATGTGAGAAAATATTTCCTAACTTGGTGAAGATATATAATCGCTATTGATGCGGATGTAGAAAAATCTTTCTTGCACAAAAAGTGGTAAGCTATCCCGGCTTATTCAACCTCATTGTAAGTAGGACCTATCTTTCAGGATTGAAATACAGCAATCCAAAAGCGCCCGTCTAAAAAATTTACAATTTAACCAGATCGTGTTAAACCATCACTTTGAGCTCGCATTCGATCTAAAGAGGTAACAACTTTATATGATTAAATTGCTATCATCTATCTTACCTTATATTTAGCTCCTTTGAATATTCGTTGAATATCTGTTGCGTCTCTTACGAATAGACGTCGTATATCCTTCGTTTCGATTATAATTTTATTAGTATTTTCTCCTCGCTTGCCCTGCTGATATATGGCTGGTGGCTGTGCTTAGATTACTTTTGTCTCGTTACCGTTGAGGTTACCTGGTCACTGCAGTTTCCGATGGTGTAATCTGGCTAGATGTTCTCTACTGACGAACCGAAACTTTCTTCGCTGCACTAACCAAGGCTGAAGTATCATTATTCGTCAACACCAGGTCAGAATATTCCGTTACTGCATGTATTAATAAAATTGTATCGCTGAGTTCACTTCCTAACCTGTCATATACTAAAAGCTGCCTTCAGCAGTGATCGCCACATATATATATAAATATGAATCTTCCTTTTCAGGTTAACACTGATAGACCTTTCAACGAACCTGACAGGGTTATTACGTTTCATTTTATTATAAAATCAATTCGTAAATTTTGTGTGATTGCAAGTAAAATATCGCGACTTGCCCTGTTTATTATAGTATTTGGATCTCTGTTTATCTACGAAGATTGTATAACTTCATTGGGGAATGGTTTAATATTTAATATCATCATAATAGGATCAATTTATGCTTAGCAATCTGTTCTTGTGGGAAAATGGATTGATTTAATATTTAGTATAGTGATATTAGGATCAGTTTATGCTTAGCAAGCTGTTCTTGTGGGAAAATTGCATGTTCGGTATGCACGCGCAAATTGTCTAGTCTTTGCTGAACAGTAATCAACTTATTTATATAGTACTATAAGAATAAATCTAATAAATTGTGTAGTCCTTTTGGGGGAAATCTCCCGTTAGATATGTAGTCCATGGATTGGAGATTTAGAAATAAATTACGATTCCTGAGGGAATTGTCATTTATTTGCTAGTCCTGATGTGTCCCCTGGTTCAAGCTTTACAGGGTCTCTTTTAAGAAATCATAATTTATCTGTTTTTTTTAAGCTTGTGGCGCCTGTTACTTGTCCGTTCTCCTTATCGTTCTGACTACTACTTTTGTGTCTGCTTCCTAACTAATGCATGCGACTAATTTGTCGTTAGACTGAATTCTCATCCGAGCTCACTAACTTCCTCCTTTTATGTTACGTGTAGGTTAGACACGTTGCAAGCTGCGCGTGCACAGTTGTCGAGTGAAACAGAGTCCGCATGCTTACTTCTCCGTGTAATAGAGAAAGACACACAAGACGTGTTCGTATCGGAGTAAATAATAACAATATTGACAATAGTAATAATTATAATTGTAATAAAATATATATTAATAATAATTATAATCATAATTTTTACTACACAAATGTCTAAGATAATAATATACAATTACTACACAGTTTTCTCTCAAATTGAACATATTTTATTAATAACAATTATTTAATAAAATTACATGAGTGAGTCCCAGAAGTTATGTCTAAATTCATTTAAAGTTCTAGGGTCTAATTTTTGGAGAAGAGCTCGGACACGTGGCTCTTTATTTTTGACTGCGGTTTTTTTAGTGGTATAATTTTGTATATAGGGCGACCCAAAAATTAGTTACGACCACCAACTTGATTTTGTCAAATGGAAACACTTGTTTTTATTTCATTTTCTGAATCTGCTTTGAATTCTGAGTAAATCTCATGTACGATGCCCTACATCTATAGTCAACAGTTCTCGAGATATTTGGAAAAAAAAAAATTGTCTTTATAAAACTATCAAGAACACGTGCAAAATAATCGTATTCAATGTGATCCATAAACAATAGGTAATTCTTTTCATTTCGTTGTGTATGTCAATTTATTTTTGACGTCGAATTTCAACATTTGTCCTTTCCGAAATGGAGAAGTTAACGGAACGAGAAAAAATTGAAATTCGCCTTGGCTATTATCAAGCCGAAAATGGTACACATTTTGAACACTTGATTCCATTTGTTGTGTTTTTTGAATAAATTATTCCTTTTGAGAGAAAACAAAGGCCGCCTTCCTTGATACGGCCTTAATTGTTGACACGTTCGGTTGTAAATTCCTCGAGATCTGATGACTTTAGGTATAGGAGATTTACTCAGAATTCAAAGCAATGAAATAAAAAACAGGTGTTTCCATTTGACAAAATCGAGTTTGTGGTCGTAACTTATTTTTGGGCCACCCTATATACAAAATTTTACCACTAAAAGAAACCGCTGTCAAAAATAAGAATCACCAAAAACTAGACCCTTGAACTTTAAATGAATTTAGACATAACTTCTGGTACTCAGTTTATAACAAAATAGGGTTAGTAAACCCTAAAGGTTTTAAGTTCAATTTATTGTTGAGTATAAAATACAAATACAAAGAGTAGTAACTACTCAGAAATCAGATTCATCAGAACTTGCGATATTAAAATCAAATTCTAAGAGATTGTCTTTATCGTTGTTTTGTCTGTTATTTGTAAGATTTCGTCAACTTTCAAGGGTGTTGAATCCCCAAGAAGAACACTCTTGAACCACTTCAATTTTTTCGTCTATGAAAATGTTGGCATAAGATTTGCTTACTTTTGCTAAGGCAACCCTATACCATCGTGTTTGTAATATTATTACCTACATATTTAATATAATGATGTGAGGAAACTCGATGAGAGCAGATTACTAATTCACGCTTACCTGTTTATACCTTTTATTATTGCCTGGAAAAAGGTAGACAACCTTACCTTACCGTTTTATTTACGTCGTTTACTCTCGATTGGCGATGGATTGTTTGGAAACTACATGACAGTAGTTAACAACAAAAATTTTATTAAAAATAGCCATGCAGGGATAGGGGGCGGCAACCGTATTACGTTTTGTTTAATTAAACATTATATTACATAAAATATTCATTTTATTACGAAACTTGATGAGGGAAGGTCAACCCAAGCGGGATATTGTACGACATATATTAAAAAATAATATTATGAGTTTAGACTGGAAATTATTATATAGTATTACTGATGTTTATATTGCTGTGGATTACTTTTATAAAAAATTACTTTGCTTTTGATTCTTGTTTACCTAGATGTAGTACCAAATTTAAAAAAAAAGTATCCGGTTTGGTTTAACAATGAAATCATTTTGCTATTAAAATTTGAGACAAAATATTTTGATAGGTTTAAGGAAATTTGTCCAATACTTAAAAAGTTAACTAATAACACTTTGAGCATATTAAGAATGTTGAAGATTCTAGTAATCTAAATATTAATAATTTTTGGAGATGAAAAATATGAAATCTAAATCAAAATTGCTTGATGCAATGAGTTACGAAGGTAGCAACTTTCCTGGGAGTGAAATTCCTGAAGTGTTTGCTAAGTATTTCAGTAGCGAAATTCGAATTATAATATCGGTTATTTAACAAGCAACATATCTCTTAATGTAAATTGCAATAATAATAATTTTTATTATGATAAAGTAGTAACTGAAGGTGTCTTAGAAAGTTTTGATGATTTGAAAAATGAAAAAATCAGTGATCCTGATGGATACCCACATTAATTTTTAACCTTTTGTAGTCTGGTTTCATTTCAATTTTAAATTTAGTTATTTTTTACCGTTTTTTCAGTTTTGTAATGATATTTCACATAAAATTGAAACTACAGTAATTATTTTCAACATTCCAAGAGAAAATGTGGTTCCACAAATATTCCACGAGGTCACTTGGAATCACTTTTTATGGTATTCTAAGGAACAATTGGATTTTTCGTTAAGGTATAATCCAAAATTGCATATGGTGTAACGCGACCTAGTATGGTGAGGAGCTGATAGTGTGCTACACTGTGTACAGCGCTCCTTGTTTCCGTGAACAGGTAAATGTGCAACTTTATCAAATCGTCTCAGGAGGTACAGTAGTTTGATATCTATTAGCAAGTCGGTTGTCACTTTTGCTTCCCTTTTTGGTACTTCTGGGTCGGCTCCTTTCTGCAAGCTTCTGCAAATCTGAAGTCCTTCAGATACGGAACTTGACACTGCGGACTGCGAATTTTCAATATAGAGTAGCAATTTACAACCGTGAGGTTAAGATAACGCCGAAGTTGTCTGTGCGAACGCTTCTGTAATTTGATAAGTGCACATCGGACCGTATAGGTCGTGGGTATTGCAGTATTTTGCATATTATCGTTATATCGTAGGAATTATGAAAATCGGTAATAAGTTTAACGAAATTTGTAACTATCTATTTGAGATAAACTATTCCGTCATTTGTTACGCGCCAGTCTATTTCCCCTCTTTTCATGCTCTTGCCCGCCAGGAAATCTTTTGGCTCCACCGTAGGTCACGCCTTGCTGTACCACAAGCATAAATTTTAACTCTCAAGAGGCCTTTTTGCAGCCCCATTGAAAAAGTTGTCAATGCAGACTCTGTCGTATTTGTCAACCGGTGTAAGATCTTTAACAACTCTGGACCCCAAACTGCGTTCAGTTTTTTAGACTTTTTCAGTGTAAACTTGAAACTACGCTACGTAACCTGTTTGATCAGCTCTAATCCGTATTTTGTAACCTCGCTTTATCGGTTTTAAAGGTAGGTATTGGCGAAAACTGATTCTACCTTTACATTTCATCATGCATTCATATACTGTTTGGTTTTGATAGAGCTTGTAGGATTCTAAAACCGTGCGACTTAAGCATTCTACTAAGGGCCTTGTTTTCTATAATTTATAATAACCGTCTTATCCTTTCTCGGTTTGTATCGAATTGTCGTTGACATCTAGGTTCCCCAGCAACCAACTAAATCTATCACGGGACATGCAGGACGATATGAACGGATCTCCGACTTCGAATTTTTACGTACAACAATATATATATATATATATATATATATATATATATTCGACGCAGACACATCCAGTTGCTGACGATAGCGCAAGGAAAGAATGGCGAGTTGTCACGTGGAGAGGTAGAGGTACGTATGGTAAATAATTTAACATTGCGAATGTAATTAACGAAAAGCAGGTTGACATTCAGTGTGTATCGAAGAAAAAGCATAAAGTAAAGCACGCTGTGGAGATGGAGGCCGGCAGCCTAGCTCCGTGTCAGGAGTTGAGGCTGATATGCATGACGCTAAACAAGTTGGAGTCGTCGTGAATGAAAGAGCGCATATATGTGTAAAATAGTACGCACTATTATTCCCCCTCAGTAATGTGGGTTAGAATGCAAGTGGAATTTCGAAAAATTGTTCTTATTGCATGGTATGCACCGGTGAATCGAGAAAAAGACCAAGAGTGTGAGAAATTCTGGAATGCTGTGGAGAACGTATGTAAGCCAATCCAAAGAGTGGTGTTATTGAGGAATATGAATAGATGGGCGGGTGTACAGAGAGTATATACTGATCGCGTCCTAGGAAAGTTCGGACACTAAAGAGTCAATGAGAATGGTGAACGCCTGGTGAACATCTGAGTGGAAAGAAACCTGTTTGTATCTAGCAGGTGGTTTAAGCATAAACATGTGCATATGTATACATGGCAAAGAGGTGAATCTAAAAACACGATTGACTTGATAGTGTGTGATGAACGAGTTAGAAACCTGGTGAGATCTACAAAGGTAATACGCGGATAGGAGTGTGGATCGGATACCTTTTTGGTTGTACTGAGAGTACGTTTAGGGCTAAAGTGGACCTGGAAAAGGAAAGCACACGTAGTGCAAACGTCCAGAATTATGGTGGATAAACTGGTCTATAATGGTGCGAGAATGAAATTTGCAGATGTTGTGAGTAGAGAGTTCAATGTGAATGAAACAGCGTGGAACTAATAAATTAAGGACAATGGCGTGGCGATTATTAGGTAGACAGAAAAAAGGCGCTTGGTGGAATGAATGCCATGTGAGTCGGTAAAAAAAGCTGTATGTAAGGAAAAGGACGCGTGCATGGCAATGGTTGCTGCAAAAATGAGACTTATAAAAGGCGGTTGTATGAGGTGTGCAGACTAAGAAACAAAGAAGCGAAGGAGACAGTGAAAATAAGTAAATAAGAAGTGATGGCTACAGAAGGAGAGAAAATGGAGAACGATGCAAGAAGCGATGAATTGGATCAACGAAATAGTATCGGACGATTGTGATGTGAGAATATTATGGAAAGAATATTTCGGAAAGCTATACGGTAGTCAGGAAAATAAGACTGAAGAGTTTAATAAGGAGAATGTAGAAGGAATAGTGAATGAAGATGAGGAGGATATTGGGTTAAATGAGATAGAGAAAATGGTAGGAAAGTTGAAAAACGGTCAAATAGGCGTGGACGACAACACTGGTAAAATGCTAACACATGGAGGTGCAAAGCTTGTGTGAAGATTGTGTGAATTATACAACGTACGTCCCTACTATAGGAAAGTAAGTCTGATCAGTGTACCTAGTAAGGTATTTGGAAGAGTACTCTCCAGCAGGTAATAGAAAAGTGTTTAAGTGTAAAAAGGAAACTGCACTGTGCATTTGTGGATCTGGAGAAAGCATATGGCCGGGTGAATAGGAAGAATCTGTGGGAAATATTAAATGAGTATGGCGTAAGTAAATGTCTTATAATACTTCAGATTACGGATTCTATCTAGTTATTTATTTTTATCGTTTAAGCTAATAAAAAGGATATTCTTATAACAATTATTGTGTTTGGGTTTGTTATTGAAAAGGAATTTATTGCAAGTGGATACATTAAGCATGTAATGACCCCTTACTTCAATCTTAAGATCTGTACACTTTTATAATTCACATCTGGCATGTCTTGTTCTCTATCCTGCTGTTACAAATACGTATTTAGGATTGGTTTATATACGCCCGTGTTGCATCTTTTATACATGTATATGTTATATGAATAAATAAATAAACAGATAAATAGTAATAATAATAATAATAATAATAATAATAATAATAATAATAATAATAGCAGTTTATTGTCCAACAGAACTAAATATAATTACAGGACAAAGTTTAAGAAATTCAAACGCACTTAATATATTCAGATATATCTAACAGTTACACATAATAAAAAAAAAACAAAGAAAGAATACAATTGAAAAATTATTCAAAATTCAGCAAAAATAATGTAGCTTAGCCACGTGCTAGGATATTACAATATCAACATTTAATTAAAACGATAATATTAATAACAATCAAAAAGTAACATTCAATACTACAGATAGTAATTTAATTCCTTTATTTCTACCTCAGAGCAAATATCAATGTCACATACGCTAGAAATTGTATTCGCATTATTACACATACTAGAAATAAAGAATGTTAGTGTTCGGACGTGGACAATAGAAACTTATAGTATTACGCCTGGAAATACGCGGAACATGAAAATGGATAAGCCATGAGTGATATCGACAATCAATATGACCTTGACCCAACTTAAAGGCGGCCACTCACACGCCTGCCGCAGTGGCAATCTAGGGTGCAGGGCGGACGGGGCAATCTAGGAGGCTTCTCTTCTCACGCGCCTGCCATTCAGTGTGAGAGTGAACGTACCACGAAACAGACGTATCGCCTGAATCTGTAAAGATGGCGCGAACACTTTCAAAACATCAAAAGATCGGCATAGCCTTGGCTGCTTCCGTCGTGCTACCACAAAAAAAAAGAAAAAGGAAGTACAGGGTGAAGAAGTAGTTATAAAAACGAAAAGAATTGTGCCACATGAACGTCATGCAGGAATTGGAAGTAAATGATCATAAAAACTTTTTGCGAATGGATATAGAATGTTTTGAAGAGATACTTAGCATGGTGACACCATTAATAGAAAAAAAAGATACATTAATGCAGAAGGCTATTAGTGCTAGACAATTGTTAACTGCTACTCTGCGGGTTTTAGTTAGCGCACAAAGCTATGAGGATTTCAAATGTACTACTATCATATCACCACAATTAATGTCTACAATTATTCCGGAGACATGTTGGGCTATTGACAAATGTCTCAAACGCTACATAAAGGTAAGTAAATGCATATCATAAATTGACGGGTGGTAGCGAAAAAAATTACGTTTTGAGCATCAGGTCATTTATTGTATAATACATAACATTTAGAAATATTAGAAACATATATTTGTGTTTAATACTTAGTAACTATTCATTATTTTAACAGTAAGAAATTTTTCAATTCAGAAAGGCTTCTTTCTACCATATTATTAGTGTTACTTAACACTAAAACTTTGACTGATCAATGGAATTTGTTGAATTTCTGTCTGCGTATTGGGATTCAGTAGATTGGATTTGTTGTTTAGGGGATGGTATAGAAATAAAGGATTAGGCTTGATACTGAGGGGATGGTATAGGAATAGATGATTGGGATTGATATTGAGGGGATGGTATTGGCACAGGGGATGGGGTTTGATATTAAGGAGATGGCATAGAAATAGATGATTGGGCTTGATATTGAGGGGATAGAATTGGCACAGAGGATGGGGTTTGATATTGAGGGGATGGTATAGGAATAAATGATTGGGCTTGATATTGAGGGGAGGGTATTGGCACAGGGGATCGGGTTTGATATTGAGGGCATGGTATAGAAATAGAGGATTGGGCTTGATATTGAAGGGATGGTAATGGCACAGGGGATTGGGTTTGATATTGAGGGGATGTTGTAGGAATAGATGTAACAGAAGAGTAGTCTGGAAAAACTGATATCGATTATGTTGCAACCTGCCCCGCAAAGGGGACTCAATGTATCTAGTATGGTGTTGAGTGAACAAATTTCTCAAAATAAATGGCGTCTGATATAAGTTTTTGAACAATAATGTGCTGCCGTTTACTCAAACCTATTTCCTATGACTTCCCAGTCGTCTGTGATTGTAGTCGTGAGCAGTTGTTGAGCAGTATCAATTCGTTTCTCTTGCTTTTTTTGTAAGCTCATTCGTTTTCTTGACGGCCTGGCTTCTTTTTCTGTTTTATCTGGCTTGTTTGAACGTTTTTGGTTGATTGATTGACTGCTGGATGTTTGGTCCCCCAAGCTCTGAATATTATTTGCAGATTGGTCGGTTTTTTTACTACCATAGGATTCACTCGATTCGGAATTCTGTGAAACCTGTAATAAAAACTTCACATTATTTCTGTTTCAGATGCCTTCGTCGGAAACTGAATGGAAAAATACACCAAAAATGTTTGAGGACAAGTGGGACTTCAATCACTGTATTGGGACAATGGACGGAAAGAACATGGCTCTAGAAAAGCCACCTGGCAGTGGGTCGTGTTTTTATAATTATAAAGATTTGTCAGTGTGGTACTTTTTGCTATCATTAATGCGAATTATGAATTTATGCATGTTCACACGGGCACGAACAGAAGTGTCTGGTGATGTAATACAGTATACAGGATTTTATGAAAAACTAATGACAGATTAGTTATACCTACCGCCACCATCTATGCTACCAGACACAAATATTGTAGTGCCATATACATTTGTAGGTGATAGCGCATTTGCTATCAACAGGCATGTTATGAAGCCATTCTCATTCAAAAACATAAACCACGAAAAAAGGACATTTAATTATCGGTTATCTAGAGCAATAAGGGTAATTGAAAATGCATTTGGGATACTGGCAACACGTTTTAGGATTTTCCGCCGAAAAATAAGTGTCAACATTGACAACGTCGATGCTATTGTGCTAGATATGCTGTGCTTTACAGAATTATTTGCGAACGAAATCAAATTCCTATATGACAGGTTTATGTGTAGACGTTGAAAATACAAATGATCTGACTTTTCGACCAGGTGATTGGCGGGCACAAAACTTTAAACGAAGTTCGAAATAAGTTTATGACTTATTTCAACAGACAAGGTAGCGTCCCTTTCCAAGAAGACATGTTGCAAGTGATATCACAATCCTTGAGTGTAAAAATAGCAATGGGTTAGAATGATAAAATATACGTAAAATACCTATCAACAAAATGTGACGTCTTCGCTTGTATGAATAAAATAATGATATTAAGTTTATTGTTTTAATTATTGACCTCCTCTACAGTATCCAAGGTATCTATTCCTATGGGAGATGGTTCACTGCTCCCTTCAAAAAAAGCGAACAGGTTGTAGTACCGTAGTGTTGGCTTGTTGCCTGTTCCAGTTTGTTTTGAAGCATTTACCTAAAAAAAGATTTATCAAGATACAGACCATAACAAATACCAAACAAAAAACTACAAATCATAAAAATAGGTACTAACCTTTTCCATCGCCCGCGCAAAGGATGTACGCATGTTTTTTTTTAAATGAGACATATCAACGTCATTTTCGAGTTCGCGAAATATTTCAAACACCATTTCAAAAGTTTGCTGTCTCATATTTCTGTTGAAATAATACTTTTTTGTGTTGTTCCACATGTGGGGCCGGTCTTTATAGACTTCTATCACCCGTGTCCAAACTTCATTGTCTTTATCTTTTTCCATTATAAGTAATATGCGTATTTACCTCAACGAGCTCCACAATACAAGCAAGTACTCCGCATGACAGTCGCTAGAGAACTGAGTTGAATTGCCCGAATCACGCTACACAAACGAGTTGAGACAGGGCGGTTGGGGCTGATGTAGGTAGCTAGGAAGGTTCGGAGTACCAGCCGCCTTGCAAATGAGACAATCTAGGAAATTGCCACTGCTTACCTACATACATCACAATCAAGGGGTTAATTAAGAGTCAACCCCACTCCTACACCCTAGATTGTCCCTGCGGCAGGCGTGTGAGTGGCTGCCTTTATAGAGAAACACTACACAATCCGAACACGAATTTCAATGCCAGATTAGAAATCGTAGAACGACGCTGCATAAAACCATGTTGGTCTAATGACACATATTGGCGACACAATGAATAAATTCTCGAGTAAAGTATTATTTCAAATATTTTAGCAAAGTTTGATAAAATACTTATGGGTCTATAGTTTGAAATATTATAAAACCAGAGGGGATTAGGTCTGGGCTAGAAGTCATTTTGTATTTTAGTTTAGGTATGACCGAAACAACCTCATAATTGATAACCTTAGGAACGTTATTATAGGCACATTGTTATGGATAATCGATTGGTGATTGTCAGGTGTACGATTACTGTATTTCCTGGAATTCTTACGGAACCTTTCTTTTCATGAAAGTACGATCAAAAGCAGTTGGGATCTGAAGCAATCGAAGATTCGATATTCGCAATATAACTGTTATAAGCAGTAGCGGATTGAATTTTCATACTTAACTGAAGACTTCTAATTCATGTCGTATCAGATCACAATTAGCTTTCTTTACAAATTAAAAAGAAATGATTTGATGTTTTCATAATTTCTGACGTGAACCAGGGTGGGAAGATTCGATTACCCTTACTTCTGTATGCGGAAAAATTTATCTCAGATAAAGAACAAAGCGGATTATAATACTTACTGCAAGATTCATTGTCATCTACAACACAATTTAGGAAACTTCAATCAATGTTAATAACTAAACTATATCGACATTTTCAAAATGATAGGTTTTCACTAAAGAACTAGTTGGAAAATTAACGTTACTGTTACATTCCATATTCAAAATAAAGTCTAATAATCCTCTTTGCGTAAAGCAGCGTTATCATGTTCCCTATACAAATGAAATCCGAAATAAAAAGGTATAGAATGAAACAACAACAGTCTTGTATTCCTTAGCATCAATAAAATTTAACATATCAATTATTTTACATTTACTATCGTTGATATTGGGATTAGTAAAGTTCGGTACATTAAAGTCGCTTACAATTATATAATTATTTTTACGACAATACACAAGTTGTTTCAGAAACTCTATGGCTGTTAGGAAGTTGTCCTGGGAAATGTATGGTAAAATATAAATTACGAAAATTTATAAAATAGTTGAACTAAATAAACACTTAACACCCAAAAATGTTTGTTAAAGGTATCGTGAAACGGTTAAAGTGAATCAAAAAGATGCGTTTTTTGTTGATTTTGGCTAAATCGTTGAAACAAAAAATTCCAAAAAGTACTGGAAGCTTATTGACTATTGCCTCACTGTATTCCTTATCTATGCTAGTTATGAAATCAATTATTGACTTTTTATTTTTTTTATCAAAGCGCGAATCACTTTGCTCCATAGGTTAGGGTAAAGCGAATCACACGTACACATTGTATGTTTGTAAAGTGTACTGAAAAAAGAATTTTGTAACCATATCCCATACTTTGTTAAAGAAAATCGTTAAAAAAATTCAAATGAAGCAGAGGTAACCGATTAAAATAAAAGTTTATTTCTTACCAAATCACAAAAAAATATCAAACTATGATAAAAAAACAAAATCCAAAACATGGAAGAAATTGTGACTAATTATTACTCTAGAATAGCACATTCGCCCATAGTAATTGCAAATATATGATATGGTCTTTTGAGCACTCTTAGTTTCACTTCTCTAAGAAATTGCCTAGGATCAATATCAGACACATGCGGGACTTTAAGATACAGGAAATATCCTGTTTCTTGACCTTTCTTTCTTAAAACATTAATTTTTAGCCCCGCATCTAAAACTGATTCTATTTTTACAAAATAATATCGAACTAGTTTAAATACGGGAAATTTCGTGATTAGGTAGTCACCTATTTGTAGAACTTTATGGTCCTACCATAAGGAATCGATATTGCTTTTATTGGGGTTGCAGATGTCTATGGGGTCAAAATGTCGGACTCGTCATTTTATGCCTCGCTATCGCTTGATGATGCTTGCTTATCTGTTGGTTCCTTGTCAGTTTCCTCCTTAATCATCAAGTCGGCCTCAGCTATGCCTTTTTAGGTGAAATGTTGGCTTTTTCCACCCTCTTGCTAAGAACCACCCGCTGATACCTTCAGCGCCTCTAAACGGTTCACTATGGCTTGCGTTCAAATAGCACTTTCATTTTTGCGAGTGTTATCAAGATTTATAGGTATTTTTTGTAACATTTTTTCGGATCGAATGGACTTATGCCTGTAGTGCGAAAACCGGCGATAGAATTTTTGTTGGAAGTAAAGCCTATTTTAACAATTGTCTCGTTCAGAAGATTTGGAAATGATATCTCGGCAGTACGCTGCGATTCTGTTTTTTTGTGCATTTATTCGGAAGTTGCCTCCAACACGCCTTTACGTCTTGATCGGCTGAAGTATGCAACGCCAAGTGATTGCAGTAAATGAGTTGCATTTGGTGGTAATACAAGTTTAATATTGTTAGCTTCATAGGCTCGATCAACAGCAACTGTTGGGTGACTGTTCAAGTTATCCCCAATCTTTACCGAACCAGGCTTCGAATACCACCGCATCAAACCAAACACTTTAAGTTCTATTATGTCTCGAACCTTCAGGACCGCCTTCTGTCCATCATTCGTATATGTGTTTGATTCGTACACAATGTACAGTACAAGTATGGTGCCATCAGCCACGATGGGAAACATTAGAGTTGTACTACATTTTGACGTATCTATTGTCCTATAAGTGGGGCTAGACCCCGCTTTGTAATTACTTTGATTGCCACACAATCGTCTGAAAAATTAATTTCATCATAATTTATTATGTTTTACGGTGGGACGTATGTAAGGGTCTCCCTTAAATTATTGAAATAAGTTTCAAGTGCTTGATAATTTAGCCCTGCCCTAATACGATTGGTGTTTTCGGCCAGCTTAATTGACAAATTTGGATTCCCCCTCATAAAGCCTATAAACTAGTCATTTCCGGACTCTTGCGTACTCCGCCGTAAGACATAATTTGCCTTGCTCTATATCAAAACCGAAGCGCGTTCCCCCGTGCTAAGAAGTAAAAATTGAAGCTCCATCTTTTGTAACGAGGCCATCGTCGTATTACACATGATAATCACCATATTACAGTAACAACTTTATTTTCCTGCCATAATCTTGTCTAAACCTATTTTTCTACTCCTTTTTTTGTCATTTCTGACCCGTAAAATTATTAATTATTGTTAAGAATGAATTGTATCAGCGAAGTGGAGATAATACTATGGAAAGAAGGAAAATATAGCTTTATTCAATCTTCACTAGGCATTTACTGATTTGGTGACCTACGGATTTATAAATATTTCATTATAAACACTATTTTATTTTATTATTAAGAATGGTGGGTCGACTTCTGTTGAGCTCATACCACATTGTGTATTATACTGTTTCGTAGTAACAGATATATAATTGTCTGTATAATCGCAATATACATAAAAAATGGCTGCTTAAAGAATGATTCAGTATAGTTGATTCAATAGAGCAACATTAGCCAATATCGTCAGTATTAATTCAACATGACACAGTGTCTTCCCTGTTCAAAAAGTATAAATTTAGTTTGCTTCTATTAGGGTAGTCTACCTGATCGCTTATGTACGGTGTGGCTAATAAGCAGGGACTATTACTAAATTGCTTGCTTAGATTATTTCTGTACTACATGCTTGACTAACAGTAAAACTTATCCATGTACAGTTGCTGACAAAAGTAATAGGTAAAATAAGTAGCATAGACCACAAACATACACTTGGTTTACCCTTGTTTTCTGAAAAAAAAGGATGCCGTTAGTTGCGAATCGTATTCGTACCTATGCTATAAAATGAACAATTTTTCTATAGACTGCAGGGTATTCCAAACAGACCCATTAACGACAAGGTCAATTCATTCATAAGCGCGTCTTAGTTGATATTATTACATGGTCCAGTACAAATAATACAAATTGGTTATTTAACAAAAATAAGCAAAAATTATTTCATATTTATACTTTTGAACAAAAAAAATACATTGATTTGACTAGATCTTTGTTCATTAGTAAAATAAAGAGAATTGTTAACCAGATACTCTTCCCCACCCTTATTTGTTGATAAGATAAGCTGTTGTTTACGTATTGTGGAACGTTTGTTTTATTAGTACCGACAAAACCTTTTTTTTTTATAAAGCTCCAAAAGTTATCTTTGATTCCAAGTAAGCAACCTCAAAAAATTAAATCAAAGAACCTCCTCAAAAATGTTTATTTGTAGTTCACACAATCAATACTTATTTTATTACAGACAAAAAAGTAAGATTACTTGAGCCAAATGGAACGAAATTAACAAATATTTGATCTGTTTCATGAAAACAATAAGTTTATTAAAATATAATTCCACAAAATAGAATTAAACCACAAACGAATGAACATCACTATAACAGCTTTGATCATTAAAATTTTTGTTTAATGAACCAACCATCTTACAAATCAGTTAATTAAATAAATGAATGAACTAAACGAAAGCAATCCAAGTTTTTTTAACGGATTCACAAATAGTGGAATGGGTTAATTCATGTTTGCTACTTAAACAAATTATCCAAGCATACATAATTCGGCACAAGGGAAAATTATTCAAAAAATGAATTAACAACATTGTACTTTTTAAAAGCATCAAATGTTAGTAATATGACTGCAATATTTAGTTGAAGAGTTAGTGTTTCGTATACTTTTCGTCGGATTCAATACAAGCTTGAATTCTAGAAGGCCTGAAATTTACTAACCTTTCACAAACATTTTTAAGACGTTAGGTATTCCACGTTCGCATAACATTGGGGTGAAGCTAGTTTTTATTGCGAATCACGACTTTCTGGCCTCATACACAAAAATCTGCAGCTCTCAAGTTTGGGTTTATATTCGGAGATTTGGCTCTCGGACTATTCGTCCTTAATGGATAGGTGTGTTTGTCCTGTACGAAAACTATTTCTTTTGTCCTAACAGATGGTAACAAAGCGTGCATTTAAAGTAACAAGCCATCCGCACCTGCTTGGCTTATCCAGCCTCAATACCATCTGCTTATACGCCCACTACGATTTATCGGCTGGATGTTGTCAATGCTACACCGACTGTTATTGGTTCTCCGTAGTGTCTTTCAAAAATCGTCTTTCGAAGAAAATGTTTTCTCCTCGCTAAAGACGACTAGATCCCAATTTCGTCCAGCGTTCGCGTGGTAACATCGAGTGTATTACTCTCATATTAGGGGCTTCCTAGCAGGAATGCGGCTGAGAATTCCAATAGAATGCAGATTTCGCATGATGGTTCTCGTATGATACTGCAGCTGTTAATCATTCCTCATAATAGTCGGCATTGAAAAGTTCCTCTCCCAACAATATTACCGCAAGTTTTCTTTGTCGATTTCATTCAAAATAGGGCGTCGTCCCGTTCGTTCTTTTATTTGTAAGGGACGATTGGTTTCGGAAATTTTATCGTCCACAGTTTGGGTGGTTTATTGGTGATTTTATGTCTTATGGAGCACGGCATAAGAAAAAAGATAGACAGACGAAAATGTAAATTTCTTCTAAGGGCCCATTAAAATTTAAAAGGAGTCATGAAAATATTCTACAAATTAACAGCTTGCCGACAAATCAACTCTCGCTATTCTTCCCTTGCCCTGCACGTTTTGGCATTATTGACACTACACAAGTGAGCACAATACTGAGTGCACAACATAGCGAATAAATCAATACTGATGTGCAGTGATGATTTTAAATTTACCCCTACTTCTGATGTAATTAAAGCATTGTTTCCTCTTAAAAAACAGGAAATGGTGCAGATAAATTGTAATGAATTTTCTGTTTGAAGTTTGGTTATTCAATAATACCATTATATATCTTATCAAAAAAAGAATGGGGTAAAGTATCTGGTTATTATTTTTTTTATTTTACTAACAAAGAGTTACACATCCCAAACAATGTATTTTTTTGTTCAAAATCACAAGGGTAAAACAATGTTTGCTCCTTCTTAATTAATTAATTTGAGTTATTCGGTTTAGAATTCAATTTTTTGCCGATGCTTATGTAAATAAAAAAAATTACGGCCTTTGATTCAACTGTTGTAATTTTATTCCAAATTCGCACTTGAAAAGAAGTTCTTTGATGTTGTCTATATCCATTAAGCCATTATTGCTGTTAGTGGACATGCTAGGAATACCTTGCAGTGTAGGAACAAATCGCTCAGTTTACAGCGTATCTATGAATATAATACGCAGGTAGCGGCATACCATTCTTTCAGAAAACGGTGAACACTTGAGTGGTGTTAGTCGCCCACTTGATGATCATTAGGGTAATTCGAGGAGAGATGGACCATATTTTCATTGAAGTGATCTATGTTGCTTGTCTGTGCTGCTAAAAATCTGTCTAAATACCTGTTATTTGTCATACTTATAATGTACACTTTGGTATAGTTTACTTTGGATACTAAACCAACTTAACGAATTATAAACAAAAACATGAAATGTCTGAAAAGTCCATTTCTCCTCTACATTGGAGGAGAGACGGACTACCTCTAGAGGTGAGATGGTCCAATCTCTTCAACAAATAAAACAAAATGTAAATTATTCTTCTTTAACTCAAATTAATGATTTAAACGTTCATAAATGCAAAAACAAGTTTAATTATGTATTAAAAAACTCAAATTAATGATTAAAAAGTTCAAAAAAAAAACAAAAACAAGTTTATTTCGGTATTGAAAAAATGTTTAGATCACTTTTTCTTTGTAGCATGTTTACTACGCTGAACGCACAGATTTAAAAATGGGGTGCATCCTTCATGTAACCAACGACTGCATATTAGGCACTTAATCCAGTCATCTAATTTTTGCATTTTGCGATAATCCTCTCCACAGCCCGCGCATTCATTTTCATAATCGCTCATGTCTTCAGCCTCAGAGGCACTACTTAAACTTACATTTTCTTCTAAAGAACTGGAACTCTTAGACGTTTTTCTTAAGTCTAACTTAGTTTGAACCAATTTTTTAGCTTTTATCTTTTTTTTTTTTTGGTCTCCACAAGTTTTTGTTTTTTACTTTGTCGTAAAAACTTTTCTTTTGTAAACTTGTTCACTGGATATAAGAACGCTACGGCCTACTATTTTTCTGCGAACTGACAGTACTTTTTGAGGTACACCAGGTACTGGAGAAATTTGATCTAAAGCTTTTCTTCGGGTAATTTCACTGTGATTTTGACTACTTGTTGAAGCCATTAATCCGGAGTTATTATTTTCTTTGCAAATTGTTGATGGGTTTGGTTTTGATATGCCGTCAGTTTCATTCAAGTTATCAGGCCTGTCACCAGTAGTATCGCTAATTATTGCCAAGTATGCATAATCAGGTATTGCGTTTGGATCAAAATGCATAATCCCAGTAGATTTAAATGCAGACAAGGCATTTTGCACTGAAGCAGATTTTCCCCGAGCTTCACCTAATAATTTTCCGAACTGTAAACGCCCTATCTTTTGACCTGGATTACTTTTTTGGAGATTTCTTGCCGATTGATAGTAATAGGCCTTCACTGCTTTAAAAAAAGCGCGGTCCAGAGGTTCTAAGTAGGCAGTACAATGAGGGGGTAAACAATAGAGAATTATATTATTTTGTTCTACAAATTCGAGCATCTCAAAATTAGTGGTATGAGACGCATGTCCATCAAGAATAATTAAAATCTTTGTGGACAGTTTCCGTGGAGAGAAATGGTTTTTGAGCCAGTCGAAACAAATATCTGAAGAAACGTAAGCTGATTTTTCGGACATTCGGATTTTGGATCCTGGTGGCAAACCGTCATGCCACTCGTTTTTAATATTTTTCCCTTTAAATACACAGTAAGGTGGTAAATAGCCACCTTCAGCATTTATACATGACAAGACACTGATAGTCTCACTCTTCTCTCCAGAACTGATGCTGGATACATTTTTAGAACCCTTTGTCGCTAAAACTTCACCTGGTCTTGTGTTAAGTTGTAGACCGGTTTCATCGCAATTAAAAATTGACCCAGGCTTATCCAATAGGTCATTATTTTTTAAGATACTGCCTAATTCTTCAAAGTACCGCTCAACTATTGTTTTTGACATTCCTTGCGCGCGAGCTATGGAAGTGTTTTGTGACTTGCGTATCGACATCTGAGGATTTCTTCTTAAGAAAGATCCAAGCCACTTATGCCCAGCCATCTCTGAAACAAGAAAACGCCAACTTAAACTAAAAAGATAAACAAACACACTTTTGTAGTGTTTACCTGTTTCTTGATTAAATTTATTTGAAATTCCTAGGTGTTTCGCTAATTTGAAAGCCATACATCGCTTATTTGTTTCAAAGTCTTGTTTTTTTAATCTTCGTTTCAGGGTGGTCTTGGGAAGTTCAAAACTTTTCGCAGCTTCGTTTACTCCCATTTGATTGGAATTGACAGCATTTACCGCTCATTTTAGTGCCAGAGGCCCCTAGGCTTTGAACCCAGTTTTCTTTTGTATTCATTCGGAATTTCACTGTAACAATAAACATACCTACTTTAAATTTCGAATATTATATGCCATTTAAAACACGTTGAAAAGTTTAACAGCTATTTATTTTCTTGGTCCATTTCTCCTCTACTTTCATGGTCCGTCACTCCTACAAGTCGGAGGACAGATGGACCAGTCGATTTTACAACTTCAGTTTATTAGTTGTGACGAAATTTTAGATTAGGTACATGGTAACATAAACACATTATGCAAGCACAACTAAAAATTATGGTTAAACTCACCTGATGGCTGATTATTGCACTTTCAAATAATACCGATAAAATTTTCACTAGGTACAAATACGTTTTCGTTGAATAAGTCCTGTAACTTTTTATATGAGCACGTGGTTAGCAACGAGTATTACCGCAAGAACATTCGTAATGCAACTGACCGATCCACAGGGTGCAATGTTGCCACAAGTCGGGTAAAGTTAAGCTGGACCGTCTGTCCTCTTGGTCCATCTCTCCTCGAATTACCCTACTTGTCAGTAACTGTATATCACTGGCGCCGGGGGTCAGTATCTAATTATATTAAGCAATATCCATATCCTATCGGGCGAAAAGCATATTACGTTTAATCCAATTTTTTTGTCGACTTTTGCTATAAATTTAGAACAGTAACAGTGTTTCGTCTGTAAGAATATATACGTAACAGTCGTAATAGTAATGAATATTTACAATTGCTTATAATTATTGCTGTTATTTACAACACTTTTTTGAAAAAAAAGAACACATTAAAGCAGTTATAAATAAATTCGAAATGATAAAATGTAATAAACTAATGAAACTTTTCAAATAAAACTAATTTTTGTTGATTCTTTCACACGTGTCATATTTGAAAGTTTACTGCTTTATGGTTTAAACAGGTAAATCCTTCAGTACTAAATCAAATAAATTATATTTGATTTTATTCAACTTACAAACGTGTGTAATAAGAAAAACGGGACACAATAAAAATTTTATGTACTACATAATATAATGTAACTCGTATGACTATAAAGCGCTGCTTTATATTTCACTATGGAGAGCAGTGTAGATTTAGCATTAACTTTGTTTTGTACAAAGCAACATTAAATGTTAAAAGTTAATAGAACAAATGTTGCCGATATAAATTCTTTGTTTTATTAATATAGACACATTTCTACACTCAGACATGTAAAATTACGGTATAAAAAGATTTCACAGTTCACTTTACTTCCGTTAAACTTGTCTTGCTTTGCTTTCAATTTGATAAAAGACTCTAAAAGGAACAAGTCAGAGATACACGCTGCTTTGATGCGTTTTTTAACCAAAGTAGATATAGTCTTAATTGCGAGAGGTGTTTTATGATTCATCGCTGAGATACATACGGTTTAAGGTTTCTAAAACGTAGGTCGAGCCTTGTTTCTTACGTGTCTGTCAGTAAGCAGTTTTTAACAGCTGACAATTACGCAACTTCAAATACATAATATACATGTTATCTTTTGGAATAAAATAAAATAAGCATATTTTTAGTGTTCCTTAAACTATTTGTATAAGTACTGAGTAATTGAAAATTACTTGTATTTTGTAGGTTATACAATGAATCGCATTGGCCGAACAATGGAACCTATTTTACTGCAACTTTGAAAGTATTTTACATAGGGCTAGGATTTGCATGCACTTAAAAATGCCAAAATATGCATGCACTTATGCACTATAAAATACTGAAATATGCACTTAAATTTGAAATTGGAGATATATGCATTAAAAGCAATATTTTATAGAAGATATGCGTTTTGCAGTTCGGAAAAAGAAATCAAAAAATAAAAATAATCACATTAATTTATTTTATTTATAAAAGATAATACAACTTTACAAAATAAATTTAGCCTATATATTAAATGAATTACTATTTACAATTATATACATTTTTAAATTATCAAAAGTAAAACTTTGTCGATTGTCTGTAAAAATATTTTTATACTTGGAAAAACTCCTTTCAACATCGTAAGATGTAACTAGAGCGCATTTATAATTGTTCAATTCGACTATACTATATTCTTTCAGTTCATCTGCGATAGTAGCTTGACCAGTTATTGCGTCATCTATTTTTCTAATTAAGGCAAAACCTACATTTTTCTCTAAAACATATTTCATTTTTTTTATGTACTGCAAGGCCCTTTGGATCTTTAACTTTAGCAAGAGAGGTACTAATATTACCTACCAGCTTAATGCTTTCTGAAATTGAACAACCTTGTCTTTCTAATAAAGTAATTGTTTTTGACAAACAAAAGAAATTTGAAAAAACAAACAGCAGTTCTTCTTTAATTCCTTTCGCATTAACTGCGTCTTGTGCATTTTGTATACAAAGTGCATCATCTTTGTTAAATATGTTTACAATTTCTTTAACTGTATCAAAGTATTTTGAATAATATTCTGCTGTAGACAGCCAGGTACCCCTTCTTGTTATTACAGGCTCTGAAGGCAGTGGTATTTGGTGTGCTATTTCCTTAAATGCCTGTATGCGATGTGGAGCTTTACGAAAGACTTTCTTAACGTTTGAAATTAAATCATTCACTTTTGGATGTACTTCCCGCACTTTTTCCGCGACTCTGTGTAATCCATGTGCCAGGCAGGTGAGATGAATCATCATCGAGTATAAGAGTTGAAGGCCTGCTCCAGCCTTGAGCATGTAAGGTGCTGCATCAGTAACAAAAAGGAGCACTTTCTCGTACTGAATACCCTGGGGCCACAAAAGAGCCATGGAATAATTAAACAATTTTGCAATTGCCGAATTATATTTTGTATTTTCAAAAACATCCATGGTTAAAAGATATGAACTGGTATTCGCCTCTCCAGTTAAAATGCTTATTATAACGTTAGCAACGTATCTGAAAATACATTTTTACTAGAATAAATCTTTAGTTGCAACAACAAACTTAAATCATTATTTAAAGAACAATACATTTTAAAAACGAGTATAGGTGAAATTCAATTTCGTAAAACCTTCGTATTAGTACATCAGCCATTTAATCCAACAAAACAATAATTAAGTTTCTACGTACCTGCCAACGCTGTCTGTAGCTTCATCAATCGAAACCCAAATATAATTGTCACCTATAGCTCTTCTAATTAATTGGATGGTATCATGGTACAAGTTAGGTAAGTAATTTTTTCTAAGAGTAGATTCATCAGGCGTAGGGATTTTTGAAATTTCTTTTAAAAAATTTCGAAATGCGGGGTGGTTAATCTTGCTTGCTTAATGGAATATCCGCAGATTTACTACTAGCACTACCTAAATTATTAAGACATCCCGGCAACAGAGACTGTTTTTTAGTTTTTAAACCCACACACTTTTGGTGTTTTAATGTGTTAAGGTGTTGTGTTACCTGAAACCGCTTGTTTGGACTGACTTTATCCTCACACACTGTACAAAATAATATTTTATCGTCGGTCGTAAAAACCTCGAATTCGCGAACGTAACTTCGCAGAGTTAAAGAAACGGGTCGCTTTTCTTTTCCCATCCTTAGGACACAAAGTTCTGAACTCAATTATGTAAATTACAATAACATGTACAACAGTTACGGACAGGTAGGATGTTCCAAGAATATTTATGAAAGCTGTACACCTAAAAGGTATAATCCTCCAGTTATTAACAATAGGACAATAGCATACTTAATACTCGGAGGATGATAAATCTGTAAATACTGACGACTGTAAAAATAAATCCTCTTGGTAATTCCCATGTTAAAAATAAACACAAAATAATTTTTAAAAGAAGAATTTTTTAAATAGTCATTTTTAAATCACATGCAAAAGTAACTATAAAATGCAAGCAAAAACGTACAGAATATGCACTAACATTAAAATATTACGAAATATGCATGCATTTAGAAAAATCATTAAAATATGCATTTATATGCACTTTCAAATTCACATACTCATAAAACATGTTTATACTTCACTTTGCATATGATTACTGTAAGCAAAAAAAAACATGCAAATGCATAGAAATCCTAGCCCTAATTTTTTTTACATCTGTATTTAGTGGGAAATATGATTCTAAGTAACTTTAGTACTCAAACGCTACTTGTTGGTAATAATTATAGCATATATTAGAATAACTTTATTTAAAAACTATTTGTGCTCAATTTTTATATTTCATCACATCTCATTATAGATTCACATTACATAATAACTCTTACATGTACAATTAATAAATGCGTTTGATTTAATCTGTGTGTAACAAAGTTAAATAGAACAAGTCTATTATAAAGAAATGAAGGAGAGAAATTTAATCTCGCAAGATATCTTCTACGTTGTATCTTCGGAATTACTGCAAGGTTCTGCCTTAGCCCCCATCCTCTATATTATCTTCGAATCCAATATTCTCGAAGTCACACAACTCGGAGTAGTCGTTGCGCAGTTTGCAGATGACACCTCCTTCTAGACGGTTAATTGGAACAGCGAACCGGCCTCCCGCCGCATATTCAAAACCCGTAAGAACTTCTCCAACTGGACGAACCGTTGGAGAGTCTCCGTCAATCCCACCAAAACCCAAACAATCCTCTTCCGACATCCTAATTACACCGAAGATAAGTTCCCAAACCTTTCCTCCAGAAACGTTTCCCTCACCCTAAACCAAGGAAACTCCCACTCCAACAAGAAGTCACCTACCTAGGAATCCTCTTTACTAGAATCCGCAGTTGGCTCCCCGATGTACAAAAAATACTGAACAGGATAAGAAACCGTGCAAACATACTGGGCGCCCTCGGGGGTAGAATCAGAGGTTGCCACCCCAAAACACTACAACACACTTACAAAACATATATTCGTCCTGTTATGGATTTCCGAGCACCGATATACACGAACATAAGCCCCAATTACCTTTCCTCTATTGCTTCCCTTGAACGCCGAATACTCAGACGCATTTTTTTTATGATTGTGGACCTGAACAGGCTAAATTTGGCCTATCGTGCTAAAGCACTCAGGAACACTTACGAGGATGGATAGAGGGATAATGAATTGCCAATAGATTCCTATGAACAGCTACCTTAAATTTTCTCATATCGTAAGTGAGAGGAAAGCAGGAAATAGGGAGATCATTCCAGAGTTTAGAAGTCGTGTAGAAAAATGTGGATTGCGCCCGTTTGGTACAAGTGGAGATTTGTACTGCATACTGATGATGTGAATGAGCGAACCGAGTGTTTCTCACAAAGATAGCTCGAGATGGCATCAAAGAATATATTCAGCAGCACAATAGCCGTTGTAATAACAATAATACAAAGAAAAAACTGAAACCATCCTTCTATGGTCAAGGGACTGTATGTGAGAAGTTAAGGACATACACCTGTTACCTATCAGGTACCCTAGCGACACCCAAACATACCAACCATCACACACGGAATCCAAACACTGCAAAGAAACTTAGCACATAAAGAATCTTCGGCGACACTATCCCTAGCAAAGAGATCCTTACCACACCCTACAACTACCGTTTTCCACATTTTCCACGAAGAAAACCTAAATTAAAATTCAAACATTCCAGCGATCCTTACACAACTCCTCGACGACCTCCCCGAGAAGATAGAAGATTCCCTGGACAACATCCCATATGCCCTCCGCATCCCCCCGTCTATTTCATGACGACCCAGCAAGAAACCGGACGACGAATCTAATAATCACACTAAGCACACTACACCCCACTTAACATCACACATATTTGAGCCAATTAACGCATTATTAAATATTAAATAAATAAACCTTTTTTCTTTTTTTTTACACCAAAAATAAGCACATCTCATGATTGTAAACTATACAATAACACGAAACATCGCAACACCAACAAACATGGATTGACCAGGGCTAAAGAGGAGAAGGACTCCTGAACAGCCTACGAATAAGATATATAAGCTATAAATAAGCAAAAACCATAAGCATGAGCATACTAACAAAAAAACCTTCACTCAACCTGTTCTATTTCAATTCGAATTTAATTCCACTTGATCTAGAAATCCTGACCAGTGAATATCAAATTACCTGCCTGCTTATTATAACCTGCCTGTCATTAGTTCCATCATGACCTGCCTGACATATTTCCTGATCTCTCGATATCCTAGTTCCAGTTATCAAAATAATTATCCAGGAACGTAAGTACCTATTTACACTTTCTCGGTGTTTGTACCACGAGGAGTAGTTATTAGTTACCCAGTAACGTGGTTCTACTACTGGCGGCTTCGGCCCCAAGAAGTAAGGCTACTTTACTATGCCCCTTTCCTCCTAACCCTAGTATCGGAGAAACAATCTCAAACCTGCCCAATCGGAGTACGTACTTCGAAGGATAGATAAAGATTGTTAATAGCATTGCTTTATTAATGGTTGTTTCGACCCCAACTACAAGGTAATCCTATACTGTAACATCCCTATCATGTTCCCTCTTACCCTTGTATAAACCAGATCCCTATCTAACATCTGTTCGGTGTTACTACCACGAAGGGTGTATAGAAACCATTAGTTATCCATCTAATATAATTATTATCACAATATAATACTCATGCCGTTACCAGCTTAGTGCAAATCGCATCCCTTTAATTTTCTCTATTACCCTGGTGTAAGTCTAATTCCTATCTACCATTCATTCAGAGGTAACACCTCGAAGACTGCATAGAAATCACTAATTCGATAACCGATCCTGATTCACCAATATTAAACGTATACCGTCACCAGCCACTTATAAGAATACCACTTATCCCTATATCTTCCCTCTGTTACACCCCCTCTTGAACTCCTGTCCGAATTCCTACCACCTGGTATCGAAACCAAATTATCCTGTCACATGGTCCTGTAATTTCAATGTAACACCACCGGGACAAAATTCACAAAAATTTTATTTCATTTAACCCCAGTACTAATTATTAAACATAATTTAGTGCACCATACTTCCATTTCATATGGTGTAAACTTTATATTAAAATTTCTCCATTTAATTACCCGAGTAATCCTGTTACACCAGAAAAGTTAAATAAACCACATTGTACTACACATACTTCATTTAGTACAATTGCGTTCAATCTATTTTAATAATATACATTAAAAAATTAATTCACATTCGCAAACATCCAAATTTTACGATACAACACTAACAAATAGCTGAGTATAGTATTTGCAAATGTTGGTGTAGGTAAAGGACTATCCTAACCTGTTTAAGTGTCTCAGATTTCCAGTCAATCTCAAACAATTATTTTCAATTGATTAAACCTCCTCAAAGTCACATAGGTTTCAACCCTTAATATTCGGAATTACTCACCAAATCATTATCTCAAAGAAACATAATAGAATCACTGTCTTACCTGATTAAAGTTGTTGCTCCAAAAACAGTCATAAGAAAACCACTCGGTCCATTTATCTTCACCCGCACCATTAACCCGATCGAAATTCATTATTATTAATTAAATATTATTACACTTACCAAGAAAAAAAAATCCCGCGGAAAATAACCAACACATTCTTAATGAAATTTGTTACAGCTTGCGACCAGATGCGATCTAACCCGAAGCCAGATTCCAACATCTGATTTAAAATACAGAACGGAGTTTAAGTTTATTTTATACGCCAGAATAAAAAAAGTATTATATTTTAATTTCAGTTCGCAAGTTATATTCTTAATATACTTTTTATACATTGTATTACTTTATTCTAACTCCGGGCAACCCAACATACATTGGAGTGTTGAAAATTGCCAACTGAATCTCCCTTGGGGTACTGAGCTAGCAAACTAGGGCAATTAATAAAACAATTATTGTACACTCGTTTAGGGTGTTACAATGTTTTGTTTTGAAAAAAACTGTTATAATATGAAAGCACGTAGGTATGAAAAACAAAGAACGTAATAATCTGTTGAAGCGTCAGAAATTGCAGGTTAAATTTGAAAAGGTAAACAAACTGTCAAAATATGATTTAGCGTATCATCGACCTACGTTATTGAGATTTGTATTACGGACATAGTGAAAGTCATCCATTTTTTTTAACACCAACAGATAAGTGAAATAAGTATACGATAGTAATTTAATTTGATATTCAGTAAGGTATGAACCATAAGACACCTCTCGCACTTACGACTATAGTTTAATTTTTCAGGTATTCATATTTCGCATGTACGATATCGCATTAAAATAACATATCAATAAAATTAACACCGATATTTAACTTTTTATTCCCATATTTTATTAGTTTTCAATATTTACATTAGACTCCATGTTTGAAACTCTAAATGGGGTTGCGGTAATCAAAGGTGAAACACAAAACCTTCCCCACAATTTTTATAATTTGATACTCTTAATAATTGGTTACAGAATGGTGACTAGTTTCGACAAAATTGCCATGTTCAGACCTAAAACCATTTTAACATCATATGTGAATAACTAACAAATACTTACAGGTACTTTATACATATAATAAAATACATATCTTTTTTGGGTTTTTTTAATGGTGTCTTTTAAATTATACAATCTAAACGTTTCCATAACGCTTACAGTTATCTTCGTCAGTAGTAATATCTGTTAAAAATTGTTAACGATGATGTAAACAATTTTGACAAAACTCACGATAAAAATGGTGAGTTCTGGATTCGGAAACTATTATATGATCTACTATTAAGGCACCTAAATGTTCGAAGTATGTTGTCTGTGTGTGGGCGATTCGCAAGAGCGGCAACTGCAACAGAGCAGAGATAGCCTGTTACCATAACCATTACTTGCGGTGTCACCGAATTGGATGTGGCGGGTACTGAACTCACCTAGGATAACGACATTAGGGAGGCTAGAGCCGTAGATTAAAGGGTCATCGGGTATTGCATTGCGGCAGGGCGGGTTGTAGTATGACATACATACTATAGGTGTGGGAAAGCACACCGTCGCAGCAACGCATTCAGATGCTGTAGGTGCGCAGGAAGTTGAAAAGGAGTGGATGGGAAGCAATTTTTAATTAAGAGGACGGTTCCGTTGGCTATTGTTTACATAGGTGTGAAATGTGTTGAAATTAAGTGTGCATCTGGGCGTGAGTTTTGTTTCTGTTATGGAAAGGATGTGTATATTGTGTGTGTATAAAAAGTGTTTAAGTAAGGGGCGCTTCCGACGAACGCCCCTGGCATTAACGGTCCCTGCTAGAATATCTATTTGGAAGGAGTTAAGGATTGGGTTGGCGGATTACGGTGATCATCCGCGTAACGGATACGCAGATGTTGATACTCCGTTGGAAGAAGTTTCGGGATAGCAAATCTAGGGTGCTAACAACCCTATCTCGCCGGTCGGGGAACATCTGGAACAGGGAGTAGATGAGGACTTGTAGGGAGTCTTAGAGATAGGAATTCGGTGCCGGGAGAAGGTTTTAGGTGGTCTGTGTCTTCCGAATCGGACTCTTTTCTTAGGACAGGATAGATTCGAAGGATGCCATCTTCGACGGAGAACTGGGAGGTTCCCGCCGCTTCCGGCGCTTGAAGGAATAGGAAAGGTGAGCTTCCCCACAGTTGTTACACCTTGGGTTAGCTGAGGATTTGCAGGAGGAGGATCTGTGACTTTCGCCACAGTTGGGACAACGGGTAACACGGATAGGATACTCCTCAGCGGTATGTCCCACCTGCGTGCAGGTGGAACAATACTTGGGGAGAGGTTGAGGGATGAGGGAGGGATCGCAACTGTAGTGTCGCCCGACCATGACCGTACCGCGTGCGAGGAAGTACTCAAAGGTGGTTTGGGAAGAGGTTATGATGCGGACAAGGAATGTGGGAGTGTTCGTTGTCTTAAAGGTAATTCGAACGGCCTTTCTCACGTGTGGAGGATCGATCGGATCCCGGATCTCTTCGGCTCGAATGCCCGAATCACGCAGGAAAAGGAAGGGGGTCTAGAAGTGGAGTGGGAGGGACGGGGATCGGAGAGTTGGGTAACGATGACGGTGGGATCGCTGAAGTGGTGTCACAGCCTAAGCTGTGTACCATCCGGCAAGAGAGGAGAGGTCTCTAAGAGACAGATGTGGTTGAGATTGAACGTTAAGTTCAACCAAGGAAGGTTAAGGGATTTAATGGAATTGTGAAAGGATTTCTGGGTGGTTATGGATTTCGGGATATTGCGGATGTAATACCGCGAGGATTGAAACCGGGTGGGTTTAGGATTGGGTAAAGCGGGTGTAGGAATCACAACAGGTACAGGTGGCTGGGCAGGTGTGCGTAAGAGGGCGGGTTTGTGTGTGTGAGCGGGTTTGCGTGTGTGCGGGTTTGTGTGATTTTGTGGAGGCGGTGGAACGTGTAGATGTGTAGGAGTGTGTGGGTGAGGTGGAAATGGACGAGGCGTTTGAATGGGAGCGGTACGTGAGGATGGTGGTGGTGAGGCTGGGGTGTGTGCGTATGTGAGGGTTGTGTGCGCTGTGTGTAGATGTAGGTACACGGGCGGCGTCGGGGGTTGGGGATACAACTGTTACGGTAGCACGATGGCGACCGTAGTTAACCATCGCGGTTGTTGTTACTAAGGTTTTGCAAGGGTAAAAGGAAGAAATCATTTTAAAGAGAGGCCGTGTCTCCGCCGAGGTGCAGTCTCATACTCCAAGGAAAACAGACTTGGAATTCAGTGAGCCAAATAGAAAAAGGAGGGAAGCAGGTATTAAAATAAAACAATAAATTAAAATTAATGAAAAAATATTTTTTATTAACCGGTACCTGTTTTACCCGACGTCGATCCTATAGTTGGTGTTGACAGTGTCTTGGATGATTCTGTTATTTTCGTTCTTCGCTCCTGCTGTATTCCGGCGGCTCCTGCTTGCTGCTAGGCTGTCGCTCCTTTACTGATGGCCGCTTATTCGTATTATCTGTATGCAAGCAGTGATAGATCTAACTCCGAAGCGGCGATAATCACGATGTCAGAACGATGAGCGCAAAAACGCTAAGTTCTTTTTTTGGAATTAAGAGATTTGTAATAAAAATCACAAGAGCTCTTACGCGAGAAAGGGCTTACGTACGATACCGAGGTTCGGACTGCCCTGTAAAACTCTAAAACTGACCGAATATTTAAGTAGTAAACGCGCCACCCTCACCACAGGGTGCGCAAGCAGCCCATTGGCAGGTGGTACGCACCATTCCTCCGCCCTTGATACCTATGGCTTCAAAACCGTACAAGTATACAATTTAAAACAATCAACTGAATACTATTAACTCTTAATAACATTAACCTAAATACACTATGTTTTATTTGAATTCAATTGCACCACACCACTATTGTTTACTATCTCTTACACTTGTTCTTGAGAAGGTAACACTCATAATTTGCTCACACCTCGCTTAAAGACACCCTTAGCTGTTTGCACTGTTACCACTCCGACTAACACGCCGTTTCCTGCATGGGGTTCCTTGGTTCTTCCAAGGGCCCATTGCATCGATGGTAAATTGTCTTCCTTAATTAAAACAATCGTTCCTGTTTTAAGCACATCCTTTGCTGATGTTTTCCATTTGCCATGAGCTTGCAGCTGTGATAAATATTCTCATGCTCATCGGTGCCAAAAGAGCTGACGTAGGCGCTTAATTAATTGCCAACGGGATAACTGATTAATTTTATTTCTCTTAAATCTATCTTTATTGGTGCAGGAAATACCCTGGTTTAAGGGCAGTCAAGTCTTTGGGATCAGAGCATTGTTGTGCCGCAAGTTAAAGTCTTCAAACGGTATGTTTTTAATACTTCCGTGTGATTTTCGCGCCACAATATTCTTTTATAATCTCTAAATTCTCGATGTACCCATACTTGTCGAAACATTTTACTTATATCCGCCGTAAATACATACGCGTGCGTACGGAATTGAATTAGTATCGCAAATAATTGCTCTTGTAATAGGGGATCTATCAATAAATTGTTAGAGGCTTAAGCCGTTTGATGAAATTGCTGAACCGTCAAATACAACCCTCAGTTTTGTAGTTGTACTTGATTCTTTAACCACTGCATGGTGCGGTAAGTAATAACAATTTTGTTTGTTTAGTTCCGATTATGGCACTGCTTCCATATGGTTTAATGATAAATATTCGTTGCTATATGATCGGAGTTATCTAAATTAAATTTGTCACTTCTAGTGGGTAATTTTACCACGAACCGACCCTCGTGATCCCATTCATATGCTTTTGAAAAGTAATTTTCACAATCTTGCTCAGCAGGAGCTAACGTTGCGCATGTTGATTTAGGGTTCCCTATTTACCAAAAAATTTCTAATTGTTTACTTAAGTGACTGTCCCTTTTCATAGTGACCATATGACACGAAGTATTATTACCTAACGGTACATTCAGATTTATATTTCTGCCTACTATAAAGCCTAAGTGAGTTTTTGAAACATTGGTTGATTAGACCCGGCTTTGAATTGACCGACACGATGAATTCCAAAATGTGTCGGCACCTATATATATATATATATATATATATATATATATATATATATATATATATATATATCTACTTTACTAGGAACATAAAATTCTGGGTCTGCTAACCTAATCTCTTGGGGAATGTTAATACCCTTCAATAAAATTTTTTACTTTGGCAATTTATTTGTAATGTTTGCTATAATAAGACAATTCAAGGTTGTACTGAAGTTATTATATTTCGATTTTATTTCTACCTCAGCAGCGCAGGTAATGTGACTTAATGACTGCTATACCGGCTACTGTTGAATTAATATACTTAGTTCGTAATAACAATTTATCGCTCAATGATTTAGTGATAAAACTTGATTGAGATCCGTCATCGGTAATAAGACTTGTTACCTGTGATCGAAAACTGGTTATCGATCTACTTCGTTGTTATGTCAGTGGCATCACTGTTGATCAGTTTCCTTATTGATGTTGATCCAATTATAAAGATCCGGCGCGAAGGACTATATGTACACACATGTGCAGTGGGTTATTTGGTGCCAGACAATTTAGTCGTCTGGTTTAAGATTGTGACCTTTTAAAGTGCACACATGCACAATTCCCTTTAATTACAAGTATTACAGTCCACTAAATAATAAAGGACAATATTATGAGACTGTAGGTAGTTAACAGAAAGACAGAAAAATAATAACTAACTAAAACTCTAAAACTGACCGAATATTTGAGTAGTAACCGCGCCACCCTCACCATAGGGTGCGCAAGCAGCCCATTGGTAGGTGGTACGCACCAATAAGTGCAGATTGAAGGGATGTAAGGGTAGATTGATTATGACTATAAAAACATAATAGCAAGTGTCTTAATGTATGTGTGTGTGCGTACGTGCGTGGGTGCGTAAGCGCGTGTATCCATTAGTTTGTGTGTGTGTGTTGGTGCGTTTGGGTACGTGCGTGCGTGTGTATGTACGTGTGTGTGTCCGAGCATGCGTTTGTGCATTTGTGAGAGCGTGTGCGTGTGTGTAATTACGTGCGTGCGTGATTGTCTGCATGAGTGTGTGCGTGCGTGTATGTGTAATTAATGTCATATGCGTATTTACGGCCTAAATAATGTTTTGTGTGTCTAGATCTGCGAGCCTGCGTTCTTCCATGCGTGAGTTAGTACGTGCGTGTGTTTGTGCGTGTGAGCGTGCGTACGTGCGTGCAGGTAATGAATTTGTGACCTAAATATCTAGACTACAGTGATTTTTGATGTGGACAGATCTCTGAAGTAAGGAATAATAGGAATAAGTGTGATTTTCGTTGGCCGCTATAACTCTTTTTTTTAGATATCTTGTCTCTCATTTCAACTGCTGTGAGCCTGTAAGAAAAAACGACATTTTCAAATTGGGTATACAATGCCCTAATAAGCAAGGAGAGCTAGAGAAGTGTTTATCTGTAACCATACTGGCTGGTAAAACTCATTGCTTCGATCGTTTGTACTGCTACTGCAAAATAGCTCCAACAAGAAAATCATATTTGTTATAATATTTAAACTAAACTTTATTTCGTATATACTTTATAAACTTTATATTCTACGGTATACCAGCAATTTAAGTAGGTACGTAGTTACGTACGGTAGTATTAAAGTGACTAAAAGTGGCAACTGTAACTTAAAACTTACCGTTATTGATGATCCGATCAGATCTTCAAATAAAAATGACAAATAATATCGAAACTTACACTGAACACTTTTTACTTTTTAGGCTTGTGGACTTTTAATTTCTTCATGTATGAATGATGTATGAATAGGCTAGAAGGTCATTCAATTACTACAAAGTTCAGAACGCTACCGTCTCGGCTAAACATGCTACAAACAGTCGCGCAATGATTCATAAAAATGTTTATGAATTCTTATCTGTATCATTGGTTAATATCAACTTATTAATCAATGTCTGTATCAACGAATACTAACAAGTTACTGCTTTGTCTGCTTTCGTTATACAACTCCCTAACTTAAACATAAACTTATAACTCCGTGTATCTCGATAAAGGAAATATAAAATATTAAAATACCTAATTTTATTTTGGGTAATTTAAATCCAACATACCTACTTGTATCCTTTTCAACTAATACTCACTTTAATTCATTTTAATCGATGCAAGCACTTCAGCACTTGGCGCCACGACCACAGTGCAAATTTAATTGTATTATAGTTGGTGTAATGCAGAGCGGAGTGATATTCGGAAGGTTTGGAAATCTTTTTATCTAAAATTTTGGGATTTACTAAACTCGTTTTTTGACTGTCTCTAATGCAAGTAATTGTCCGTAAATCCATATATGTATATATTTATAATTTTATATCTCATTAGCCCCGGTAGCCGGTGGAGATGCTGGCCCCGGGGGGATGACCCCCCTGGGGCAGTCCGGGCTTGGGCCTATGAGTACACTGAGTTGTGGTATGACACGTTATTTGAGTAATTGGTGTTCTGGTAGTTATAGAAATGTAGAACTGAATACTGCTTGCTGCAACTGTTGATTCTTGTATAGTCTAATTGACTCTGTGGGAACAAATGATCATATAGAATAAGGATCGGGGTAAGATGGTGTTGTACGTGGTACAGGTCGGAGTTATTCCTCGTGTGATGGGAACTCTGGGTTATAAATTCGCGTTTAATATTTTCAGTAAATTTTCACTTAAAGCACATTTTGTTGAAATAATTTATTGAGCATAGTTTTATCAAATTAATTATGATATATTTTGCTTTTGGATATTTTGAAAAACAATTTAGTTACGGAGCGTTTCTTTGAAGCAAACTGACAATCATTGAGGAAAGTTGATTATTAATGTTGAGGTATTAAGTGACCACTAAATGTGAAGTCATTTTATTTTGGAACAGATTAAAAAGTTGGCACGAATTTTGGAAGTTGAGGGGTGGCCAAGTTTAGGATGAATAAGTTATAAACTTGAATACCGAGGTTCAAAAGGGATAAGGGAATAAGGTGTGAGTAAGTTGAGTAAGCTATTTTGTCCTTAAATGATGTCGTCGCCCTCAGTGAGATTATGTTATTGGGTTTAGGACTCATTTAAAGCTTACTAGAAGAAAAGCAAATTGCATGTAGTCATGTATTCCAGTTATAGTTCTTATTAAGCACATATCTACCACAAACGAGGTGTTAGCAAGAATCCAACTATTATAATATCAGGCAAATAACAAAATCTAATCGTGACTATAAGTTACAGAGACCCTGAATAAAAAGCAAAAGAATTTTGCAGAAACATTTGTATTATAACAACATCCTAATATTAAGTTACATCAAAGTTTTAAAAGGAGAAACAAAGATTTAAAAGCAGAACAACTTTTCAATACATTTACATACAAAAGTGAAAAGGGATTCTACAAATGCAATGATAAAACGCAATATTATTTCAATGGAATATTACCAGAAAGGATTATAATAACTAATAATTTAAACTCAAATATTCAGAATTGATAAAACTTATTCAAGATATAGAAATAAAACCATATTAAATCATTTCATTTTCTTAACTTATTATTTATCACATAACGATTATCTGCGGTTGGTTAAAATTAAATTAAGTACAGTCATAATTATTACACCAGTCCACATCTGTATTGATATTCTAACACAATTTATCTAATTAAATTAAATTTTACTCGTTTAGATAGTAGATATGGCACTGACATTTTTATGATCTGAAAAATTTCACGCGAAAGAATTTTGGCTATGTTTGACAGTTATCTTTAAAATTTATTGATAAAGTTCAACTATTCTGTTTCGAATAAAGGATGTATGAGAAAATAACATAAACGTTGAATGCAGTGAATAAATTGACACTTACTTGGCAGTAATTAGGTTTTTTTCCTTTTCAAACTGATTTAAATGTAGTAAATATAATTTCCACAAATGCTGACAACTGCGATTTACATCGTTCTAGGTCATATTTATGCATTTATTGCAACAGGAACTAACAAATTGTAGCCGTATTAGTACTACAATTATGATTGTTTCATATACTTAAATAAATTTTTGATTCTCTTGTTCCTAGCATCAAAATTCTTTATTACAGAAACTCCCAGCTCTACTGATTATATAATAATAAAGTTGCGGATTTCGGCCACATACACGTAGTATGTGGTCAAAATCCGCGAATCCTTGAAGCATTAAGGAACAGGGTGATAAGCATTAACCTCCAGGAATTTGAGCTCCAGAGCATGTCACAACCTATGGGGAGATACTAAACTTATTGAATCTCTAGTAATGGACGAAAGTGTCGGTTGGCTTCAAAAACTTATTTGAAAGGGCTCCCAAAGGGAAGAGGTTAGCAGATAACAAAAAAGACGATACAACTGAGGAAACTAATAATACTGCTACAGAATACTCCAATACTACTGTTCAGACCAGAAGTATTTAGTGTCATTTGTGTAACAAATTTTCAGTTCCATCAATGTTGAGTCAACATTTGAAATGTTGTAACGTTCTAAAGGTCTGCAGCGTTTGGCAATTTAATGACCAGGTAGAACATAACATTGACTAAAACTCGGTACAATATTGCTCCAATATTCAAACATCGTATCTCGGTTGCACCTGTAACCATTATTTGCCTAATATCGAATACCACCTTTAAGACCATAACCAATCGAAAATCCATATAGGTAAGTCAATATTGAAAGATATAATTTTATCAAGTGTAAGCTCATATTGTAATTACAATGTTTATCCAACATAGCGCCAGTATTTTATTGTCAACGTGCTATAGTATAATACTGGTTAGGTAAAGATTTATCGACTCCTTTACAACATTGGAAGCACTATATGCCACCAAAGTAAATAAAATAATGGAAAATCAATGTGCATAGGTCAATATGGCGATGCTGTAGAATTAACAGCTGTATTGATATTCAATATATGTCCAATAAGGGAAAATTTATACAGATAAATCAATGTTGGGATGATACAGTGTTATCACCCTTACATCAATATTGTTGCTAAATACCAATATTGGGAAATAATTTTTAGCGCAGTCATATGTGGGTTCTTGAGGAGCATATTCCAAAATTATTTTTGAATATACAGGGTGGCACAAAAATAAAGTGCATATCAAAGTTATATTTTTTCTTATGGAACACCCTATAATTTTTTATATTTTTAGATACTATAGACCAAATAAAGGTAAGTTCCTGTTACACTTCCTATACCTAAAACTGATCGTTTCTGAGAAATTTTGAGAAATATAAAAATACATATTGTAATTTAAAATTGCTTACACCCTGTAACATAGAACGAGCAGCTCACTTACTGACGCAGTGTTTCATTTCTCTTGTTTTATTCCTGTCTGTAATTAGATAATTGTATTACGTATTTTTGTGTGACTATCCAATAATTGTTAATAAAATAGAAGTGACGTTTAAACTATGAGTGTAATAAAAAAAGGCTGCTATAAGTACTGTATTGTACCCAAGTGTATTAGCACAACAATTAAGACACCAAATAAGGTTTTTTCCATGTACCTTTGCAAAAAGACATAAGAAAGAAATGGTGCACAGTAATGAAACGTGATTTGATTGGACCTAAAAGTATAAAATACGTGTGTGAAGATCATTTCGATGTAAGTATAAGTAGTAAAACACTACTGATGTATACCTATTTATTCATTTTATTAAATTATGCTTGCTTAGTTAGGTATATTTAATATAATTTTATTTTAATGTAAATATTTAGACAGGTACAGGTTCTTACATATTTTCTAGTTAATCTAAGAGATTTATTTTCTCTCCGGTTTCAGGGTTGCTTAGATTTATTTAGAACTACTGTGGGGAATTTTTGGATTAGTAAGAAACAAGTAATAATCGCAGACTAACAGTAAAAGATATTGAGATGCAATTAAAATTAAAGGATTATAGAAACACTATGGGGTTAAATACTCTTATAATACGATTTCAGAAAATGAACTTCAATAGATTTTCTATCCTTAATTACTGCATTTAAATTATTTTATATACAGGGTGTTTTGATTTTATTTCTCATGTTTAAATTAATTTGCGACATTGTAACGATTCTTTCTATTGTTACAGCTTGAAACTGACACAGAAAATCTTGTTAAGTATAAACTTATTGGTGGGACATTAAAATTGAAAAACAAAGCATGTCCTCATAAATTTAACTGCCAAAAAGTCGTAAGGTGTGTTCAAAAAAGAGAAGCATATGAGAAAAGGTCTCGAACAGAATATGTTGAAAATCTATTGAAGAACGATATTCCATCAAGCTCAAGCTGTCCACCTTTTGAAGTTATCGAATGTGGCTCAAAATCAGTAGTAATGAACGAAGAGATGGATGTGTCACAGAATCCGCTGCCTGACGACTTAATTTTGAATGTTCCAGATAATAGTAAAACAAATTTTAGACACAAACGAATACAGGTTGCACAAAAGGACAAGCAACTGCAAACAATAGTAAGAAGAAATAAAACGGCTGACAGAAATAATCATATTGACACAACAACAATTGACATATCACCTAATAGTTCTCCCTCAAAAATGTCAATATCTTCACTGAGTAGCCAAAGTTCAGTTGATATAACGTTAAATGAATTAAATCCGCAATACTGTAAAGATACAATATCAAAAATATCGACGAACGTTGGTTTTATTTGGGTTTACCTGAAGATATTTACTTTTGGAAAAAATTGTTATCTGACAGCATTAGTACTCCGATAAGAAATATTTTAATAACATTAAAGAAAATTCGATTGAATCATTCGTATATACGTCTAGCTGTAGATTTTGAACTAAGCAAAAGCTCAATTTCTAAAATTTTTATAAAAACTGCTCCATTAATAGCTAATCGTATGAAACAATTTATTTATTTCCCAGCTGTGGAACACATTTATGAGAAACTGCCAATATCTTTCAGAAAAAGATATTCTAAGACAGTAGGCATTTTAGACTGTTTCGAAATAAGAATCGAAAAACCTTCAAGTGCAGTGCAACAAGCTTTGACATGGTCCGAGTATAAACACTGTAACACAATTAAATATTTGATATCAATAACACGGACTCATTAATTTTATTTCTGAGGATATGGTGGAAGGGCTAGTGATACCATAATATTTGAAGATTGTAATATTTTAAACAATTTGAAACCGGGATGCTCTATTATGGCTGACAGATTTAAAATATATCTCATTTGCTAGAAGCTGAAGGATGCCATCTCATAAGGCCTCAAGCGTAACCACAAAGCTATCTAAAATTAGAAGTAATGGAAACAAAACGCATAGCAGCCCTACGCATCAACGTTGAAAGAACGATAGGTAGATTACGGAATTTCTCCATGGTTGCACCTCACGCTTGTATCGATACGAAACTAATTTATCTATTAGATTGTGTAGTTGTGATTGCTTGTGGCATAGTGAATGTTCAAAATAAATTAATAAATACGTAATCAAGAAATATTGTGTATTTTATTTAGGCACAATCATTGAATTAAAAACATACTTCCAAAAAGATTTGCATTCATTAATTAAGTTACTACAGTATTCTGAATTATACGAAAACTCATAAATATCTACTTTTCTCGATTTTTCAAAATCTTCCTGAGCTACACAAAAAAAGCTCTTCTTTTTTTTGAAAAGTGCATTTGCATTTGTACTTGAGCCTCATATTTTGATGTTAAGTTGTTCAAATTTATATATCTTGTGATATTTTTATTTTTCAGTGGACATTTAATTTCGATAATATGGTCTTCAGTTAAACTATCTGGGAGGCACCCAACATAGGAAGTTCATGTGATAGAAAGAGACCACACTTATGTATCTTGATGTTTTTATTTTTCTATTTGTGTTTTAACTTCTTCTTCTAAGCGTTTTCCTAAAAATATTAATACTATTACACTAACATATTAAATTAAATATTTATTATTGCCTCTTTTTATAGCTAATGGCTCTTTAAATTGATATGCTCCTAAAATTTTCTCCATAAGTACACCATCTGAGTTTTACATTTAGATGCTTCATGAGCCATAGAAGCTGTAATTCTGCCATACCGTAGCTCAAACCATAATGGGTGTCAGCCTGATTCCTTGTCGCTTTCTCGATTAGTACACATTGTTCTTCAGTAATATTGTGTATGCAAAATTCTATAAAATTGTCCACATTAAATTGATAATGTAAGTTCTTATATTTGCACATCAAATAGTGGAGCGAAACTTTCATTTCATTGTTTATATCCATAAAGTAAGTCATTATTTGTATATGGTTCGCCTTTTGTTTTTTACATTCCTTTATAAAAATATTAAAAAGGTTTTTGTCTTCTGATATGTCCAAAAGTTTTTCTCCAGTTTTAAAATCTTTAGCTTTAATGAATTTAATATTACTACCAACTTTAGAAAGTGTCGGTTTCGTCCAATAACACTATACTGAAGTAGTTGCGGGTTCCTCACTTCTTTTAAAAAGCCATATCAAGAAGGCCACTGTATGTTTACATCCGCCTTGATTGGCAGCACAATCGTGGCAGACAACACTTCCCACTTTTTCCTGACTCTCGTCACAAACCAATGTACAGTGATAAGGTTTACTTTTTACTTTGTGTTCAGGAGTAACTCTTCCTTTTACAGTACATTTTGTGCCCTCATGTTTCACCTGAACATATCCAATGGCCTCATCTCGATAGGAATCTCTGGCTGCCCTTTAAAAAAATCGATAAAAGTAATATTTCAATTAATCCAACTTATGGATAAGTAATTAGATACCTAGATTTTATTTTCTCTTCATGTCATTTTAGAAACAAATAATAAATGACGATTGATGATTAAAATAACTATTGACTTACTTTGTATAAAAACATATAATAACTAATAAGATGGAAGATGGACCAAATTAATTAATTAAATACCATATTATCATATTTTTAATTTTAGATGATAATTTGTTGTCATTGTTATTGTTATAATATTTGTATATATGTAAGACATAGGTACTTACCTAGAAAGTTTTATTCCTTTTATTTCGGAACTTATATAAAATGGATGCGACGAAAAAATCCATTATTGTGTATATATCAATTTTAGGCAAATTATCACTTTGTCCTTTTACAAATCCTTCTTCCATTATTGAAAATACACATACACATCGACACAAAAGTAACAAAATGCGTCTACCTTGATGATTTCTTACACAACTCTACGTTAGAAATTCGAATTGCTGGTAGTATCCACCTAACTATGCGGGGATGTGACGTCACAGGCTAGATGGAAATTACAACCGTGTCGCACTAAAATTCAATAACTTTAAAAGTCAATATCTCTGTTATTTATTAACTGATTTCAATTTTTTTTTACACATGTATTGGTTATGGGCTATATTTTAGTTAAATGAAACAATATAATATAATATCAGCAGTAAGAAACTTCTCCATTGTAGCAAAGATTTCAATGTTAGGGGACAAGTTGATCTGATAGATTTTCAGTCTTCTGCTGATGGGAAATACAAATGGCTCCTAAATTACCAAGATCATTCCACCAAGATTTTATATTTGAGACCTTTAAAAGCCAAAAGAGCGGCAGCAGTGGCCATTGAATCGCTTAAGATTTTCCTAGAACAAAGGGGCCCCAGTTACCTTGCAAAGTAATAATGGACGGGAATTCACTACCGCGGTGATTAAAGAATTGGTTTTGTTATGGTCCGAATGCAAAATCGTGCATGGACGACCCAGACACTACCAAAGCCAGGGTTCAGTGGAAAGGTTTAACCAAGATGTTGAGCAAGTGTTGAGAATTTGTGAATTGTAAATATTCACGCTATATTACATATATGTTATAACAAGCATAATGGTGATTTATTTTCTACATTTGGTTATCGATTTCCGTTCTCACCGATTGAGTACATTTATTAAAAATATTTTCTATTTGTTAAATTATGTACTTATAAACCAAAGTTAAGTCAAAGAAATTTAATAGTCGGCTAAAAAGATAAAAGAGGATAGTTAAACTAATCGATCAATATGAATAAGTGTAACTGTACAATATAGCACAGGCTACATTGTAAGGAGACTGATAAATATACATTCATGGAACGTTATACAATATAACGTTACAAATACCTAATATATATATATATATATATATATATATATATATATATATATATATATATATAATATATATATATATATATATATATATATATATATATAGAGAGAGAGAGAGAGAGAGAGAGAGACCTTTTTTAACTCTGAACAGAGACCATGTTCAGTGTCAACGCAATGCTAAAATTCGACCGTCATGGCAATTTGATCCTTTCAAAATGTAACAAATGCATTGAAGCGCTTTTTAGAAAATGTCAAAAACTGTTCATATGAAATGTTTTCAACTCAAGAAAGTATTCAAATAGTGAAGTGGTATCATGCTGGCAATAGTGTACGGATTGTGCGAGACTTATCTTCACTACATTATCCCGATAGACCAATCACATCAATCGGAACAATTTTTAATCTAATTAAAAAATTTAGTAATAATGGATGCCGAATCATCACAAAAGAACTAGGAAGTGCTATGTTTTAACTGAAGAAATGAAGTTAAACAAATTATGTTGCGCTGAAGAAGAACCAATATGTTCCGTTTCACAAATGAGAACCTACTTTGAGATTTCCCGATTTTCAATCCGATAAGCTTTACAGGAGTTAAGATTTAAACCATATAAGTTTAGAAACCAACAAGACTTCACGGTAGAGGATAAAACTAGAAGAACAAATTTTTGTGAATTAATGTTTAACACACTTAATAACTATGTTCAACTTTTAGAAAAAATGTGTTTACTGACGAAGCCTCTTTTAGTAAAAATGGAGGAGTTAATTCACAAAATTATCGGTTGGCATTTTTATAATATCGTTACCTATTTCACTTACATGAAAATATTCTTTACAGATATTGGGCCCGTGAAAATCCTCATGCTCAAAATTTAATTCGTCATCAACATCAAGAAAGAATGTGTGGGCTGAACTAATCAACAATAGGCTTATTGGGCCATTTTTTATTGATGGCAATCTAGATGCAAACAAATTTCTTAGGCTTTTAAGAAACCAAATCATTCCTGAATTGGCAACATTAAATATTGATATTTGCCTGCAAATGGATGGTGATCCAGCACATTCAGCTAGAACAGTTACCAATTATTTAAATGATGTGTTTGGTGAACGTTGGATCGGGAAATTTAGTCGTATACATTAGCCTGCGCGGTCACCAGACCTTTCCGTGAATGATTCCTTTCGCTGGGGAAATCTACACAATACAAATTATAATCATGTAGAAATACAGACAATTGAGGAATTACGATAACGAATAGTCGGTGGTTGCCAAGCGTTGAATCCAAACTATACGAAATGCAGTGCAAGGATTTCATCATAGACTTGTTTATTGTTTGGAACAGCGTGGCCGCCATTTCGAATATTTGTTATAATCTTATAATCAATTATTAATATTATTAATGTTTTCTTTATGTTCAACATGCGATTAACGAGAATTCATCCATTTTGAAATAAAATTTTACTCTAATCATGTAACCTAATTCATTTTTCTTTACTAAAAGCTCTTTATTGTTGTTAAGTGTATTAAATATTAGTTTACAAAAAAATGTATTTTGATCCTCTTCCGTGAGGTTTCTAAATTTATACTGTTTGAATTTAAACTCATTTTAAATCTTTGATACTGAAAATCGGGAAAAAATTGTGAAACGGAAAATATTCATTCTTCTTCACCATAACATAATACATTGCTTCATTTGATCAGTAATAACGCGGCATCTCCTCGTTCTTTTGTGATGATTCATCACGATGCATCATTTACTATTAAATTTTTTAATTATTGAAAGAATCAAATTGCCATGACGGTCGAATTTCAGCATTGTGTTGACACTGTCGTTTTAAAACTGAACATGGTCTATGTTCAGAGTTAAAAAATGTCTCTCTATATATATATATATATATATATATATATATATATATATATATATATATTAGGTATTTGTAACGTTATATTGTATAACATTCCATAAATGTATATTTATCAGTCTCCTTACAATATAGCCTGTGCTATATTGTACAGTTACATTATTCATATTGATCGATTAGTTAAACTATCCTCTTTATCTTTTTAGCTGACTATCAAATTTCTTTGTCTTAACTTTGGTTTAGTAGCAGTACATAATTTAACAAATAGAAAATATTTTTAATAAATGTACTCAATCGGTGAGAACGGAAATCGATAACCAAATGTAGAAAATAAATCACCATTATGCTTGTTATAACATATATGTAATATAGCGTGAATATTTACAATTCACAAATTCTCAACACTTGCTCAACATCTTGGTTAAACCTTTCCACTGAATCCTGGCTTTGGTGGTGTCTGGGTCGTCCATGCACGATTTTCCATTTGGACCATAACAAAACCAATTTTAATCACCGCGGCAGTGAATTCTCGTCCATTATTACTTTGCAAGGTAACAGGAGCCCTTTGTTCTAGGAAAATCTTAAGCGATTCAATGGCCACTGCTGCCGCTCTTTTGGCTTTTAAAGGTCTCAAATATAAAAACTTGGTGGAATGATCTTGGTAATTTAGGAGCCATTTGTATTTCCCATCAGCAGAAGACTGAAAATCTATCAGATCAACTTGTCCCTAACATTGAAATCTTTTGCTACAATGGAGAAGTTTCTTACTGCTGATATTATATTATATTGTTTCATTTAACTAAAATATAGCCCATAACCAATACATGTGTAAAAAAAAATTGAAATCAGTTAATAAATAACAGAGATATTGACTTTTAAAGTTACTGAATTTTAGCGCGACACGGTTGTAATTTCCATCTAGCCTGTGACGTCACATCCCCGCATAGTTAGGTGGATACTACCAGCAATTCGAATTTCTAACGTAGAGTTGTGTAAGAAATCATCAAGGTAGACGCATTTTTATTACTTTTGTGTCGATGTGTATGTGTATTTTTCAATAATGGAAGAAGGATTTGTAAAAGGACAAAGTGATAATTTGCCTAAAATTGATATATACACAATAATGGATTTTTCGTCGCATCCATTTTATATAAGTTCCGAAATAAAAGGAATAAAACTTTCTAGGTAAGTACCTATGTCTTACATATATACAAATATTATAACAATAACAATGACAACAAATTATCATCTAAAATTAAAAATATGATAATATGGTATTTAATTAATTAATTTGGTCCATCTTCCATCTTATTAGTTATTATATGTTTTTATACAAAGTAAGTCAATAGTTATTTTAATCATCAATCGTCATTTATTATTTGTTTCTAAAATGACATGAAGAGAAAATAAAATGTAGGTATCTAATTACTTATCCATAAGTTGGATTAATTGAAATATTACTTTTATCGATTTTTTTAAAGGGCAGCCAGAGATTCCTATCGAGATGAGGCCATTGGATATGTTCAGGTGAAACGTGAGGGCACAAAATGTACTGTAAAAGGAAGAGTTACTCCTGAACACAAAGCAAAAAGTAAACCTTATCACTGTACTTTGGTTTGTGACGAGAGTCAGGAAAAAGTGGAAAGTGTTGTCTGTCACGATTGTGCTGCCAATCAAGGCGGATGTAAACATACAGTAGCCTTCTTGATATGGCTTTTTAAAAGAAGTGAGGAACCCGCAACTACTTCAGTACAGTGTTATTGGACGAAACCGACACTTTCTAAAGTTGGTAGTAATATTAAATTCATTAAAGCTAAAGATTTTAAAACTGGAGAAAAACTTTTGGACATAACAGAAGACAAAAACCTTTCTAATATTTTATAAAGGAATGTAAAAACAAAAGGCGAACCATATACAAATAATGACTTACTTTATGGATATAAACAATGAAATGAAAGTTACGCTCCACTATTTGATGTGCAAATATAAGAACATACATTATCAATTTAATGTGGACAATTTTATAGAATTTTGCATACACAATATTACTGAAGAACAATGTGTACTAATCGAGAAAGCGACAAGGAATCAGGCTGACACCCCATTATGGTTTGAGCTACGGTATGGCAGAATTACAGCTTCTATGGCTCATGAAGCATCTAAATGTAAAACTCAGATGGTGTACTTATGGAGAAAATTTTAGGAGCATATCAATTTAAAGAGCCATTAGCTATAAAAGAGGCAATAATAAATATTTAATTTAATATGTTAGTGTAATAGTATTAATATTTTTAGGAAAACGCTTAGAAGAAGAAGTTAAAACACAAATAGAAAAAATAAAAAACATCAAGATACATAAGTGTGGTCTCTTTCTATCACATGAACTTCCTATGTTGGGTGCCTCTCCAGATAGTTTAACTGAAGACCATATTATCGAAATTAAATGTCCACTGAAAAATAAAAATATCACAAGATATATAAATTTGAACAACTTAACATCAAAATATGAGGCTCAAGTACAAATGCAAATGCACTTTTCAAAAAAAAGAAGAGCTTTTTTTGTAGCTCAGGAAGATTTTGAAAATCGAGAAAAGTAGATATTTATGAGTTTTCGTATAATTCAGAATACTGTAGTAACTTAATTAATGAATGCAAATCTTTTTGGAAGTATGTTTTCAATTCAATGATTGTGCCTAAATAAAATACACAATATTTCTTGATTACGTATTTATTAATTTATTTTGAACATTCACTATGCCACAAGCAATCACAACTACACAATCTAATAGATAAATTAGTTTCGTGTCGATACAAGCGTGAGGTGCAACCATCGAGAAATTCCGTAATCTACCTATTGTTCTTTCAACGTTGATGCGTAGGGTTGCTATGCGTTTTGTTTCCATTACTTCTAATTTTGAGATAGCTTTGCCTGTGGTTACGCTTGGAGGCCTTATGAGATGGCATCCTTCAGCTTCTAGAAAATGAGATATATTTTTAAATCCCCTGTCAGCCATAATAGAGCATCCCGGTTTCAAATTGTTTAAAATATTACAATCTTCAAATATTATGGTATCACTAGCCTTCCACCATATCCTCAGAAATAAAATTAATGAGTCCGTGTTATTGATATCAAATATTTAATTGTGTTACAGTGTTTATACTCGGACCATGTCAAAGCTTGTTGCACTGCACTTGAAGGTTTTCGATTCTTATTTCGAAACAGTCTAAAATGCCTACTGTCTTAGAATATCTCTTCTGAAAGATATTGGCAGTTTCTCATAAATGTGTTCCACAGCTGGGAAATAAATAAATTGTTTCATACGATTAGCTATTAATGGAGCAGTTTTTATAAAAATTTTAGAAATTGAGCTTTTGCTTAGTTCAAAATCTACAGCTAGACGTATATACGAATCATTCAATCGAATTTTCTTTAATGTTATTAAAATATTTCTTATCGGAGTACTAATGCTGTCAGATAACAATTTTTTCCAAAAGTAAATATCTTCAGGTAAACCCAAATAAAACCAACGTTCGTCGATATTTTTGATATTGTATCTTTACAGTATTGCGGATTTAATTCATTTAACGTTATATCAACTGAACTTTGGCTACTCAGTGAAGATATTGACATTTTGAAGGAGAATTTAGGTGATATGTCAATTGTTTTGTCAATATGATTATTTCTGTCAGCCGTTTTATTTCTTCTTACTATTGTTTGCAGTTGCTTGTCCTTTTGTGCAACTTTTATATTAACCTGTATTCGTTTGTGTCAAAATTTGTTTTACTATTATGGAACATTCAAAATTAAGTCGTCAGGCAGCGGATTCTCTGACAATCTCTTTCGCAATTACTACTGATTTTGAGCCACATTCGATAACTTCAAAAGGTGGACAGCTTGAGCTTGATGGAATATCGTTCTTCAATAGATTTTCAACATATTCTGCTCGAGACCTTTTCATATGCTTTCTTTTTGAATACACCTTACGACTATTTGGCAGTTAAATTTATGAGGACATGCTTTGTTTTTCAATTTTAATGTCCCACCAATAAGTTTATACTTAACAAGATTTTCTGTGTCAGTTTCAAGCTGTAACAATAGAAAGAATCGTTACAATGTCGCAAATTAATTTAAACATGAGAAATAAAATCAAAACACCCTGTATATAAAATAATTTAAATGCAGTAATTAAGGATAGAAAATCTATTGAAGTTCATTTTCTGAAATCCTATTATAAGAGTATTTAACCCCATAGTGTTTCTATAATCCTTTAATTTTAATTGCATCTCAATATCTTTTACTGTTAGTCTGCGATTATTACTTGTTTCTTACTAATCCAAAATTCACAGTAGTTCTAAATAAATCTAGCAACCCTGAAACCGGAGAGAAAATAAATCTCTTAGATTAACTAGAAAATATGTAAGAACCTGTACCTGTCTAAATATTTACATTAAAATAAAATTATATTAAATATACCTAACTACAAGCATAATTTAATAAAATGAATAAATAGGTGTACATCAGTAGTGTTTTACTACTTATACTTACATCGAAATGATCTTACACACGTATTTTATACTTTTAGGTCCAATCAAATCACGTTTCATTACTTGCACCATTTCTTTCTTATGTCTTTTTGCAAAGGTACATGGAAAAAAACCTGATTTGGTGTCTTAATTGTTGTGCTAATACACTTGGGTACAATACAGTACTTATAGCAGCCTTTTTTTTATTACACTTATAGTTTAAACGTCACTTCTATTTTATTAACAATTATTGGATAGTCACACAAAATACGTAATACAATTATCTAATTACAGACAGGAATAAAACAAGAGAAATGAAACACTGCGTCAGTAAGTGAGCAAAGTCTATGTTACGTTCGAATAAAACTATGGTTTATTGACGGTCCCTTACTTCACTTAGGAGACATGACGTCACGAATTCTGCCTCACTAAATTAAATTACCAAAAGAAAAGTGCAACTTTAAAGTCTTATAACTTTGGCAATTTTGAGATATCTTAATGAATCTTTCACGTTTTTGTTTAATTTTGCTTAAAATTATTATTTCATTCATAAAATAAAATGATAAACTTTCCATTGGCTTCACCACTAAACCAGCATGTTTTTGAGTTTTGAGTTTTACACAACTGTGCGTATATTTCAATGGGTAATCTTGTCCTCCATGCACAGTAGCTTTGTGTTGCTCATCAATTTTATCGAAAAATTCTTCAATCGGTGTAACATAAATAAGATTATGGTCCTCAAGAGATTTTTGTTTTAAAATAACTTTTCTAATGTCTGATGTCTCTAGTAGATCATATTTTCCACCATAATATTTTTCTGTGGACGACAGAGTTCGAGTATTGTTCTGAGTCTTTTTCGTTTGAAAACTTTTGGTTTCTTGATTATATTTTGGTCATACTTTGCATTTAACCGTAAAAAGTCTTCTGCTTTATCTACCATGCTGATGGGGTTCAACCTATTCCAAATAGAAAAATTTGATTAGATATTTAGTACTGGATAACATGAACAAATGATCATACAAAAGCTTAACCTCAAAATGACCATGTTTTCGTACAGTCTATTCTCTATTATTCCTTTCATGAAAACTTTATATAGGGGTGTTAGCCAATAACAACCTAAAACAATATGACACATATCCTCAAATTTCTTCACGTCAAATTGTCAATGAATTGGAAGTAATTTCGAAATCAACCATTTTGTGAATATTAAAAGAAAATAAATATCATCCTTATAAACCGCAGTTTGTCAGTAAACTTTACGATTGGAATTACGATCAGAGATTGAGTTTTTTCTTTTTTGGGTTCAAGGCGAAATAGAAGAAGACCGGAACTTTGCAAGTAACATTTCGTTTACCGGTGAATCGATCTTTACAACAAACCGTATCGTTTCCTCCCAAAATTCTAGATGGTGATCAGTAAATAATCCAAATTTTGTTGTTGTGCATAGTGATCAATCCCACCAAAAAGCAAACGTTTGGTGTGGTATGTACAACGGGAGGTTGCTGGAGCCATATTTTTTTAGGCAAAATTTAAATGGTATAGAATATTTGAATTTTTTACAGAACCATGTGCAGGAATTTCTTGAGAAACTGCCATTGGATTTAAGAGTTCGTGCAAGGTATCAGCATGATAGCTCATTGTGCTAGAATTGTTTCTAAGTGGCTTAATCATAATTTCAGCAACCAATGGATTGGTAGATTTTCGAACAATAAATGACCACCACGCTTACGCGATGTGGCACTCCTGGATTTTTTCTTATGGGGCTACTTAAAATAAAACGTGTATAAAAATAGACCTTTTGCACACCTGAATGAACTTGAACAAGAAATAGTTAGATGTGCAAGGGGAATTCCTGAAACGTGCTGCTGTGGATGAATTTACAAGAACAATTGTATGCATCGAAAGAGATGGACATCATACAGAAACTATTAGATAGATTTAGATTTAGGTGTTTTAATTTTTTTCTGTTTCATTAATTCCTTTAGCATTACTTTGTTAATAAATTTTCTACCGAATCTTATCTTATTTTACCATTTATTGTATTGTCAATTAACATAACGTTTTATAACATCTCAAATTTATGGGCATAATCTCAAGACTTTTTTGATATCATGCAGAATAAGGGCGTTTTAATGAGAAAATTTCAATTATCGGTTATTTACCACTAATCGGTACGCCACTGGTAGAATCTGTCTAGTGCATATTTAGTTTTACGTGATACACCAACTTTTATCTGGAAAAAAATTTTCTGAGAAATCGATATTATCAAAGCTTTACTTAGCGATCAAACTCCTTGAACCACACTGTATAGCACTAATATTTTTGCATACGCTTCGTCTAAATATTATTCTACAATACTTCCAAGTTCTGTCCGATTGTGTTTGGTGCAATAATCGAATTAGATATTCAACCAATATCGGAGTACCGTTAGTACAGCATCAATATCTAGCATTCACATTGTTTCAATATTCTACAATATTGGTTCAATTCTTACCAATTGTGACTGGTACGATATTGATAATTGATATTTTACCCATATGGAAACAACATAATGTCCCATCATTGTAGAATGTTTACATTGAAAAGTTGGGCCGGTAGGCATATTTTACATTTGTCCAAGGTTGTTACATTATTGTGCAAATATTTTACCAATGTTGATGTTTCATCTAATGAGTTTGCATTTTTAGCCAACCGAATTGGTGTATTAGTACACTTAACGCTAAGTTATATAGAATTAGTAAAACTTATAATTAAAATTAGCGTAATTATGCTTGTAATTCTATAAATTTGTCCCCTCAAGAACCATCCTTGTCGAAACAGGTTTGATAACGTTTTCTGCTGTGTTACCAGGTACACACGTATTATTTAGAGTGCTAGTTAATAACTTATTTTACAGTGGAGTTTTGCTGTATCTCTTCTCGTTTCGCTTGATCCCACACCAGCTCTATTTGGTTAAGCTTACAAAAATAACGTGGTAATCTTAATACAGTCACTCCTTTTTTAAAAGCCATGTTATGAGTTAAATAAGTCTTAATGTTATGTTTTTTGAGATTAACCATTGAGCTTTACTATCTTTCTTAGAAGCACCCATTGGTGAATGTTCTAAGTGGCAAGAATTGCAAGGATCGTTATCCATGGCCAGTATTAAGTGTTCAGAAGTCGGAGACATCTGCTCTAAGTATTCGTCAAACACATCCGTATTCATATCCCTTGATAATCTCAAATACGTTATAAATCAGCTCTCATCAACGTAAATTGTCTTTACCTTCATTCTGGTAACGTCAAATTTGTTTGTGATATTTTTATGTCCAACACGTCATTCAAAGTAGTACACGGACACTACTTTCACTTTTTCACCTTGGGGATTCCCAAGACCGCCCACGTGTAGGGCGTATTTTTGACCTTGTGATCGACCTCCGGTTTGGTTTTGAAGTTAGTATAGGGGTTGACCCCCGAGTTGGCCTTGAGCTGAAAATTGTATTCTAATAAAGGATCCTAGTCTTGTAAGGCAGGAACCTGTTCGCGGGTTTCGCCCCTGTCATAAACAAATTGTATTCTAATAATGGGGAGGAAGAATTAATAGATAAGGCATCTAAAGGTGATGACAAGTGTTTTTCATATTAAAAAGATGTTATTTAATCTGTATTTATTAATATTTATTAATTAGGGTTGTTTTGATTTTTATCAAGGATATAAAACATAATCCTTAAACGATTATGTTCTATGCGCTAGCTCAAATTTTTCAATATCTGAGGTTAGCATATTGTATTTATGACTATTAATTTCTATCTGAGTTTAAATATCATTCTGAACTAGGTAATTGTTTTTTACAATGTGTTATCGTAATAGGGTTTATTATAAAGGAGACTGCATAATTGTTATTAAAATTATTATTACATTTCTTTTGAGTTCCATTTGAGGGTTGTAACCTTTACCTACATACGAATTTTATTACAACATGCTTACTTTTACCTTGAGGAAGTCATCTTCAACATTATACATAATTAAAAATGAGTAATTAAGTTGCCATGCTTTAAACTATTTCTACATCGAGAACGATAAATTGCGTGTACAAGATCTAAGCAGAAATAAAATGCATTAATACGATAAATGGTTACACATATCCATTATAGTTTTACGCTTCATTGTGTACTCCCTTTAATTGTGCTATCAATTAAAGGTAAAATATTTAAGGTCGACTGCTAAAGGTTTAAGTGGAAAATAAAATTGCATTAATACGTTAGTTAATACACATATTAATTAAAAGTAAATATTGAAGGTTGACAGTTAAAACTATGTGTACAAGGTCTAAGCAGAAAATAAATGCATTAAATGGTTACACATATGCATTACAGTTGTTTGTTTTACGCTTCATTGTGTGTTTTAGTTTAGGGATGACTTTTTTAAAATCAATTGCATTACTTTTAACACCTAGATTACATTACGTAAATATTGGTGTGGGGTGTCATACTTTCTTTAAAAAAACGGTAAAGTGTATTCATAGCCATAAAGCTCATAATACCTATTAAAAGTAACCACCCTTTATTTATATAGGTGCTACCTCTAACAGTAAATTATCGAAAGTATCCCCAAATTTAGGTAATCCATCTCCTATATTAAATATTAGTGTACAGACGTTTTCGGCAGTCAAGACTTTTGGGATGGGTGACTTCCCGTTATGTCCAAAATTAAGGGCAGCGTAGTTATCTGGATCTTCATGTAGGTAAAATTTTGCGACGCGAGGGTTTCGGTGAAAGCTGTTCCGGCGACCCCCACTCCAACCCTCCCCGAATATAACCCAGATTGTAACACAGGTATGGGGCGTCGCAACTTGTTCTGGGGTCTTCGCGCCTTGTTGTAATCGGAACCTTGTCCTGATCCCTAGGTGTAAAATCTGGAATTTGTATTTAAGCCTATGTACGGTAAGGCGGTAAAATTTAATCTGTATTCTAATAAGGTGGACCCCTTGACGGAACATCTAAATTTGTATTTAAGTATCTGCATTCTGTTTGGTTATGGCGGGGAATTTGAATTTGTATTCTAATAAGGGCCACTAATGCTAACTTGTAAGACAGGTGTAGTTCTTCTCAACTTGCTCCCGGGGTTTAGCCCCTTGACACATTTTTCTTTTCAATGTTTTATTAAATCTTCCAGTCTCTACATTCTGATTGTTTCATGCGAGAAATATGAACTTATATTCTAATAAGGGTACCTAATGCTGACTTATAAGACAGGTATTGGGCTTCACAACTTGCTTTAGAGCCTTCTCCCGTGGAGGAAAATTTGAAATTGTATTTAAGTCTTTGCAGGTTATGGCGGGTTCATCTTATTAGAATGTAGATTCAAAATTCCCGCAAAGGGGCATGGGGTCTAAGCCCCGAGAGCAAGTTTTGAGCCCTTATAGCTGTCTTATAAGCTAGGATTAGGCCCGCTTATTAGAATATAAATCCAAATTTTCCGCTAAGGGACCAGGGGCCTAAGACCCGAAAGCAAGTTGTAAAGCCCTATGTCTGTGTTGTAAGTTAGCAATAGGCCCCTTATTAGAATACAAGTTCAAATTTCTCGTAATAAGTAATCAGAATGTAAACACTTAAATACACATTCAAATTCTAATTTCCCACCAGGAGGCCAGGGGGCTAAGACCCGAAGCAAATTGCCAAGCCCTGTGTCTATCTTATAAGTTAGCATTAGGCCCCCTCATTATAATACAAGTTCAAATTTCCCCTCATAGATGACTCTACAAGCCAATTCAAATTTTTGGTTGAGGGACGAGGCCAGGGAGTAAGTTGCTAAGCCCTACATCTGTCTTACAAATTAGCATTGTAGCCCTTATTAAAATACGAATTCATATTTCCAGGCATAACCTGTAGAGACTTAAATACAATGGGGCCTAGACAAGGGCGCAAAGCCCTGAGAGCAAGTTGCGTAACCCTACACCTGTCTTACAAGTTAGCATTAGGCCCCTTATTATATTACAAATTCAAATTTTCCGCCAAGGGTACCACGACAATATACGAAGGCCCACGAACAAGTTCCGATCACGACAAGGGGCGAAGACCCGAGAACAAGTTGCGACGCTCTACAACTGTCTTACAATCTCGGTTATGTTTGGGGTGGGTTGGAGTGAGGGTCCCCTAAACAGCCTTCACCGAAAGCCTCGCGTCGAAAAATTTTACCTACATGCGGCCCAGATGCATACGTCTTACCTTAAAAGCGAGTGTTAGACTCCTTATTTCAAATTTCCCACCATAAACATTACAGTGACCTGTATATACTTTTAAAATATACCGCTAGGTGGCGCCAGCTATATTACAGAAAACATTAGTTAGTCTGTACACAAGTAGATGGCGCTATTAACGAATTCAGATTTTACGCCTACGGGTTCGGGACAAGGTGTCGAAGCCCCGAGGGTAAGTTGCAAAGGCCTACACTTGTCTTACAAGTTAGCATTAGAGCCCCTTTTATTAGAATACAAATTCAAATTTTCCGCCAAGGGGGCCAGAGGTCTAAGCCCCAAGAGCAAGTTGCGAGGACTTATTCCTGCCTTATAAGCTAGCATTAGGCCCACTTATTATAGAATACAAGTTCAAATTTCTCGAAAATTTTTGTTCAAGGAGCGAGGGCTTGGGAGTAAGTTGCTAAACTCTACATCTGTCTTACAAGTTACCCCTTATTACAATACAAATTCATATTTCGAGCCGTAATCTGCATAGACTTAAAATACAAACTAAAATTTTCGCCAACAAGGAGGCAAATCCCCAAGAGAAAGTTGCGCAGCCCTACACCTGTCTTATAGGTTAGCATTAGACCCCTTATTATAATACAGGACCCACGAACAAGTTCCGTTCACGACAAGGGGCGAAGACCCGAGAACAAGTTGCGGTTATGTTCCGGGAGGGTTGGAGTGGGGATCACCAGAACAGCCTTCTCCGAAAGCCTCGCGTCGCAAAATTTTACCTACATGAAGATCCAGATAATTGCGCTGCCCTGAATTTTGAATATAAGGGAAACCCATCCCATAGTCTTCACTGCCGAAAATTTAATATTTAACATAGGAGATTATGGATTACCTAGATTTGAGGATGTTTTCGATAATTTACTGTTAGAGGTAGCGCCTTTTTGCGATCGTGATCTATATAAATAAAGAGTAGTTACTTTTAACAGGTATTATAACCTTTATGGCTATGAATACATTTTACCGTTTTTTTTTTAAGAAAATATAACATCCCATATCAATAATCAATTTTACGTAATTTAATCTAGGTGTTAAAAGTAAAGCAATTAATTTTAAAAAAGCCATCCCTAAACTAAAACACACAATGTAGCGTAAAACAAACAACTGTAATGCATATGTGTAACAATTTAATGCACTTATTCCCTGCTTAGACCTTGTACACATAATTTTAACTGTCAATCTTCAATATTTACTTTTAATTAATATGTGTATTAACTAACATATTAATGCAATTTTATTTTCCACTTAAATATTGAGCATATTATTTAGCAATCGACCTTTAATATTTTACTTTTAATTAATAGCACTATTAAAGGCAGTACACAATGAAACGTAAAACAGACTATAATGCATATGTGTAACCATTTATCGTATTAATGCATTTTACTGCTTTGACCTTGTACACATAATTTAACGTTCTAGATGTAGAAATAGTTTAAAGCATGGCAACTTAATTACCCATTTTTAATTATAATGGTGAAGGTGACTTCCTCAAGGTAAAAGTAAGCATGTTGTAATAAAATTCGTATGTAGGTAAAGGTTACAACCCTCAAATGGAACTCAAAAGGAATGTAATAATAATTTTAATAACAATCATGCAGTCTGCTTTATAATAAACCCTATTACGATAACACATTGTAAAAAAAAGTTACCTAGATCAGAATGATATTTAAACTCAGATAGAAATTAATAGTCATAAATACAATAGTTAACCTCAGATATTGAAAAAATTTGAGCTAGCGCTTAAATTTCAACATTAAAGACTGCATAGAACATAATCGTTTAAGGATTAGGTTTTTATGTCCTTGATAAAAATCAAAACAACCCTAATAAATATTAATAAACACAGATTAAATAACGCCTTTTTAATATGAAAAACACTTGACATCATCTTTAGATGTCTTATCTATTAATTCTCCCTCCCCATTATTAGAATACAATTTATTTATGACAGCGGCGAAACCCGCGAACAGGTTCCTGCCTTACAAGGCTAGGATCCTTTATTAGAATACAATTTTCAGCTCAAGACCAACTCCGTGGTCAACCCCTATACTAACTCCAAAACCAAACCGGAGGTCGATCTCAAGGTCAAAAATACGTCCTACACGTGGGCGGCCTTGAAAATCTCCAAGGTCAAAAAGTGAAAGTAGTATCCGAGTACTACTGTTCAACTTATCCAAAAACAGACCTTTCAGGTTGGTTTTTCCGAGAAAAGACTAATTTTAAGTGGTACTTTTCAGAAAATTTTCCGCCTATTTTTGGTATCATCAACAGATTGGCTTCTGCACGGCATCTGTTGTTTAATCCTTCCGTAGTTATACGTTTTTAGATATTTCGACAATTAGGTGGTTATGTTAATTATGTTTGTTAGCGACATATGCAACCATTATTTTGATAAAATAATTGGAGTAAGCTTTATCAGCGTAACTACTTCAGTTGGAAACAGTGTTTAATTGTCTTCCAACTTTTGTCTTATTATAACAAATTAGAAATGCGTTTAAATTTAAAAGTAAAAACCCGAAACGTCCGTGGAATTTCGATATCATTAATCAATAACGTCCCCTATTTATAATCTACATACTAACTACTCCAGCACCAAAATAAACCATTAAAATTAATTTTCTAGTTATATTAGTCAGAAGCTTTTATCACCTTCTTTTGTAATTAATGTATAAAGTTCTGCATGAATAATGAAATTTTATATTAACATTTTTTATAAGAAAAAAGTAAAATATTTAAAATTACGAAATAAATTTAAAGAGACAATAACGGTTGAGCTTGCAAATTCTTCGTAGTATAATAGGATAAAACAATATTTACTTCCTCTCATTTATCTTTCCTCTGTTTTTCAGTAATTTAAAATTTCTAGAAATCTCGCAGTTAATAAAAGAACTAACAGAAAGAAGAGTTTAGAAATTGGACTGATCGACTTTGTGTTCAATGATTTAATTAATTAACTAAATTGAGTATATAATTGATTACTATTCGTTTCATGCTAATGCCTTCCAAAACTTCCCAAGTATTCACTTTATTCTGTCTAAATCATGCAATTCCCGTATAAATAAATAACTCGAAATAGCTTGCAATCATTTTCTAGAACGAAGTTTAGTATGATTTTGTAGCTACGATTACCTTATTTGCGTGTGTTTCCATCAGATAATTTTGATTTAAATTTAAGATAATTTTGGTATTGTCACACCTGTTCTGAATATTAGTTAAATAAAACAATTTAGACACAATCGTGAAACAAAAAGGTAACCACTTTATTTTGCACGCTATAAATCCCCCTTTTGAATTCGTTTTAGAAAACTTAGTTCAAAAAATAACCATTTTACTCAGTATCTCAATGTTATTGTATGTTTTAAACTTTTTATTACAACCGAATACTAAACATTTTTGTTTAGTAACTGAAGAGGGATTAAACATTAAAATTCATGTGCATAAATGCAGTAAAATTCTAATGAGATTGTTATCAGTATGCAGAGAGCATCGTTCTTTGCATTATTCAGTAACCCATCTATTGAAGCGGCTTTCTAAACATACAAAACTCCCTTAGAATTTTTGTATAAAACACCTCGGCATATATGATGCTTGAGATGTATTGAAAATAAACCGTCCTAAGTTCTAGTTCGTCATTAAACGAACACTACAACACAACTTCCGTTGGTTTTCACAACACATTTTACGTACAATCATGAAATATGCTCTTTTCATGTTTAAATTAATATGTGAGATAAAAATCATTCACATTACAATGGAATGCAATTATACCAAATCGTACAGCTCTTTTACGGTTAACTAATGGCATAAGGTACACCGAGGCAAGTGCAACCCAAAATTTCAATAGTTCAAAGTTTTCGTGTTGTAATTTCATTTCTTAACCACCGAAATCATTGAAATTTTAATGAGACACTATCATACATATTTAGAAGCGCGTAACAAAATCAGAACAAAATGTGTTTCATTTTTCAAAAAAAAAAAATCTTCTTTGGCTCAATGGTTTACATTTCCCCAGCAACCTGGGGCAAGTGTAAATGTTGTGTTTAATTTACAGGAGAAGCACGGAAACCTTACAACGGGAAGTGTAAATAAAAGAGAAAATGAATGACTGGAGCAGGTAAATAAGTTTGAATTTGTTCTTCACTTATAATTGAAATATCTGCGATGTCTGGCCAATGAAATTGAGAAGCTCTCAATCGTCTGGCAAATTTCGCTTCAAAATCTGAAATTTTTCTTCATTACAAATTTGACAAGAACTCAGTCTCCTATTGAGTGAGTGAGAGCCTTTATCCAGGACTTCCAAAAATTCTTGTTCTTTCTGGAAAATAGTCACTTTATCCTCTAAATCACTTTCTGAATTATTCAATTCCATCTCTTTGGAACTATCATGGTCTCACTCTTCTTCGCACACTTGTTTTTTTTCTTTTCTCCCTATTCTTACTTGTTGACTCATTGTTATTCTTATGCTTAATATTTGATTGTTCTTTCAATCTAGCAACGGGTTCCAAAGATGTAATAACTTCGGCCCCTGTGCATATTGTCTTCCTTCCCGTTTTCGCTGTATTTGGCGTCTGTTCCAATGCTTGCAAAAGAATGTTTTCAAAACTTCTGGCGTTGTCAATCGATGGATTCGGTTGCATGGAATTGGTAGGTAGTATTAGCCAAATACTTGAATGAATCGAAGCGAAATACTTGAATGAATCGACGATGCCTGGGAAATTACTGCTACGATTGCTGACGTTGCTGTTGAAGTGGATGGCAAATTCAACTCCTCTTCCAGAACTTTTCCTGTATGCTGTGCTAACTTTTGGTCCTAATTACTTCTGGAATTCAAATCGCACCACCTCCTATACGCTTCTGGATCAAACTTTTCAGGGGAAATAACTTTCTTATTAAAGGGGTGTATTCTTCCTTTCTCAAATCCTTTGATAAGTAAGGTTGGACTCGTTGGAGACCAGATTTTAGAAATGATATGGTAATTTGTTGCCATAATTTTGTCTCTGCCATTTTATCAGTTCTCGATCCCACGCCATTTTTAATAACCTAAATACACATCAGTCCATAGGTTGTAACAAATGGCTGGCGTAGGGCGGAAGTTTCACTATAATAACATCGTTAGCTATTGCTTCTTCTATCAGAGGAACACTAATATGAGACGTGTGCCCATCGTAAATCAATATGATAGGTCTTTCACTGCCAATATTCTTTAAAAAATTGTTCTCGAAAAATTTCTTAAAGGTTTCTGCTTCCATCCACCCATTTTTTGTCGCGGAATACGTTATTCCAGAATATTCTTCATTTGGAATCCAACTGTCCCATAGAATACAATGAATGGAGGGAGTTTCACACCAGCAGCATTTCCTCCAAGGAGAACTGTTATATTCTCACGGCAGCACCACTAGTTGTTCTATGAGCTGCTTTGTCCCTTTCGCCAACAATTTTTATTCGGGATGGATCCAGGCAGAAACTGGTTTCATCGATATTATATATCTGAGATGCTGGAATGTTCTGAATATGCTCTTCGAGAATATTGAAGTAATTGTATATAACAAAGGGGTCCGTAGACCTTTTTCGAGCCACTTCCACAGACTGAGATTTTTTCTGCGTAATTGAATTTCTTCTTAAGCCTAATAAAATAGTCGTGACCGGGAATTCCATTCTTAAATGGTGTCAATATATTATTTTCGGTCACATAACGCCCAATTAATTGAAGAACTTCCTTCTTTGATAGACCCAGGCTCCATTTTCAAGGATTTTGATAAAGTCGGCTATTCTTCTTTCTACGACAAAAGAAAGTGCGGACGGTCTACCCCCGGTATCACGTATCACTTTTCACTCCTCTTTTACCCTTTACATGGGTGAAAAGCGTAGCTTTAGGTATTTTGTAAGCTATTGCAGCTCTATATAGTGTGAGCGTACCACTTTGTACAGCTTTTACTGCATTTTCTAGCTCTTCTTTGCTATAGGCTGGCGGATTTCTTATGAATATAGTTGCGAACCATGTTCTGCAAACAATGGGAAAGTGTAAATGTACTGAATTTTGTGCTGGGCAAATGTAACCTACCAGGTTTTACACATGCCCCAATGACGATTTTTCCTGGGGCAAGTGTAAACCACAGCATTAAAATAAACATTTCTGAGGTTTTTGAAAAAATAGTGAGAGATGTTACTGAATAATACCGTTAACAATGTACTCACCAAAAGAAATCAATGAAAACTCGATAACTTTTCAATAAATCAAAAGTTTATCAGATGCCCACTCAGCTAAGTAGGCACGTGTAAGTGCGCCAACAGCATGGATAGAACTGCAATTCGCGCTCGCGTCGATGAATAGTGAAAACTGTACTGCAGACTTTCGCAGGCATTATAATACAGGTGTTGAACCATCGATGGCGCCACTATAGCAATATTCAAATACACAAATTGGTACAGGTTACGCTTACTAGGCAAATCTTAATTTTTGAGGGAAGTGTTTCCGAACATTTATTTTTAAGTGTTAATCAATAGCACTTTTAGTATATAATGAGCATACGAAAGTCCCAAAGAATCGCATGTGAGCCATTTTGAAAAACATGGCCGCCAGCGCCTTTTCTTTTAAGCGATTCTTTTAACCGTTGGTCCGATTTGAGATTTCTTTTTTTTTCGTTTATTCCTCAAAATAAGGACAACAAAAAGTTTCCTTAGACTAATAGCAAAAAAATAACAAATAGTGGTCGAAAAAAATTAACATCTACTATTTTCAATTTTTTAACTAAATTGTGGTTACTGGCTGCAATAAATAATAAACAATAAGAAATATCCAAAAAAACTTCAAATAAATGTTGTAATATAGCAAAATAGATTTAGTTTGCTTTTTTATATTCCTCTGTAGCTCAAAAATTAACGAGGATATCGCTTCTTATGCTTGAGGGGTACAAACAGCTGGGCACAGCACCATCGTAGGATGCACCTGTTGTTCGGGAGTATAGCTCTGGCAAATTTTTTTTAAACGTTATTTATTTAGTGACCGCTGGTCGGATTTGCGATTTTTTTATTTATTCGTTATATTAAGTAAGTACAATAAAAAAGTTTCATTGTGCCAACAACGAAACAGTCATAATCATAAATAACGAGCGAAAATAGGAAAATAATAAAAATGTGAAATTCCAACAAATTATAGGAAAATACTTTAATACATACAGGTTTACATAAAATTTATACATCTAAAATGTCTTCTTCAATAACGCACGCATATTTACAGTCCATTCCATGACAGTTTTGGCACATGGCACTGCAGCGTCCTACTTCCGAGCACACACATCTTTTTTGGCATCCATTTTTATATTTACATTAAATAAGATTTAAAAGTTCTGAGGGGGCTGGAGACTGATTCATAGTCACTGGAAACATTTGTTGTTGTGTACTTTCCACCCAAATTCTATTGCAGAATCATTATTTCCAAGCCAGACTTGGATCTAATGGTACACCCTAAAATTGTAACGTTTTTTAGTTGAAATCTTTACATATTCAATGCCGTTTATTACCTCAATATATGTTGATTTAGCGCATCTCTTGTAAGCGGCCGGACAGGCAAATAAAATGGTTTTTGCATGTCTGTTTGGCAATATTTGTATTATACGGTCTAAACCTATCTTCGTTTACGTCAAGGTTGCCTTTTAATCCATACATTAACAACATAAATTTATGTCCAATATTTAATATCAGTTCTTTATCAGTATGAAACCTTTTTTATAAAGATATAAACTGGTATCACATCCGCTAATTGCATGTATAAAGAGGAGATTGTTAATAAGAGATAAACCCAAATTCTCGCAAACATCCACCATATGGAAAATTTCATCTTCGTCTCCGCGGCCAGCCTTTTTAAAGGAAAGGTTAGGTACGTTTTGTCCCAACACCAATGACAGTACTATTAAGTCGGTGTCTTCTCCAACCAAAACTATCGACAGATTTGTTTCCTTTTTAGCTAAATTCACTGCAGTGCTCACAATTAGATGATCTGCATCCCCATTTGCTTCTAATGTTACAATATTGATTTCTTCAAAATTAATTCTTAGTAACTCAATAAGGCGACATTTGTTTCTTTCGTGAGATAAAAAATCTCCTTACCCTACCGTTAGAACAGAAGACTTGTTTAAAACGACTACAATAGGGACTTTCTTTTTTTTTCTTCGACGGTGTTCTTCACCTTTAGTGGAAGGAATATCATAATAGCCATCAAACGCAACCCTAGCATTTGCTCCAAAATGTTTCAAAACGTAGGAAATATACAGATCTACAATTTTCTCCAAGGTTTGTAGCTTGGGCCATATTACTCGATGTAATAGCCATCCCCCATCTACGGCGTACAATTTTTCGTTGGTTGGAGAATTACAGGTTTTGGGGTTCGACAGTTTTATCAAACTAGATTTATTGCCTTTTCGCATTAAATCATTACTGAACAATGACTGAGGTAAAGGTTCCAATTCATAACAAAAACAGTGTTTAGGATCCCGTTCAGTTTTTTTAAACAAATGATTCTGTTAAATGACTGTTGCGAGTCTAAAATCATAGTGTCGTGCAATTTTATGTTCTTTGTTGCGAAAGATACTGGTTTTACTTTATTTTTAAATTTGCAATGAAAGTCTGAAAATTTTTTACCGTACGTAGATTCTATTGACAACAATCCAGTTTCTCTTGCCATGTGACAATTTACACCTTCATCAGCTAAAACTCCGGTTGATGTGCATGACAGTTGGCGAAAATGATCGCTAAAAGGATTGTGATTTTCTAACCATTGTAAAATTATGTTCAAGTCTCTATTATCTCTGTTAATTCGAGAGTCCCTAAGTTCTAGATATTGCTCTGGTTGACCAGACTGTACACCACAAAACATCTCTAACGCTTCACATATTTCAACGGTGTATGGCATCGTGATAGTCCACTTGGAAATTGAGCTATCAGTGAAACCTCTTCCGTGGGTTAATCCCCCGAAGTTTTCATGGATCTCATGAGATATTGCTCAATGCACATGTCAGTCCAAGTACCCGACCATAATTTGCTAGTACGCCGTATCGTAAAATAACCAAGATTACGAAATTTGTCGTATTCACTGGGGAACATTGTGTCTTGTAATTTTGTCATATTCTGCACATATAGGTGAGCCGACTTGGCATAATGTAAATGACCTGTGGAATTTAAATAGGGCAACATCATTTTTATATCGGTTATTAAATGCATGTCCCATTTCATTATGGTTACCATTTCGTGATATTGTATCCACAACTTTGAAGTATCACTATTTAGTTTGAACTTGTCTTTAACCTTATTAATATTTAGCGGTACATTTTATAAGACCTCTGTTGTTGAAACCTCTTCTAAGGATATTGTTTTATTACGAAAAACATCGGTATTAAAATTAGTCAATGTAGTCTTGTCAACACCTGATGTATCGAATAGCAAAATTGTTAGAGCCCAATGAACCAAAAAATGTGCCCTGATGGCTCTTGCGTAAGTATGACCTGACATCAGGTGACCCACAGTTACTTTTGCATACATTGTCGACCACAAATCTTCCAGTCCTGACCCCACATTAAAAAACCAACAGCACTCATAAATGACATTATTAAGTGAAACCCGCCTAGTCTCAAAATAACTAGCAAATCTTTTGCGTAAACGATTTCTGAAGCTTGTGAAATAATGGTTGGTTAAAAGTCACTATACATCGCTTTTAATTTGTTTTTCTAGTTTCTGACAATGCAAATTCAAGAGCAGAATATATAGTCGCTGGGTCACTGGGATTTAAGTTAATAAATGGAAGCGCCATAATTTTACTATGGCTAAACGTCTTTGATCCATCCATAATTAATGACATAAAACCATTCCAATTTGGGGTTGTAACGTCGCCTGCCCAACAACCATAACAGCTAAGTAAGTCCAGCTTGACAGATAAAACAATGTTAGGTTTATAAAAATTGACGTCCTTTAAACATAAGTTAGCTACTTTAAACTTTGTCAAATCCTGATGTACCTTTTTTGTAAATTTTAGTTGGAATCTGTTTGAAAGAGGCTATTTCCTGTGTGGTCAACTTTTTTTTAAATTTTGGTATATCTTTTTTACATTTATAACTGTCCTGAGGAGTGAATATTTGTATACCACCCATTGCATGAAATATTCCTGATTCATCTAAATTTCTAATATTGTGGTCTGCATTATCAAATACGTATTGACAAAGTGCATCTTCGTTTATAACTGGACTTTCTGCAGAAACAATAGACGACTCGAACAGCAGTCTACTTGCATAACTAGCTGCAGCACCTAGTTTTTCAAATATTTGAATCTTTTGTGCAAAAAAACCGACAATCCTAATTGCATGGGAGACGTAAAGGAGTGTGGACGAATAGCCGATATAAAGCATGAGAAATATTCACAGACTTTCTTATCAAATTATCATTTTGTGAAGTTCTTAGGAGATTATCTGTGAATGTCTTTAAAGTTTCGGGAATAAGCAACTGGCAATCATCTCGCATACTATCACTAAAACTTTTTTATGTCCTGCCTTATTATTTCACTTGCAGCTTTAACAGTTTTGAACCTTTCCTGTTCAATTGTTTCAGAATAAAATTTTTCTGCAAGAATGGAGTCTGAGGTATCTGTTAAAGTAATCACCGTTAATTTGTGGTTAGACATGGTTATGGCAATTCGATGCCCAAAATGTCGCTGTAATTTTTTTTAACCATTTGGGCACACAGGAATCAGTATTATTAGCAAATTCAGAAATTTTTTCCATTAGATGGGAAAACTGACAATCATTACTACTTTTCATGTACTCACATAACTTTAAAAACGCGGTATATTTATTAGTATTTTAGTCGGGTGGCTTAGAGCAACTTGGAGCATCGCGAATTAACCTTTGATAACAATGTAAATGGTACTTTCCTTCAGCAGCGACTAAATCTATAATGTTTCCTAACCGGAGTTATATTTTTCGTCCTAGTTCGTCAGCTCTGTTTTTACAAATTTCAGTAATTTTATGTTTCATATGAATTTCGGTCACCTTGCGAAAGTTCTGCCTGTATTACTTTGGTTTCTTTTTTCTTTCTCTATACATATATTTTCTCCACAGACTAAGCAACTTGACTTAAAATCGAAGGGCTTAAACAAAGACCTCAACGATGGATCCTTTGGATTTTCATTTAAGTGTTTCGGTATTATTTTTCTTACATCACGAGTATATTTCTTACGACATTCAACATGAACCTGAATACAAAAGTAATATTTGCCTATACCTTCTAATATTTTGGGTACGTTACTCTAACCATACTACTATCAGTAATATAGAATCAGTATACTGAAAGTATTGCAATGTATCGTTAAGAAATCTAAATATTCATCAGTATTGGACTTAATTATATCAAAATATTTTAAACACAATTTACGTCATTCATGTCGGTGACCCTCTAATAATAGATATTTTTTAATATTTAATTTTGAACCAGTATACCGCTAGTAATACTGACAATATTACAAAGTACTTGGGTGAACCAATAAAACAGGACGCTGATGATATATATTGACCACCCTGTATAATTTATTTCATTATGCAACTGGATAGGGTAAGAAAAGTGTAATTCCTGGACTATTAACACCATGGCCACTATAGAACAACGACAGCATTCTAAGGGAAACGCTGAAGCCTGTTTTTTTTGCCGAGTGAAAAGTTATAATGTGAAGAGAAGTCAATCTTCAGTGTTATGCTTGCCGGCTAAGTTTTCAAGGATAGATAAACATTTAAATTACTTTAGTTTCTGAACAATTCGTGTAGTTAAGAATAATTATTATTTAATTTAAAATAGATCCGTATTTTCATGAAGGGTGGCTTTGGTTATTTTTAAGACGATAACAAAAGTTAAGATAAGAGCATACCTATAGGTAAGTCGTTTTGGTCGTTTTTTAATAGTTCGGTTGCATTTTCTAACATCCTGTATCTGCTTAACTCCCAACTGTACACCACAAGTGTTATACTTTTTGAAATCAGTTTTAACAGGATAGGCACAATAATATATACAAAAACAACTAAATAGTTTTATTCATTCTTGTAATTGTGAAATACCCTGTATGTGTATACCTGTATCAATTTAATTTTAACCTCTTACATTTAGGGTTCCTATAATTTTTGTATAGTACTTCTCTGAATAAATTTTGTAATAACGGACAAATCGACTTATCGCAATGGTTCACTCTGTACGCCAAAAAATTCGTCTCTTCTCTTTTTTTTACTGGCATTTATGATCGACTACAACCCTTTTGCACGCACATTAACTACTTTATTGTCACTTAATGGCTTAGTACAAAACAAGCACATATGCAGAGAGTCCATTTTTTATTACACAATTGTCACTATTTCAAACAAAAGGGCTAAAACCCATCTAAAATTATTGAAGAACTTACAAAACACTGTCAAATGTTACTTCAACAACTTAAAAAGTGAAACTGAATTTTAAAACTATATTTGACTGAAACAAAACTCCACTCTCAACCTGTTAGAACTAGCGCGTAATGTAACACTTGTCAGAGCAAAACAATAAACACGTAGTGGGAAGTCGGGGACGTTAGCCGTCTGTTCTCTAACCGTCTGGTCCCTCTCCAAATATAGGAAGCGCCACCTTCGTTAATCATTGAGCTAAAGAGACATACAAAAAAGCAAACTAAAGTTATTTTGCTATATTACAACATTTATTTGAAGGTTTTTGGATATTTTTTATTGTTTATTGTTTATTGCAGCGGGTAACCACAATTTAGTCAAAAAAAATTCAAATAGTAGATTTTAATTTTTTTCGACCACTATCCGTTATTTTCTATTAGCCTGAGGAAACTTTTTACTGTCGTTATTTTGGGGAATAAACGAAAAAAAGAAATCTAAAATCGGACCAACGGTTACGGAGATATCATCGTTTAAAAGAAAAGGCGCTGGCAGCCATGTTTTTCAAAATGGCGACTTTAGCTCACATGCGATTTTTTTGGACTTTCGTATGCTCATTATACACTAAAAGTGCTATTGATTCCCGCTTAAAAATAAATGTTCCTAAACACTTCCCGAAAACAGCTATATTTGTAGAGATTTGCCTGGATACTAAAGAGTATTTGTGACTAATGAACGTTTAATTCAATAGTAAATTAGTGGTACAAATTACGAGCTATTTTTACAAAAATTATGGTAACATTTGCTATTTACATATTTCCTTGTTCGAAGATTGCCACTTTGGGTTTTGCATTGTGCTGGTTTCTTGAATCCTTGCGCACTCAGCACCTTAACTGTTACCTACAGTTTCGTTTTTCAATACGATTTACACGCATAATTGGCCTACTACTGCATTTTATATTGTTTAGAGTTAATGTTTAATAATTTTAAATTTTAAAACATAGGTCGTATTTTTATCTCGTTTAGTATTGATATTAAACATTCTGCCGATGGCTCAAGGTGGATTATTTTTGGAATTTTGTTTTACATCTGGTCGTTCCATTTTAATTTCCACAATGGGATTCTGTTAATTGTTTTTGTTTGTGTTGATTGGACGCGTTACTCCAACGGCGCTTAAATGTCAACTTTTATCGTATTTTCTTATTTTGTAAACGCTACTTGTAATGGTTTCCACTTTGCTTGTTGTTAATTTCCTTTGGATTGTTATCAACTAGGTGTTCTTTATTTTTTGATGTTAATATTAGTTGTGTCGTGATTTTCTTAATCACCAAAATATTTGTGACCTCTGCCCCCAGAACAAAGTTCTGCAGCCGTTCTTGTTTTGTTTTAACTTGATTCTAAACCATCGTCCTTTGCTGTCCCTATTTTTTCTTTAATAACTATTCTTCTTCCACATTCTGTTAAGACACCTATTTCATTTTCTACGGTTTTTTCGTTTATGCTATCACTTTGTTGGTTAAATTCTTCTTCTAGTATAATTTCTCTTGGTTTTTGGATGATGTTATTTATGCTGCCTGCTAACTCCTTTTCTTGTGTTAGTGGATAATGCAGCAATTCTATGCATTGTGCCTCTTTTGTTATTATTGACACGTTGCTTAATTGCATCGGTAACATTAATTCTTGAGCTGCTTGCTCCGTGGCAACTGACTTTTGCGACTCTGGATGAATTAGCACTACTGATAACTAATTTTCTGCGAACAAATCTTTTATCCGCGCTATAGCTGTTGCAAGTAATACTGGGTGCTCTTTAGCTTCTTCATTTGCAATCCTCTTCAATTCTGTTCTTTGGTCTGGAAGATTGGCCTGAGAGTTTGATTGATTGATGCACTAGAGTATGATGTGGATACCTGAAAATTGCGTACTTCCCCGTTGAATAGCACTTTAAATTATAGCTGTGTTTCATGCACTTGAAATAGTTCCTTTTTCTTCAATCAGTTCATTTCTAATTTCACTTGTTAATCCGTTAAACTGTGGGCTGTTTTAAGATGTTTTTGCTTGCAGTATTGGCAGTTTCCTTAATTACTGCTATTCCCGCTAGGTCTGGACGTTAGTTGTTGTCATATGTATTTGTTTCTTGGTGTTTATACCTCTAGTGATTTCGAAGTGATTCTTGATATCGTTGGCCCCCATGATGTTATGTTTCTTCCGAGGTTCGTTATATCTACCAGACACTTATGTATGGTGTCATGGGGTCATTTTAATTGTTCCGCTTTCTCTCTTTCAACCTGACGGAAGTCTAAAATTTTGTCCATTAGTTTGGATACCATAAGTCTTATATTATTATAACGAGAGTATAATATTTCCCATGCGGTCTTGTAATTTTCCTCGGTTATGTGCTAAAGATGTACTAACCTTGCAAGGTGCCGGTCGATATGCCGACTACCAACAGTAACTGATTCGATATAGAGCCTACCAAATGTAAAGTGGTGTACTATGATATACTGGGTAGGCAGAGTAAGTAGTTCAAGAAGCGGTCTACTATAAAAAGTATGTATTAATTATATAGTTAATAGAAAAATAGCTTAAGGATAATTTATCCCTCCAATTCGGTAATCTAGTACGATAACTGTAAGTGTTAGATTTGTATAAAAATAAATACAAAAATACAAAACCCAGATCCATTAAAGAAAATCTTAGCAGAAACACAAGATCAGAAAATTTTATTTTTATCTATTTATAGAAGATACGCAAATGATGACCATTTTTGGCGTTGGATAGTATTTTTCATTACAGAGAGGCTGCTGCATTGTCTGAGGCCTATATTTGTACGCCCGTTCTTTTAGATAAGGCCAATGAAAAAAATTAGGCGCCATCAACTCGGGTTAATGTGGCTCAAGACGAGTGGGCAGTGACCTGTCTTGCTGAAAACATATTAGGCATGTTTTCCACCTTAGAAAGGACAAAATGTTCGAGTCTGGCTCTATATAGCTCGCCAGTGATCGATGCTGCATTACCATCTTCATTGTCAAAAAAGTAAAGCCCGATGCTCCTCTCTGATGTAACTACGTACAACTAAGCGGGTGCACTTGATGCTCATGCATAATCTGTGGATTATCAATAGCCCAAAGTCTGCAATTTTGCTTAACACTAGAACTGTCGCAGCGGTCAATTTGACCGCGTGCCTTCTTTAAAACGTTGTTTCTCCGTTGTCCTTGGAGTTACGGTGTTTATGATCTTTTCCACATTTTTAAGTACTTTTAGAATACAAAAAAATATATTAAGAAAAGTAAGCTGTTTTAGAGTTATTTTGTAGTATCCGTGTAACTGTCGAAACCGTCATTTTGACCGTTCATATATTCATAATTAGTTTCGAGGTTGTATCACAAAAATAATTACAACGTTGAGATAAAACGATGTATTTTACTATTATTGTGGTAATTATTAGGAGTTTACTGCAAGTCAGAACTTGTTTAGTCGTGTCCGAAATTATGAATAATCTCCGCCAATTTTACCTACGCGCTCGAGAAATGAAAAATGCAAGTTATAACTTCTATATATAGAGATCTATATATTCAAGTACTTTGACATTTCTAATTAGTTGCAAATGAACTTTCTTGTGAGATACTTCTTTACTTGTTACCGAGTTAATTTCGTAGTAAAGAAAATCTGGTCGTCTCGCGGTTTTACACAACAACATGCTTTAGATTAGATTGCGGAGTTGGAAAACTTATCTGAATGCGAATCCGAAAAAGCAAATAACCACTCCGAAGAAGGTGAAAGTGATGAAGTTGTTCCGTTAATGACAAAAATAGTGAACAAAGTGAAGAATCTGATGTCAGCGTAAATAATGTCACTTCTGATCCTTGTGCAACTAATGAAATTAGTGATGACATTGAACACCATCCAAAACGAAAAAAATACACACATTTTCCTGTGGGGAGTAAACAGTCACCCAAATCTAATGATATATGGGAAATTGTGGAATCAAGTGGACCTTACGTTGACCGTATAGTTCAAAGAAATGTTATGCGAAACACTCCTGGACCAACTACTTATGGAAAAAGAAATGTATTTGCTAACTCTGTGATAAGTGCATTTCGATTGTTTATAGAAAGCACAACGCTAAAACACCTTCCGAAATGTACTGAAATTGAAGCTAAACGACAACTAGGAGATGATACAAACTGATCATTGTCTCTTCAAGAACTTGACGCTTTTCTTACAATATTGCTAACTCGTGGTGCTTACTGCGCAAGAAACAATACAGCTTGACAGTTTATGGTCTGTTACTTGGGGAATTTTTTCGTGAGACCATGTCACGCAATCGATTTCATGAGATTATGAGATTTTTAAGATTTGATATTCGATCAACACAAAAAGAACGTCTAGTTAATGGTAAGTTTGATTTAGCGTCTGAAATATGCAGATTTATATGGCGAGTAAGCCTGATAGATTTGGTGTAAGATTTTAGCTAGCTATTGATACGAATTCTAAATATCTCCTGAATGGTTTTCCTTATTTAGGAAAAGATAATATGCGTCTTAACGACCAACCCCTTCCAGAATATGTTGTTTTAAAATTATTGGAACCTTTCCTAAATATGGGCAGAAATGTTACTACCGACAACTTTTTGCCAACCAAAAGTTAGCAACAATGCTGACAAGAAAGAACACAACGATAGTAGGAACAATGAACCGAGCAGGAAGGGAATTACCAATTTGTATCAAGAATAAAAGGGCAGAGTTCTAACACAGTAATGAGAAATAATAAAAACACCTTGTCAATTTATCAAGATAAAGTTAATAAAAATGTCATATTGCTAAGTACGCTACATCCAACTGTGGCTATACATGATGGCAAAAAGAAGAAACCTGAGACAGTGTTGTATTAGAATGAAACAAAGTTTGGAGTAGATGTGTTGGACCAAAATATTCTACTAAAGCTGGTTCACGTAGATGGCTAGTTCATGTGTTTTACAATGTTTTAGATCTTGCCACACTCAACGTCTGGATAGTTTATAAGGAAGTCGTAGACAGTAAAATAAAAAGAAAAGACTTTATTTTCGCTCTAGCTGAGGAACTAAGAAAAGGGCGTTTCGATTCGAAACAAGATTCTGGTACAAGTAGCAGCACATCTAATACAACGAAACCTAAAAAACGTCATCAGTGCCAAATTAAACAATGTGACAAAAATAAAACTGGTGACGTTTGTTCAATGTGTAACAAATATGTTTGTGGAAAATGTGGAAGTGTAACAAAGACCGTTATTTGTTTGAACTGTAGAGCGTAATACAGCATGTAAAACTGTACCGAATTCTAAATGTATTAGAATCAATTTGATTTTTATTTAATTAAAATGAATATTTACCTAAAATCTGTTTTTTTTATGTTTCATTCTTAATTAAGTGTAAAATATATATAGAATACATCTCAAAATTGCCTTTCTTGTCCAGAGTGACCTCTGGACAAGAAAGTTTGCCTTGAAGTCAGCGTTGTAAGTTTTCAATGACTTAATTTAACCTATAAAAACGTGCATTTGAGTTTAGTTAATTTAGTTCTGATTTGAAGGGCATTACGTTATCATCATTATGTAATCTTTAAACTTAATAAAATTTTGGGGTTATTCAGTGCCGGGTGTTAACCGAAGAGGGGTTGAAAAACGCCTACAATATTATTACTTAAAGATGTTGTGTGAAAATGACACTATCGATTCGATAGAGATTTATAATGATTTTGCGGAGGCTGCACGGAGAGTTGGTGGAATGTATGTTTTTTGTTTTTGTTTTAATTATTTTTTTAAAGCCCTGCTCAGGTAAATATGGAGGAAGTGTTTGATAATGGCGATGAGTTGTAAACTTCCGCTGCGGAGAATTTGATAACGGTATGACTTTTAATTTTCTGTTGTTTCGTTTTATGAATGAGTACATTACAGCAGCAAGGCCAATCGGGCTCAGGTCTATCAACACAGCAACAGTTCGGACCATCCTCTACCCAAATGAATCATATAAATATAATAGGGGAATCAAACAATAAATTTATTAGAAAATTTAATACTACGTGTAAAACGTTGAGATTTACTTTTAATGATGAAACATGCGTTGATAATCCCTTAACATGGCTGCAGGTAAAATATACCATTCCCTCAAAATGTTATTTAACGCGTATCTTCTGTAGAAACCAATTGGTACTTCATTTAGAAGAGTGGGCCATTATCGGTGAAAGTGGTAATGTCGTTATTGGAAAAGGTGATGCAGACCAACGCTTACTTTTTCTCGAGCGACTTGCTAGTTTTAATGGATAGAGTGTCGGTACCTGTTGACTATGGGCGCAAAAACCTGATGGGTTTAAAGCTTTCGTAAAGCTTAAAATCATGGCATTACTGTTGTACCAGCAACAATGAACGATGATAATTGTTTAGTTCGCGCTCTAGTCCTTCCAATAGCGTTTAAAAGTAACGATACAATGAGTCATAGTATGGGTTGTCCAGCGAGCCATGCAACTTTTCCAAAACAGCGGTGTAGACCTTAGCCAGGGTGGTAGTTACGAGCACATTCAACCGTTTCAAAGTCATTTAGCTTCATATACCATTGTGGTTTATAATTCGCGGATAGGTGACTCTGTTTACTTTGAGGGTCCTAAGGAACCAGGTCGTGTAGTTTTAAATTTAATACTCGAAGACGAACAATATAACGTAATTACCAGTCTTACTTCAGCATTTACCTGCGGTTATTACTGCGAACAGTGTAGAAAACGTTACAATGTCAAAAAAGATCACGCGAAAAGTGTCCTGGTTGTTATCAAAAGCCGCCATGTTCTATTGAAAATCCGAAAATTCTTTGCAGTGACTGCAAAAGATTTTTTTACGGACAGGAATGTCTTAAAATCCACAAGGACAGTGAGCTATGTGACAAATTATGTAGATGTTTAAAGTGTCTCAAAACCACTGAAGTAAAGGGTAGACATAGGTGCGGTTACAGCTATTGTTCCACGTGCAAGGATCAAAAACTTATTGGACATCTTTGCTACATGTCCGTTAACAAGGCTCGACGTGACACTGGTAATGGTAAAGCATCTATGTTTATCTTTTATGATCTGGAATGTATGCAGGAGAAAGTGTGTGAGGGGACGAATGATCGATTTCTGCATGAGCCCAATCTATGCGTGGCCGCGAATGTTTGCTCTGTTTGTGTCCAATACACTGACAATCTGGACGAGAGAAGCCCGATGTCTAGCGATAGAGTGCACATTTTCAGGGAAAATCCTGTTCAATCGTTTCTATCGTATGTCGCCGAGAAAGCGCGAAAATTTAAAGTGACATGCATTGCACATAACATGAAGTGGTACGATGGATGTTCTGTGCTTAGATGCATGTTAGCTAATAATAACCGGTGGAGACCAAAAGTCATCTCCAACGGCCTAAAACTAACCTCCATCCAATGCGATGATATTAGGTTTATTGACTCCCTTAATTTCATCCCATCACCACTCTCGGCATTTCCGAAAACTTTCAATTTCTCCGAGTCCAAGGGATATTTCCCATTTCTCTTCAACACATCCGAGAATCAGGATTCTGAGGGTCCTTTGCCACCGCTTGAATATTATTGTGCAGATCAGATGTCGGAGAAAGATTGGCACGTGACCCAAAATAATTATGTTTTTAAGATGAGCGAGGAGATTGTGAAGTATTGCTTGATGGATGTTAAGATCCTCGTTAAAGGTTGCATTAGTTTCTGGTCGACCTTCACGACCCAAAATAAAGTCGATCCGTTTGCGGAGGCTACCACGATTACTAGTGCCTGCAATAAAGTGTTTCGTAGCCTTTTCCTCAAAGAAAACACAATAGGGCTCATTCCAAAAGGCGGTTATTGTGTAACAACCCTTTTTGAGTTGTATTAAAATATACCTTAATTTAAGGTCTTTCATTCGTTCAGTTGTAAATATAAGAAAAATTTTAATTATTGAAATATAGGTATGTGGTAGGTAACTTAATTTGCAAATCTTTTTAAGTGCATACTTCTTAATGGTTTATACTACCTCTTCAAATTATTTTTCTGCTCAAATACGTTTGCGCAATACGTCATCATTGACTTAATTCCTTGCGCAAATCTCCTCGCGCACGAGTACGTGATCTAACTTCCAAAGCAGCCATTTTTTCACTTCCTGATGAAAGTGGTGTTGTTAGAAAGCCTTTTTGGGTTTTTCCCTAAATTTTACTGTTGCGTACGTTTTCATTTTATGATTGCAATTTTTGCATTGAAAATTTCAAGAAATGCAATATTTGGATTCTTAAATTTCATGAAGATTAATTTATAATAAGGATAATTCCAGTTTTGGGTGTGGCTGATAACATAAAAGCATTGTTATTGCAATAAATTGCGCAACATTAAACAAGGATTACGTCATCTTGGTTTGCATTCTGCATTTTTTATAATACAAAGGATCCTCAAGAAGATTTTGTATATATTGTACAGGTATTTATTTTTAATGATTATTAGTGATTTAAGGCTATAACTAGTTTTAAGATATAATTTATATACCCCTAATTTTAACTGCTAATAAACATAGTTGTATATTTTTTATTGTTTTACATTTTGATAAATTTTTAGTGTAAAACTCGGTTTAGTTGTTCCGAGAATAATTATTAAAAAATAGCTTGGCGTCCGAGAGATCATTTTATTAGTGTTACATTGAAATTTTTTATTATTTATGTTCAGTGAAAATAACACAGCAGTATTTGTTGTAATTAAGCAAAAGAATGAACCTCCCTATTTTAATCTTCCGACTGGGACAAAGGCATCATTTGTGGTGAATGGTGAGTATCTCAAGTTAGTTTGACGATTTGTGTTTTTGGAGAACATTTTTACTTCTACACTTATTTCTTTATTTATTATTAAATTTATTATACCATTTACACCACTTATCTTTATAATAGACGTGCCGAAAACCAGTCAAAAGTCACAATACAGTGGTTACGTTGGGTGGAACATACAGAACAGGTGACCATGCAGCATTCCAGAAAAGCTCGCGAGTTTAGAACACCTGAAGGTGTTAAGGTCGATGGTTATTGTGCGAATACAGTTTACGAATTACAATGTGGCTATTGGCACGGTTGCGAGGAATGTTTCCCCAATCAAGCCAATGTTGACCCTAAGCTAAACACTTCCATGTTTGCCCGAAACGAAAACACAGCAGCATGATCCCAATTTCTATGCGAGCATGAGTATAATCTAATGGAAATGCGTGAATGCGATTTTAAAAAACTCATACTTGCAAACGACGAGTTAAAAGCGTTTATACAGAATCTAGGTGACCAAGATGAGGAGCCTTTAAACCCACGAGATGTGTTTTACGGTGGTCGCACTAATGCGAGAAAATCATGTATTATGACGTATGCTCATTATACCCTTAGGTAAATAAATACTGTAAATATCCTGTAGGTCATCCGAAAATGTATTTAGGTTTAGATTGTAAGAGCATTTCATTGGACACGGTGGAGGGTTTAGTAAAATATCGAGTACTACCGCCTCTAATCTCTATTATCCTGTTTTGCCAATAAAAATGCACGGCATGTTTATGTTTTTGTTATGTAGGACTTGCGGCGTAGAGCTAAATGAAGGAGAATATGGGCATTGTGAGATCGAGCGCAGTTTCGTTGGAACGTTTGTAGCGGACGAGTTGCGTAAGGATATCTCTAAAACTATAAAGTTTTAAATGTTTTCGAGGTTTAGGAGTATCAGGTAATCAAAAATGGCAAAGCAACGAAACAGGCTGGACTTTTTAGTGGTTATATTGATAATTTTCTGAAACTCAAGCAGGAATGTTCCGGATGTCCTAGCCATTGCACGTCAGAAATCGAGAAGTTTAGCTAGATAACCGAATATTACGAGAAAGAGGAGATTCAACCACAGGAAACGAATATTAAGAAAAATCTCGGTTTAAGTTACTCGGCTAAGCTAACGTTAAATTCTTTTTGGGGTAAGTTTGGTCAACGCGAAAATTTAACCCAGTGCATTATTGTATTTGAACCAAACGACTTTTTCAAATTGTTTACGGATCCATTGGTTCAAGTGCAATCCATTGTACCTATTAATAATAATGTGGTGATTGTAAATTGGGATAAACTGGAGGGTGAAGGTGAACCTCAAAAAGCTATTAATGTGTCCATAGCCGCTTACACGACAGCTCATGCTATATAGTTACCTAGAAAAACTAGATCGCCGCGTTTTGTATTATGATACAGCCAGTGTCATATTTGTGGCTAAACCCGACGACTGGAATCCAACTTGCGAGGATTTCATTGGCCAGATGACCGACGAGCTGGAGGCGTACGGTGAAGGAAGTTATATAGCCGAATTTGTTAGTGCAGGACCGAAAAACTACAGTTATAATGTGTTTTCAACCAGGGATAACACAATTAAATCAGTGTGTAAAGTGAAGGGCATTACCTTAAACTATAAGAACTCGCGTGTTATAAACTTTGAATCGCTGAAAGATATGGTACTTAGCAATAGTAAAGAGTCTCTTTTTGTATATGATGATAGGAAGATAGTTAGAGACGGGTGTTACAATGTATTAAGTAGACCTGATTCTAAACAGTATAGAATAAGTTACTCTAAATGTCGAAGGATTGAAAACCCTGACACCTTACCGTTTGGGTGTAAGGAATAAATAAAAGCATATAAAGAAGAATATATTTAATTTTATGCATGTTAATCTAGCTGATATTAGATCCAAGTCCTCCCCGTAATTAAGTTCTTGAGGTGTAGCCTGGGATGATTATGATGGTACGGGCTCCCCCGGTATGATCGATACTACTGCGGGTGCTACTGGGGCTAGCTGCAGGTGCGTCTCCTCTTCCTCCCTGCTGTTGACTGCTGATTGTATGGGAGGCACGTTGTTGTAATAAATTAGAGGCGGCAGGGTGAATGTGCGGGGGAGCGCTTTACCTTCTCCTACATTCGATGATGATGATGGTACGAGTTCCCCCGGTATGATCGATACTGCTGCGGGTGCTACTGGTGGTGGATGCAGGTGCGTCTCTTCTTCCTCCTTGCTGTTGACTGCTGGTTATATGGGGGACACGTTCTTGCAATAAAGTCAGAGTGAATGTGCGGGGGGGAATTTACCTTCTCCTATACTCGATGCTGATACTGGTAAGGACTCTAGCGTTCAGAACGATGCTACCGCGAGTGCTGGTGGTGGTGGGGATAGCGAGTGAAGAGTCTCTTCGTCATCGCTAACAACGATTATGGCCGCGTCGGTATTCTCACCAGTATGTCTAGTACCCTTCTCCTCGGGCTGTTCTCTTTTTTTTTGTTTTATTATTATTATTATTACCTAAATGGCGATTCACCCTCAGCTCGTGCTGCTCGAGAGCTACGTCCCCCTCGACGAACCGTCTTTACTGCAGCTCTAACCGGGCACGTAGCGTTCCTCGAAGGTTTTTCATCTTGCTTATGACGTCTATCTCTTTCTCGGTATCGAACTCTACAATTGTCGCGAGATTTTCAATTTTTTGGTCTTGTAGTACTAACACAATACTAATACTGTAAATATAATCGCAGGGCTGTACATATATACACAAAAAACGTCATTATCATTATCAGTGTCATACAAAGAAAGTCTGGTAATTTTCTAAGCATTTGTTTTTAGAAATTCCTTGTACTTAGCTAACTATTAGAAACTGCATACTATTCGCCGATAATTACCCTGCAACTAATCAATTAGACTTTAACGTAGGAGCATCTGCAATTTAGAAATTTTTCTAATCTGTAAATAGTAACTAGAAATCGCATTCCTTGCATCGAGAGTCATTCTAACACTGTCAATTAGTAAAGGACACTGTTTTGGAAATTGATCGACTGAAAATAATGACTAGAAGAAGAAATACACTCCACTCATGAGGAATTACCTTATCATTATCATTGTAAAGTAACGTCACATTCTGCTTTCCAATGTTTTTTATTATTAGATCTTTCAGCTGCAGATGTTTTTTACACCAGGTTATTTGTTATATAGAAATTGATGTTGTGCTTCTAGAAGTAATACTCTAATATCTGTCCTAGGGGTACGTTTTATAAATCTAAAACCTTCTTTGGACTGATGTATTTCAAGGGAGATAGAACTTGTAGGTAAAGCCATCTTATGTGATAGCATAGTCCGCCCTTACAGGTAAAAATTTGGACGGATTTAAAAAGAATGGTATTCTAATAAGAGGCCAATATACTTAACCTGATTATAAACCCTTTCGACAGAGGTAATTCAACTAAGATAGAGCTGGTGTATAATATAGATGTGAAATTTAGCTTAAAGAAGGAGACAGATATTTTCGACATATACACCGTTCTTTTATTATACCGCTCTGACCCTGAATTGGATCATCTCTAGAAAGATGTATGCGGTACAGCTTCAGAGTTGAAGAAGGATTGAAGCTATATGTTGTAGGTAGTTGCTTTAATCGGTATCATAAGTTTATTCAAATAAGGGTGAAACTCGAAGTTCCTATACCTACCATACAGAGTAGAATTAGAGCTCGTCTTAGAATACAAATATCAAAGGGTGAACCTCTGTACATACCTTATAAGATTATTTTACCCAATATTATATGTCTACATTGTGTGTTTTAAGAATTAATCAGTGAAAAATAATGATATCTTAATTATGCGTCCTTTGTAATGCATTATATGAAAATACCAATACCGAGGTCAACCGCTACCATAAATAAAAATACAGAGGCATTTCAACAAATTTACCCGTTACAAGAACAATGCTTGAATCGTCTGTTTTTCATACGTGTTTGGTGTATTTTCAGAGGTTTTGTCATGCTATTGAATAAAATGTTTTCGAAATACCACCTGTACAAGTGTAGTACACGGATTCCTTTTTACAACCTTGCAAAAAGGTAATTAGAAATATAATTTTGACAGTTGACCTTTCAATAGTTGATAGCCCCGTTAAAATGAAGCGTGAACAATTTTATATGCGCGTGACTATTAATAAATAAGCGCAATAATACAATAGTGTTATAAACTAATGGAGGTCGTCTTAATCGTGTGTCGCCGTTGTAAAATCGAATATATAGGCAGAAGGTCGTCTTAAACGTGTGCTGTCGTTATAAATTCGTATATAGATAAAGATCGCGCAACAAATGGAAATGTAATAACATTTTTTTTAGGATAATTATGCTGCCGCTTTTATAATAAAATCCTATTACGAAAAATCACATTGTAAAACAATGGTCATCCCCGACAGAATGATATTTAAACTTCATGTTAGATAGATAGAAATGAATTAATACATCTAGGTTTTTCCTTTAAATATTTGATCAAAATCAAATTGGGTCTAATAATGAACACAGCTTAAATAAATCTTTTTATTATAAAAAACACTTGTCATCACCTTATCTATTAATTCTTCTTTATTAGAATACAATTTTTATGGCTGTGGCGAAGGTCGTCTTATAAAACTAGCAAATTAAGTCATTGAAGAATAACCAAGATCAGTTTAACCAATCAGAATACTAGCCCTCAAATCAGAGCACGGGGTTAAGAAAATGATCAATAATTACCAAAAATAGCCGTCACCCTGCCACAACTCCAAGTCCAAGACCAACGCCAAGGCCTAAATGTGCCCCTCACGTGAGCAAGTACAAAAAGACCGACAAAAATGGTTGACAAAGAAATCAGTTCGTGGAAACATGAAGAATGCTATTGCTAAATCCAAGATCAAATTCTTGGAACCAGCAAAATAAGTATCTATTCCATATTATCCGATCTTACACGATCCTACCGGATCTTATCCGATCATTTCCGATCACTTTCTAGCTTATCCAGAGGACCTTAATTAGGGACTAAACTCAGCGCAAGGGTTGAAAAAGGACCCCGAAAAGAAGCGGTCCCTACCGTTCAAAAATACGTCCTCCCACGTAGGCGTCTGTTGTCGACCTGAACAGGCTGAATTTGGCCTATCGTGCTAAAGAACTCAGAAACACTCAGGAGGATGGATACAGCGATAATGAATTGCCAATAGATGCCTATGAACAGCTGCCTTAAATTTTATCATATCATAAGTGAGAGGAAAACAGGAACTAGGGAGATCATTCTAGAGTTTAGAAGCCGTGTAGAAAAATGTGGATTGCGCCCATTTGGTACAAGTGGAGATTTGTACTGCATACTGATGGTGTGAATGAGCGAACCGAGTGTTGCTCGCAAAGATAGCCCGAGATGGTATCAAAGAATATAATTCAGCAGCAGAATAGCCGTTCTAATAACGATAATACAAAGAAAGAACTGAAACCATCCTTCTATGCTCAAGGGACTGTATGTGAGAAGTTGAGTACGGGTCATTTATAACCCTAATCGCTCTTTTTTGAATACGATCAACGATATCGAGAGCGTATTGAGGAGCACTAACCCAGAGGTGAGAATTATATTCCAGGTGAGGCCGAATTTGGGCCTTATATAGCAGAAGGAGTTATAGAGAGGTAAAGTACTGCTTTGATCTGTACAAAAAGCCTATTTTACGAACAGCTGTTTTGGTAGCTGACAGAAGATGGTCAATCCATGAGAGATTTGAAGATACAGTCATACCCAACAGAGTAATAGAGTCTGAAAACTTAAGAACTAAGCCCCCAGAAGACATAGAGATCGTATAGAGCTTAGATAGCAGTGGTACTAGTTCGGGGGAACATTTCTTTAAGACAATAGCTGGGATACCGTCTGGGCCAGTCGCCTTATTGAGATCGATTCCAAGAGCTTGTACCGAAAATGAATTGGTTTCATAGCGTACGAAGAAGAGTTGATTAGAAACACATATTTTCGAGAATCATTGAGACACGAGTTTGATGCAAACAAATCCACTAGAACATTGGCTTTGTCTACAGTACCTACCGATCCGTCAATGGATGTCAGGGGGGGAAATGAAGATGTTCGAAAATTTTTATTAATGGCTTTAGCTAAAGACCAAAATTTACGACTGCCTAAAGGAGATGTAGCTAGTTCATTGCATTTTCGTTGTTCGAACAACTTTTTAGTTTTAGTGATTTCACCTTTGCAGATATTTCTAGCACCAACGTATTCTACATGACTGTCGACCGATTTATTAGATTTCCATTTAATGTAATATTTATTTTTTAAAGATATTGCATCCGCACAAGCGTTATTGAACCAGGGTTGGGAACGTGAATGACCTATACGGTACTGTTTTTTGGGAATGTATAACTCCATTCCCATGAGGATGACTTGAGATACTGAAAGAGCGATGTCCGAAGAAGAGGACGACTTAAAACAATATTCACGCCATGGAAAGGTTGCAAAGAAATCCCGTAAATTACTCCATCGAGCTGACTTAAAACACCACAAGGTTCTATCGGTTTTGCGAACAACAGTGGAATTAGGTACAGTAGAAATGGTTTCTATTAGACAATGGTCGGAAAGACCTAAAGTTTTATATACAAGAGGGTTTGATGTAAGAAACAGATCTAGAAGATCTGGAGTATGGTTAGGGTATTAGAGATTCTTGTGGGTTCAGAAATCATTTGTGTGAGATCACATGAAATAGCAAATGTTTCTGCACTATGACCAGGGGGATTTTTAGTAGATGAAAACTGAAGCCAATTAGAGTATGAACATTGAGATATTACAATTGAGATATCGCAAGATGGAAACTGAGACAGGAGATAGTCAACTTTCAAACTAAGGTAATCGAAGAAGTCTTGAAAGTTACTGTCATTAGGAGACCTATAAATGCAACAGCAAAATTTCACAAAATTAGGATCAGAATGTTTAAACCAAATCACGTCAAATTTTTTATTTTTTAAGGAAGAAACCCTCTTGCAAGCAATTCTGTCCTTGATGTAGACACATACGCCTCCTTTATATCGAAAGTTAGAGTGAAGGTGGTATTGAGGAAATTGCAAGTCGGGTGACTCGGAGCTTTCAGAGGAGACTTGTGTTTTAGATAGAAACAAAATATCAGGTTGTAATTGTTCAAGATGTTGATGAATAGATTAGACCTGATACCGCGGATGTTGCAGTAGTGAATTAGAAAGTTGATACTTTTATTATTATTAAGGAGCCCATGGTAAGGGTGGTGGTACCTCCCCGGGTGGCATGGAGTATACATGCCTACCACCTATCGTCTCTATAATAAGAATAATTCTTTACTTATAAGGTAAAATGCGTAAATTTCAATCTCGGCAATAATAAACAATTAGACAGATGTTTATGTAAACTGCATATCTTGAAATGTATGTACGATTAACACACATGCGTTATTGATGTTTCGATGTTATATGCACACATGTATTGTATTTATAATTTTAATTAATTAAGTATTACAAAAGTGGAGTAATTTTAAATTATAGGTATTCTTGCTTAACTACTAAAACTCTTTGGTCAATAAGAAGTCAATTTTCCAAAACATACAGTTTAATTTATAACATATATAAAGGTAAAACTGCCTTGATGTTGAACAGAAATCTAAATAAAATTATTTGCTGTTTGTACATTTTATCACAAAATAAAATGTAAATAGAGCCTTTGTAAATATGTCCCTTTAAATTTCGATAGAAAGGAGCGATTTGGAAAATTTCCTTAGAAGTAGGTTGCTTTTCACATACATTCTTTTTTGAAATTTCCACATCTGTTATTATTGTGTTTACATGTCTACAATTTTATTGTACTAAACTTTATACATTTATAATGCAAATCTGACAAAATTTCAATCCTGAGATTTAAAAATGCGAATTTCATTTTGTGATATATATGGAAACAAAATTGATTAAAGTATTATGCAGGTTCAGTAATTGACCTAAATTGGACCGTCTCCCTCGAAAAAACACAATACTATAAGTATTGAACGCAAATAAAAGCAGATTTTTATACCCATATTGCAAAGTTATTCGTTATATGTGGAAATATCCCTCATTTACATTCAGCACATAAATTGTATAGGAGTTTACGATTATTAAGGATGCAATGGATGCTGTTAGCCTTAAGTTTGTTCTTTAACTTGAGATCTGTCTCCGTTTTAGATATATATTTTTTTAGAGAAGACGAAGAATACGAATTTTGTATTTGTCTGATTTTCATTTGCTTATCATTTTTTATAGCGGTTTTTAAAATGAAGTTGTTTAAATAAAAATAACAATGGTATAATTAGTGTTTCCATTAGCGAATATTCATTTTATTACCTCACTTAACGTTAAAAATAAATTGATTTAACAAAAGTTTCATTTATTTCTACACGCAACACTAGCATTATAGACTTTTACTTGATGAAAACATTAAAGTATTTTTTGGAACAGAATAAAACAGTTTGCGATTTAAAATTATATACTGAAACCAAAATCCAATTTTGTACAAAATCGATAAGCTAAACAGGAATTCAATGTACAAAATAAAATATTGTAATGATAGGATGACTCAACCGGAGAATGAACAGTACCCAGTCAATTAACAGAACAGGCATGTTGTTTAATTATTAATGATACTTCTGAGTTACTGAAATTCATATTTCCCTCCAATTAACATAACTAGTTTTAATACTGTTTGTGTCATTCAAGACAGTAGAAATGACGTTTCTCTACGAGAACTATCGTGAATTGTATTACGAAGCTTATTCTACAAAAAGTAATTTATTTATCATGTCGATTTTCAAAAAACACCACGTTTTATAACTATTAGTCAAACCTATACTGAATCCAGTTAATGAACAGGCTGTTCGTTTACTGGGTTTTGGCGTGTTTCTTAAAATTAAACAAAAATGATTCTTAAGACGTGTTATACTAAAGTAAAATTTATTGGAGTCATAATATATTACCATGTGACGTGAAACCCACTGAATGATTAATGAAAACCAGTGTTCATTCTCTGATGTTCATTTACTAAATTTATCATGTAATTATTAAAAGTAGCACACATTGTTCTTTGTGCTCAAGGGAGTGTATGTCAGCAGTTAAGGACTGGCCATTTCTAACCCTAATCGATCTATTTTGACTACGATCAACGATATCGAGAGCATATTGGGAAGCACCAACTCAGAGGTAACAATTATATTCTAGGTGAGGTCGAATTTGGAGCTCATACAGCAGAAAGAGTTGTCTGGAGCTAAAGTACTGTTTAAATCTGTACAAAAAACCTATTTTACCAGTAGCTACTTTGGAAGCTGACAGAAGTAGGTCAACCCATAGATTTGAAGATACAGTCATTCACAACATAGTAATAGAGTCTGAAAACTTAAGATCTGATCTATTTTTTGGTTGACTCAAGGCCACACTAAGATTTATTAGCATTAAATTTAACTAGACTATTACTTCCCCATTGGAGGATACGTTAAATATCTTTGTTGATTGAAATTGCCATTTGAGCTTTAATATTCTGATTTGAGGTAGACGGTGGATTACCATTATGAGTAGACTGTGATGAACTACAATGAAGAGTGCTGTCGTCAGCAACGGACGGGGTTAGTTTTTAAAGAAATAAGATCATTTATGTATAGCAGAAAAAGTGTAGGCGCTGTAACTGATCCTTGTAGCACGACCGCATTAATGCTAAATTCTTTCGAAAAAAGCCATCTACTTCGTCAGATAACTAGAAACCCGATTGATGAGCGTATCATGTAACCCAAATGAGGTGAGTTTGGCAAGTAGACACTTATGCCAAACTCGGTTAAATGCCTTTGAGATATTTAGAGCGATTACAACTGTTTCACTGCTTGTAAACATGTTTATTCACATAAAGGAACAAATTTCCATGATGCTAATAATGAATTATCTGCCGTGCATAAAGAAATATATAATTCAAAAATACTCATTAGACAATAAAATCCATTGGCGTTCTATTTAATAATAATAATAATAATAGAGGGCTTTATTAATGTAGGATTACATCAAACCATTAGGTACCTAAGACACAATACAGTTAGACCAAAACTTAATCGTCCTTTAATCACAAGCCGAGATTCAGATAGGTAGGGGCATACCTTCTGCTCTTCTATCTAACCCTGGATACAATGAGTACAATTAGAGAATAAATTCTTACAACTAACGAATATGGTATACGAAAAGAACAATGAAAAAGGAAATAAATTCTGATATGAAATTGTGGTGTGCTTGAATGATTTAACTATTTTGGTTGCACTACACAATATTCTACAATAAACTAAGTACGAATAAGACGAAACAACAGCCTAGATAAGAGGACAAATGTAAGAGACAAACAAATACTAATAATAAACCATCATTAAACCTGTCTCCGAAACATCAACTCAATGAGCTTGTGCTTAAAAGCAGTAACCGAGCTATCTTTCAATTCATCAGGCAGATTATTGTACATACAGTAGATTTGGTAGCAAAATGAACGCTTAAACCGAGATGTTTGATGCACTGGAGGGGATATACGACCTCTAAACCTAGTGTTTACCTTACGTATTGATTAATTTGATTCGCGTCCTGCAAGTGAGATGGAATTTCCGGTATACTTTTACAGCCTATATCTAAGGAGTGACGTACTCTCCACCACGCTCTACTATCATTATTTTTTAGTGTACTCTCGAAGTAAGCTTTTTTTTCATTTTCTAAGGTGAGATTCGCTAAATTAAGAAAAGACATAATAAATCAAGTGCTTTTCCAGTCCCGATTTGCTTTGATTTTTGCTCTATCTCTCAATTTCATTAACAGACGTAGGTTGTCATATATCCACCGTGCAGCTACTTTTTTGTCCCTTGTTTGATTATGGGAGCGTGCTTATCGAATAAATTTAAAACATACTGATTAAAAAGCTGAACTTTATCATCTCTGTACTGAAGTTGTAGTATATTAGAGAAAGGAATTAACTCCAAACCAGATTTGAATATACTGTAATCCATTTTTTTTTAGTTTCAAAATTCCTTAGTGACCCCGGCGTTGATATGTGATTGTAAGTTTAACTCACAAAATACCACGTCTTGGTCCGCTATGTTATGACACTGGATTACTCCAGAAGATTTTACCATAGTCATTTTAAGTTATTATAAGATCGATTAACGATATGGAATTTGACATTATCCTAGTTGGTTGATCAATTATCTGCTTCGTGCTAAGGGGCTCCATTACCAAATTTATACTCACAGTGGTTGGGTGATCTGGTTTAAGAAGGTCTATATTAAAGTCTCCAAGATGTTATCATAAGTGGGCAACAATTCAATTATGGTGTTTTCTAATTCATCAAGAAAATTTTTATAGTGCTGCTGATCAGGATTATATACCGTACCTACCAAGACCTTGACGTTAAATCATTCTGCAACAATCCATAGTTGTTCAATATCTGCAACATTGATATTAAGCCTAGAAAAATCGATTGATTTGTGGATATACAATCCTACACCACCGCCTGGTTCTACATCCACGATTTTGCCTGATAAATTGATAGCCATCTATATGTACCGCACTATTACAAACATTATCCGTAAGCCATGTTTCAGAGACAGTCATAATAGAAATATCATTATGTGCTAACAACATTGTTGGCTCATTAATGTAAGGTAGTAGCGATCTTATATTCATATGAGCAAGTTTAATGTCATTTTTGTTATTATATCGCTTTGATGAAATTATATAATGCGTAAGTAATGCAATCTGCAAAACGATAACTTACGATTAAAAAAAATAAAAAATCATAAACATTTATTAATATATCACAAGAAGATTCAAAATAAACAGTAGTAATTGATAATATTGTAAAATTAATATAATGGGCATTATCTATTCAAGCACATAATCAGTGTAATGCACATAAATACAGAATATAGTGATAACTTAATAACTGAGTATCAAATCAAAAATAACACACGCATATGAAAATAATAAACTGAATTTATAATCCAATATAAGAACAGACGAAATCTTGCTTCACTGTACTACATTGCTGCTGTTTTTAAAATTTATATATATTTATATATACGGTCTTTAGATTTCACAAAAATACTGCCGTTGCTGGTAAAGACATTCTTACAACCGAATTAAATTTTGGCTTCCTTAACAATCGCTATTCTTCGTCTAGTAAGATCCTTGGACATTATAATTTTAGTTCCTTTGAGATTGGTTTTTGCTCGAAATATAGCATTCTTTTCATCACAACGACAGAATTTCACAATAATAGGATTAAATTCACCTATCTTGTAAGGAAGTCGATGGCTGCAGTTTATGTCCCTTTCAGTTATGTTTATTTTTAATTTAGCTGCACATAAATCAATAACCACCTTGCCTGTGCATTCAGATTGTTTTTCTGGTATGCTATAGAACCGTATATTATTCAGGCGGGAGTATAGTTCCTGGTTATCCATTGTTTCTTCCATAACCTTAATTTTACTTTCAAGTGAGTCCACCTTCTTTTCATATTCACTGAACATTGATTTTATTTGAGCTCCGATCTTTTCCATAAATGAAGAAAATAGTTTTTCCATGAATACGGAGTTAGATAAAACATCCTCGACTACTTTTTGTACTAACACATCATCAATACTACTACTTCGGGTATTCATTTTGGTAGGTAACAACAATGACTTTTCAAAAATATTAACAGGAAACTGTATGTAACGTCTACTCCCCACGAGCACAAATAGCAGAATTTCGCAATAGGGATTGAAGGAATCATCAGTTCAACAATCGAAACATTTAAAATCGTAGTGTAAGCAATATGCATGTAAGTTATGAAATAGCGACCTGTTAGCTTTTTTTGACTCAATACCTGGTCCCTATTAACTGGTAGTTCAATATTAGCGTTACCTGACAGAGAAGTTTCATACGACTGCACATTTATCATTCCAACTGTGTTTAAGTTAGCAATTATGGTCAAAATGGTCACTTGATTATCTACATACTTGTTACGGGTGAAAATTGCAATAGAATCTGGTGTAACAGATAAGGGGGTGAGTGCTGATAGCTCAGTGTCTGGGGGTGGATATATTGGTGTTTTTCGTGTAGAGTGAATAGAATAACATAAATCAAATCAGAGAAAGTTATAAATCAAAGGGCACCACTTTGTTTAAAATCAAAAATAGCGGATTAATTAGTACACAAACAAACGCTAGCACTCCACACCAATGTTGAAACAAAAATTTGCTTACCTTTCGTAGCGTTAACCAAGGGCTACTGGACCGGTGCTTTCTGTAAAAGCTTCCAAATGTTCTCACGCATTCAAAACAAAATATCCCGCTGCATGACCAAAGGTCATCAGCCTTATTTGATTCAATTTTACTTTACGTTACGTTATCAATGAAATTCTATTTCCAAAATTGTTAATCTTAATAAAAAATAACAAAAAAAACAAACAGTAAAAACTCTCATTAATTAATCAACGTAACAAGCTTTCATCAAAACCATGAAGAATAAAGAAATCGCCATCACTGCAAGACCGTGTAATTTGAAAAATTATTATTAAATCAATTAGAAACAAGAAAATAATTAAAGCAATTATTAACTACTAATTTGTGTTAACTGTAAATATTGATGGTGCTGTGAGATTGGGCGATAATCACATGTAATGTTACTCACAAGAATGAAATAACAGGCTTAAAGTTCATCAACACTATATTATCATAATAAAAAAAAGTATATACACTCATTTTGAAGTCAAAACAAATCAATTCGATCCTGAAAGAAAGTAATACGCAATCCTTCTTACTTAAAATTCCAATAATAAATGTAATTCATTGGCGGAACTTGCACGCTACAAAATTCCAAAATCAAATCTTAACTTTAATTATTTCAATTATGTATCTACGTAATGAACATGTAGGGAACAGTTTCGACCAATTTTCAAATGTAAACGTCAATACGCAATCAAATACAGTAATAGTACGCAATAGCGTGAGGACCTTAAAATACGGGATGAATACACTTCGGTAATTGTATCCCCTGTCCTGAATTGCATCTATACGGTACTATGCAACACAAAGAAGCGTGTTCATCTGCGTACTGAAATACAGTTATACAAATTTTAACGAAACCACAAAAAAAGCACAGAAAAGTAATTCCCTTAACTCACGCAGACTCTTCTTTTCCAGCTCATAGCGACAGGATGTAACTCTCGTACGTTGATCCTTTCTAAATTGATTAATTTCTTAATTGATCGGAAAATACCAGTCGAATTTTCTCCTCTATCTTAATAACGTAACCCGGCAGTGAACAAAACTTTGTCCCGTCTGGTAAACTAACTTATAATTTATACTCGCAAACGATCAGCCAAATATTTAAATCTAATCCAGGCGTCCTTTTTATTAACTGTTCACTTGGATTTACGCGCACAAATCATTAATATTTACACGAAATCCTTTGTTCTATGTATATATATATATATATATATATATATATATATATATATATATATATATATATATATATATATATATATATATATATATATATATATATATATATATATATATATATATATATATATATATATATATATATATATATATATATATATATATATATATATATATACATATCAACTTTATTTACAGTAATTTATTGTATATTTTCAGTGAGCGTACTTTATTCACTCATACAGAGCGAGATTTTGCAAAATACGATATCTGTCAATATTTAAATCTCCTAACAACGGATATCATCTAGATATGTTAATTAAAAAAAATCTAAGTCAAATTTAACTACACGTGACATACTCTTCAAGTACGTACTAAAGGGTGCATAAAACCTATTAAGGTGGATGCACTATTGATACTGCATGAATATATTGCTACTTTGCAATAATGAAAAACAGGGAAGATTTCTAAACCTCATCATAGTACAGTTCGGGTGGTATCTGTAAGAAGCATAGTTTTATTTTTATGGCACATATACAAAGTTAGCTAAGATAGTATTGCACCTACTTGATAGGGTAGCTAAATTTATTAAAGTGTAAATAATGTTGACATATTCGAATATTTTCGAAAAATATAGTAATAATCACCTTGCGGCAGGGCCCAATGAATCAGGTTCAACGGTTGGTTATAAGAGAATTTGGCAAATTTTTCCTGATACACAGGATGTTGAACTAGCTAACTATCTACTCGAATGTTCCAAAATGTATTTTGGTTTATCGACTAAAGATGTCAGAAGATTGGCATTTGAGTTCGCCATTAAAACAACATACCAGTTGGGCAGGCATGGCAAGATAACTGACTGGCTTCAGCTGTCTGGTTATACGCATTTATGAAGCGGAATCCAAGTTTATGTCTACGTGCACCTGAAGCCCCTACCCTTGGTAGAAGCGGAATCCAAGTTTATGTTTACGTGCACCTGAAGCCCCTACCCTTGGTAGAGCAACAAGCTTTAATCGGGAAAATTTGAATAAATCCTTTAATCTCCTTGTCATGGATCGGTACAAGTTTGAATGCCAGGACATTTACAACGTCGATGAAACCGGAATTACCACCGTTCAAAGACCTGACAGAATCGTAGCTAATAAAGGTGTGATACAAGTCGGATCTGTGACCTCTGCTGAAAAAGATGTTTCAGTGACACTAGCTCTAGCTGTAAATTCCAGTCGAAATATGGTTCCTTTAATATTTGTTTTCCCCCTGCAAAAATTATAGTAGCCCTGCTAGTCGCGCCCGTGGGTGCACTGGAACTGCAAATAAGTCTGGATGGTCATATTTCTCGCTCATTTTAGAAAACATGCGAGGTACACAAAAGAACGGCCGGTTTTCTTAATTCTTGATAATTACGACTCGCATCTTTCCATTAAGGGCATAGAATTGTGCATAGATAATGGTGTAATTTATATCTTTCACACCACTATTTCCACAAACGCCAGACCCTAGACAGGTCCTCTATGGCCCGCTAAAAAATATGTGAACATTTTGTACGATTCTTGGTTGAGAAACAATCCAGGAAATACTATGTCAATATACCACATCCCAGGCATTGTGCAAGATTCTTTACTATCAGCTGCAACTTCGAAAAACATTTAGTCAGGATTTCGAGTTTCCGAAATTTATCCTATTAATAAACATGTTTTTAATGACGACAAGTTTCTTTCATGTGCAGTGACAGATCGATCTACACTACTTGACAATCGAGACACAGTTGAATAACCTACTATAGAACTTACCACTGTAGATCCAGTAAACGAAGAAAAGACTTTACAAATCCACACTTGACCTGAGACACCGCCTAACTCACTTGAGTCACTGAATGATGAAGTACCAACTACTTCTAAATCGCCAGGTTTTTCAAACGATGCTTTGTATTACAGCCTAGCGGATATACGACCATTTCTATAAGCTAAACCACGCAAAGCCAGTTTTAAACACCGAGAAAATAAAAAATGGAAATTAAAAAACCGAGAAAATATGTTGAATTAGAAAGTGATTCAGATGGTGACGATGATGCGATTTGCGTAGTTTGTACTGAAAAGTTCTCCAAACCCAAACCGGGCAAAGACTGTTTAAAATGCAATAAATGTTACGGGGTCACTTGTTACAATTAACATAACCAGTTAAAAATATTTACTGTGTATTTTATGTTTGATGTAAGAGAATATTACTTTTTTTCTTTTATAGGGATGAGTACGAGCTATATGCCAGCACTATAAGTTTTGTAAGTGTCAGTAAATAGGTATAAAAAATATATAAATGTAAAAATTGTAACAACCAACCCCGGTCTCTCCTATAATATTTCATTGTACTGTAAAAAAAATATTATGGAAGTAGGCTAACGTGAAGTATAAAGAAAAATACAAAATAACGTTTTGATTAAACAGTTTTTTTTCTCATACAAATGTTACAAATATTTAAATCTACTTCAATTCAGAGAAACATCACAATGTTAAATAAATTATTTATTAATAAACTACAAAATAAACCATATTTCGTGTGTTATTTATACTTTGCATATATTTTATGTAATGAACGAAGTTTCGTTGTTTTGAGGCCTTTAAGTAATTTTTCTTTTCTAACGTACTGATCCATGTGCCTCTTGATGTTGATTATCGGTAAAGTAAATTTTGAAAGTTCACACAGGTAGTAACATTTCAGTAAAAATGTAATATTGCATTTAATTTATTTTTGCAGTAAAATGTGTACTTTATCGAACGAAACAGTAATTAATACCTTTGATCAAACACCATAGATTGGTTATTGGTTGTTTGTCAATCAAACACTGTGTATTTTCAAAGCACACATTTTTAGCACAAATAATTTTGACACTATCATACACCGCTTGTAATTTTACTAAGCGTTAATTGATGTAAAATGTACGATCTCAATAACTGCCCTTTAACCACTATGCGTCGGTTTCGTCTAATATTTAGATTAAGTTTTGCACAGTTCTCCATAAAATAAAAAAAATCCAATTTTGATGTTTAGCAGTTTGCCTAATTTAATTACATATAAAAACGCAATTGCATACTTAATTTTGAACTGATTAAGTTACGCTTTGCGTGACGTTAATATGCTCATTAAAAATATTCTTTTCCATCATTTCTTATTGTCTAAATATAAAATAATCATAAGGATTGTTATCAAAAAAAATTGAATTAGTTTATTTTTTTTTTATTTTATGAAATGTATTTCTCAATGCGCAATTGAGTGTTAATATAAAACATGTGTGAGAACAAATACCCTTCCATACAAATTACGAGTATGTGCTGAATCCAGTGTTGTGATTTTATTTATTAAAATATCAAATATTAAATAACACCAAACTTTAAATGACTGTATAGAAATAAGAACTTTCACACTACATTTTCCATTGTAAATGGTGTAATTTTATACGAATTTATTTAGTATAAATGGAATATTTTAATAATAGGCAAATATTATTTTAATTGAAAACATTATTAAATTGAATTCGTGCATTGGGGAAGAAAAAGCACAGAAAGGCAAGAGAAGGAGGGTATGAATAAAAGGGAGAGGGGAGAAGAGGAGGCGGAAAAGCAAATAGTGTTTAGAAAAGGGTAGAAGGTAATAAGGTCACCTGACATAAAAGAGACAGAAGAGAATAGAGGTGGTAACAGAATAATAGTGCAAAGTGAAAACAACGAGGGAGGCAAAAAAATAGAGCAAATAAAGCAATTCATTTGTGAGTTGAGGAAGCTGATGGAAGAAAATATGAAGGAAATAAGGAAAGAAATCAATGAAATGAAAGAACAAATGGAAGGAAGAGAAAAGGAATGGAAGGGAGAAAAACAAGAATTGTTAGAAAAAATAGAGCAATTAGAACAAAAAGTAGGCGAAAAGGAGAGAAGGAAAATGAATAATAACACTGTAATAAAGGGGCGAAGAAGCATGGAACCTCTTAAAGAATTAAGAACGATGATGGAAGAGAAGCTAAATGTAAGAGCCCAAGGTAGGAAAGTGTTGGCGATAAACAGGGAAAGGGAAAATGAGGCGGTGGTGGCGGTAATGGATACCTGGGAGGAGAAGCAGAAGACTATGATGGAGAAGAGAAAACTGAGGAACACAGGAATTTACATAGATCACAACCTAACAAGGGAAGAAAGGGAAGTACAAAAAGAAATACGGAACAGAGCGGCGGAAGGTAGAGCGGAGGGAAAAGTATGTGTAGGATACAGAAAAATGGAGATAGACGGAGTAAGATATGTATGGCACGATAGAACGAAGGGGCTAGGCAGATGGGGGAGAAGGGATATACAAAAGTCAAAAAACTAAAAGAAGAGGGGGAGGAGAAAGGGGAAAGGAGGATAACGAATCGGATCGGCAATGGAAACATGAGTAAAGGAAATGGAAAAGAAAAACAAAGCAAACAAAGAAAAAGTAGGCAAACAAGACAGGCAGGGAGGAACGAACTAAAGATAATGTTCTGCAACGTAGCGATATTAAATAATGAAGGTCAACATTTCTGTGAGTTTGTTAAGGAGCAGGAATGCAAGAAACATAGATAGAGGAAAAAGATCGGGAGTGGTGGGAAAGGGAAATGCGAAGTGATTTCTTATGGGCGATACAGTACGCAGAAAGGAACAACATAAAAGGAAGGGAAAAGGGAGGGATAATAGTAGGAATAAAAAGAAAATGGTTGGAAAAAGAAGAAGAGAAAGTGCGACAAAGAAGAGGGATGGTAGAAAGGAACTAGCAGTGGGGAAAAGAAAATATAAAAAGAGTGACGGTATACAGTAGAAAGATGAAAGAGACAAGAGAAGAATTATAGGTGTTGATAGGAGAAATAGAGAGGAAGGTATGATAATAATAGGAGGGGATTTCAATGCGGGAATAGGTGAAGCAGGGGAATACAAGAGAAGAGAGAAAGGAACACGACCGACAAAAGACAAAATGTTAAATATGGAAGGAAACGAGCTGTGAGAAGTGTGTAATGAAAGGAGGTGGGAAGTATGGAAACAGAGAAGAAAGTGAGAGTATACGTACATAGAAGCAAGGGGAGAATCAATAATTGACTACATCATAACGAATCCAGAGGCGGAGGAGAAGGTGAAGAAGGTATGGGCAGAAGAGAGTATAAAGAGGTACAAGGAGAGAATGTGAAAGACAATATGAGAAAGGAAAAGAGAACAAGAAAGCGTGGAAAAAATGAGAGTGAGAATGGAGGAAGCATCGAGGAAAGTAAGGTTTAATAGATGGAAAGAGGGTGGAAGAAAGGGAACGTAGAAAAATAGGAATATAAAGAAGCAGTACATAAATACAAGAAAACATGCGAGAGGAAAAAGGAAGAAAATAAAAAGAAAAATGAGGAACAGATAGGTAATATAAAAAGTGAGGAGGACGTATGGAAATATCTAAAGAAAGGAAAGAGGAGAAGAAGGACGCAAGAGGGAATACAGATAAACGAATAGGAGATATATCTTAAGAACGTACTGGAGGGGGGAATCAGGACAAGGAATTAAAGAAGAGGAAGTAATAGAGGCAATACAGAAGGTAAAAAAGGTAAAGCGGCAGGCGAAAACGGAATACAAGGTGAGGAGTGAATATATGGAGGAGAAAAGGTAGCGAAAAGGATGACCGAAATAATAAATAAAATATGGAGAGGGGAAGGATTCCCAGAGAGGTGGAGAGAAGGACACATGTGTCCGGTGCATAAAAAAGGGGACAAAAAACAAGTGACAAATTACAGAGGAATCACTTTACTAAACACGTCATATAAAATATACGTGACGGCACTAGAAGATCGGTTGAAGGTGGAAGCAGAAGAAAATGAATTGCTACCAGACGGACAGGCAGGATTTAGGAAAGAAAGAAGTACGATAGATAACATATACATTCTGAAACACATGGCAAATAAGAAACTAGAAAACAAAGGGGGCAAAATGGTAGCGGTATTTGTAGAACTAATAGCCGCATTTGACAGGGTGAACAGGAAAAAGCTGTGCGCGTAGTTGAGGAAAAAATAACATGAACGAAAGATTAATAGAAATGATGTAAGAAATATATGAAGAAACGAGGAAATGGGTGAGGGTGAATGGGGAATTAAGTGAAGTATCTATAAGAAGGAAGGGACTGAGGCATGGATGTCCACTAAAGGGGCAACAAGAAGGAGGAGTGGTGGTAGGGAACAGGAAAGTGTGGTCGCTGGCATACTCAGATGACATATTGTTAATAGCGAAGGAAGAAAAGGAAGTGAAGGAGATGTTACACATTATGGACAGATATTTAAAAAGAAAAGATTTGGAAGTGAATAGGAACAAAATAATAGTAATGGTATTGAGATAAGGGGGCGGAAAAAGGAAAAAGGAGGAGTGGAAATGGAGGGAAGACGAGATACAGCAGGTAAAGGATTTCACCTAATTGGGATAAACGATGAGACAAGACAATAAAGATGGAGAGCATATAAAAGAACAAGTGAGAAAAGGAAATAAATTAATAGGGCAAGTGTGGAGTGTAGGAGAAAGACTGTTCGAAATAGACTTAATGAAAAGGAGATTATTAATTGAAAAACTAATAAAAAGTGTAGTGTTGTACGGGGCGGAAGTGGGGAGTGAAGGTGGAAGGAGTATAAAGAGATAGAGGGATTGCAAGAGAAATACTGGAAATGGGTACTGGGAGTGGAAAGAGAAACACCAGGATACATCATCAGAGAGGAGGTGCAAGCAGAAGAAATAATAGTGGAGGGGGGAATGAGACCAGAAACCAGGAAAGAATATTATGAAAAAAATGGGTATGCGAAAGAAGAAGGGAAGGTGTGAGCGTGAGAGAGGACATAATTAGAAGAGACAGGGATGTCAAAAGTCAGGCTAAATCAGGTAAATACAATACAAACTATAGGAAGATCAAGGGAGAAGGGATGCCGGGATACTTGAAAGGAGAAAGGAGGAAGGAAAGAAAGAAAATGATAGCGAGATTTGGGTGTGGAAATGAAGAAAGAGGGAACAAATATTGGAGAAGAGACGAAGACAGAATATGTAGGCTATGCGGGGAGGGAATAGAAACGATCAACCATATGATGAGGAGATACTGGGGGAAAAAGGAAGTGCAGGACGAAATATGGAAAAGAAGAAGACAGTTAATGGGCGAGGAAGACAGTGTAGGTGGAGTAAGGAAAAGAGAAACATTAGAAAGTAAATAGTAAATATAATGATAGTAAATGTAAAAAAAGAGTTCAGAGTCCTTGGCAATATTGTTAAATAAGCAAATAAAGATATTAAGTAGGAAATAAGAGCTTTCACGATTTATGTTCATAACAATCAATTCTTGGCTTTAGAAAATGAATCGTGTATTTATATATATTTTACGCTCTTTTCATATTATACGGCTATGACCTAACGCAAAAAGTCGAAAGCAACAATCCGAAAGGGAACAAGTTCACATTAATACGGTTCTTGCAAGGATTTTTTCCATCACCAGCGCAGTATGGTGTAGAGTGGTGTGTTATTTGGTAATAATCAATCGGAAACAACATATTCCATTATGGTTATATAATAGTCGCCAGAAAAGACGGCATCGAAATCGTCATTCTTGGGTGCATCCTATCCAAAAGGTATGGAATGGGCGTATTTTATACGTTGTTTGAGGATCTACGGAAAGTTGCAAAACAGTTTTTCAATTATTTCCGAATGTCTATTGCCTCCTTTGATGAGCTCCATGAAAAACTGAAGTCTACACTACAGCGCCAAAACACGCAATTTAGGAATAAACTGCATCAAAACAATTGAGATGCTAGTTATTGCATTAAGGTAAGTATAATATATATGTATCATGTTTCTTTCAGTTTATAAAGCATTAAAATATGTTTTAGTGCCCTAAAGATGCTTGTAATAAACAAGCGAAACGTTGGCAATTTTTAACTAATTTGCTGGTTTTCTCATTTGGCCTCCCTCCCGTTATAACTTTGGATAAACAGTGTAAATACCATCTAGAACTATCATCAATAGTATATACTATTTGTACCATACTTCTGAAATACGTTATTAAGGCATTACATACTGAGAGAAAAAAACCTATATGTAACAATATAGTCTTCCCGATATCAAAGTCAATACTCTCTGCAGTTGAAGATGCTACTGACGCTAATGAACTATTATCTTCGCTTGCTGGAGAGGCGAAGTCACGAAAATACTGTGATGTTTGAGATCCGCGGTGGGATATGTCTGGCCAGTACCTCTCGATTATTTTTTACTGCAGATGTTTGGCCACGTACATTTGTTTGTTGATGGTAAAAAAGAGTCTGGTTAGGGACGTTAACACTTTGATATGAATGAAATTGCGTTGACGTTGAAGGCAGGACCATATGTGGTTGATGATTAGGTGGGCCATTGCTGATATGAAACATGGGAAGGGAAGGGAGGGGAACATCCATTCCTTTATTTTTAGCAGTAATATTTTCTATGACTCTCAAAACTCCTAGTTGAAATTGTAGAAATTCCGCATCATCAAATTCATGCAGATGAGGAATTAGACTTTGTAAAAACGCCATTTTACTACAAGGTGGTTTTCCTTTGACTGCCTTCAAAATCCTCAGGTCAATTTCATCCGGTTTCTTGTTTTCTAGTTTCTGGGATTTTTGCAGAGACTGGAGTTGAAATATCCAAAATGTCAGCGGAAGCTTGACGTTGCAGCTCCGGTATTCCTTCCCCTTCTTTTTATTGTTCCGTATTATGCTTCATACTATCCATGGTCTCGCGTCCATCATACAATTTAATTAAGAATTGCAATTGGTCAAAATACACATATCATTTCAATTTTTACGGCTTTTAAACTACTTGACTTGGAGGATTTGACCTTTTTTTTAATTTAGCGAACGAATCTCGCAGATTAGTCCATCTCCTTAGTACTTCTTTACCTGAAATACAAAAAATTCTATGTGTCTCTGTAAATACAATTTCAGTTTTGTTTTTTTAGATACCTTGCAGGTGGCTACACTTTTACTCATCTGCACTACAATGAGAGCGATATGCATTCCTTCATCAACACTAGAGGCTTGGAACTCGATAGCTTCTGGATTTGAAACTATAGCTAATTCCTTTCATTGCATCGGAGCAGTTGACGGCAAACATATTCGTCGGACTTGCCCATTTAACGCATGATCAATATATTTCAACTATAAAGAATATAATTCAATACTTTTAATGGCAGTATCAGATTCCAAATATAGATTTGCGCATGTTGATTTAAGCATTTATGGTAAAGACTGCGTCTCATCAATGTTTAAGCTCTCCAGTTTGTGGCAGTCAATACCAAATAATGAAAAACTACAAGAAGAAAAATCTCTGCCAGGAACAGAAAGTCCAAATTTACCGTACCTTCTCGTAAGGGATGAAGCTTTTGGATTACACAAGCACTTGCTAAGACCTTTTGGAGGAACACATCTTACAGTCGAAAAAAAATATTTAATTATCGGCTGTGCAGGGCAAGAATATGTCGAGTGCTCTTTTGGAATTCTTACCAATAATAGGCGGGCCATTAATGTGCACCCTGAGTATGTTGTCAGTATGGTAAATGCTTGTATAGTATTACATAATTCTGTACTACAGGAGAGGTGGATACAGCAATGCAGATACAATGTCTGTCACAGGTTTGGGCGATTTACCACAAGACAGAATAATAAGGGGAGGACTGATTGCTAACAACGTGAGAAATATATTTTGTAAATATTTCGTTTCTGATGTCGGAAGTGTCCCGTGGCATGTACATGTATGAACTGTATTAAAATTATAGCTTTCAAAAAGTTTATATATATATATATATATATATATATATATATATATATATATATATATATATATATATATATATATATATATTCACAAGAAACATACAATATGTTTATAATAGGGTACTTAAAAAATATACACAAACATTTAATAACAGTAAAAAGAAAATAAACAAAATAACTACTAAATTCTATTTTATGAAAATCTAATAAATTAAGTATCTAATCTAATTATTTGATGTAATATGGATTCACACAATTTACAATATAAATAGCACAGAATTGTATCATCTAAGAAAGCTCTGGCTGAGTTAAAAGTGCTTTTTTTTATTTTTTCCTAAATTTAAGAAGACAAATTATTTATTTTAATGATGTAGGAAGTTGATTGTAAATGTTAACTCTATGACAGAATATCGACTTTCTACCGAATTTTGTATTAATGTTTTTAATCTGAATTTGTCTTGTGCTAATAGTTAAGTCTTAAATTAGGGCTATATAAATTTTTTGTTGGTTCTAAATATGGTAATTTTAGTAATATTGTTTAAGTATTTACTAGGTATACAATATAGAACTTCAAATAAAATTCCAATAGTGGAACTTTTTTTCTTATCAACATGTTTTTTCCACGTGAACTGAGCTAGTAGCGTAGTGGTGCCACGACCTGCTTAGTATTCGGGAGGTAATGGGTTCGATTCCCGTTACCGTCTACCTTGTATGACGCTTTTTCAGGGCGTTTTCCTCATACACATGTAGCGGCATGGTCACTGCGTATGCACACCATGTGCGGATACTTAGGCGAATGCTGGGTTAGTATTTTCCCCCTCAGAACCCTAACTCCGTTCCTTCCGACCCTATCCTGACCACACCCATCCTTAATCCCACCATGCATATATACGTAATGTATGTATGTATGCTGGGAATCCATGATTGTGGCTGAAGGAGCTCGGGAAGCTCGCCCTCCCCCTTGGGGAGGGAATGAAATACGTGGCACTTTCCCTTTTTCTTTCCACGTGAAATTTTACACATAATTAATATCAGATCATTAGGTACTTAAAGTTTACTTACCAAAAGCATCTTTATCTCTGACATCTAGACTACCAAATACTGGGTTTAGTGCTATGCAAACTTCCTGCCAGGCATCTCTTGTTGCATTCCTATCTTTATAGCTGTCAAGCGTTTTGTCCCGTAACACAGGTCTACCTTCCACAAGCGTAATCAACACTTCCGCATCAATTTGTTCCATTTCGTATTAAACAAAGTACCAACTGCACAACCGTTGCTCAATGTCAACTGCCCTATGATTTCAAACCATCTAATGTGAAAGAATGCATTGAGCCACGTAAACCACAAAGTTATCGGTCGCCGTCCGAACGCCGTGAGCGCAGTGGCAGTGGACGGCTGTTATCCGGCAAGCTAACGGCTGGGAACTCCACTAAAAGAATGTTGCCGTTCGATTTTTTACCGTTCGATCAAAACCCTATAATTTGAAAAGAGTAGGGTTTCAATAGCAGTTGTAAGTTGTGTAGTAACACTCGTTAGTAGATGTATTTTATTAACAAATGCTAGGGCCAAATTTATTATATGTATTTTTAGTTTAAGTAAGTAATTTGTCTTTAGCTGCATGGACATGTTAAAATAGGAAAACACTTGCAATTTATTTAAAAATACAACTATTACTATATGTTATTTAAAATATTTTCCCTTTTGGGTTTAAATGGTGTATTTCTATACTATCTAATATTTAGATAATTCTAAACGTTTCGATAACACTTACAATTATCGTCCTCAGTAGTAATAAAATCTTTCAGAATTGATTAAGATGTTGGAACAAATTTATAAAATTTGAAAACGCGAACATAATCCTAATATCAATATAACAGTTTGATAAAGGTATAAAGCCAACTATTGAATACAATTTTAGTAAAGAATTACGAGATCCTCAATAAATTAAATATTGTTAAGCTGCACTGAAGATATCATATCAGAATATCCTCCAAAGGGCGAAGGGTAACAGTGAAAATGTCGTAATCAACGAACAAATTTGATAAAATCTAATCAAAGTATGATATAAGTAACAATCAAAATACACCCACGTACCACACAAAATTAAAAAACACCGAACGCGCTTCGATAGCTACGCTGTCATCATCAGCGGTCGACTAGGCTGGACTAAAGAAAATTTCTAACATATATACCATCAGCGAGTAACGCTTCGTTGCTAATCTGGTGAAAGTGAAAGTGAAAGTTATGAAAGTTTAATGAGTTCAGAGTAGCCTGAGTGTTCCAGATTTTTCATATGATATAAGTGTAAAGTTGTGAAAAACTTCAATTTGAAATTGATAAAAGCATTCACAAATAGAATAGAATTTTGTGTGTCCAACAAATATGTACAACCTCGGTAAAGTTATGTTTCTCTCTCACACTCATGATGCTTATTGGGTTTCTTTCTAGCTTACTATAAGTCAGACCCGCAATAATGTTTTTCATACCTGTATACAGAAAGTTATTACCTAGAGAGGTATGATAACACTAAATAATCAGTAGTGAAATAAAGTGCAAGGCATTTCTCGTTCGTAATGACTAAGTGAACTTCTATGTATTTTCTAATTTCAGAAATCAGGACCACAGTAATAAAACAGCCCTTTGAATTGGTCCAACTTAAAATTAGGCCAAAAAGAAAACCCAAAACATTACCTAGAGAAACCAATTACAAAACATTATTTTCGAGTGAAGATTAATTCAAATATTATTGTAATACGATTATTGATATCCCAGTAAACACATCGTTTTAACAATTTGAAAACTTTGTCAATAGTTTTAAATTTTTTTAACCAAAAAAAAATTACCTAAACTGCCATTACTTCATTTTAAAAAATCTGCTGTTAATTTTTGTAGATAATCACATATCAATCGAAATAGAGTGTCCTTGTCAGTCCAGAGCAATTTTTCAGTATTTAGTGTAATACATTACTGACTATCGGAATTTTATGAAAAAATACGTTGAATATATCAAAATATACACATACACCATAATATGCAGAAGAAACTCAAAATTATGATAATCACACTTTTAAGAAAACACATGATTAATATAAAGCATGTACTATTAAACAATATAGCATGCAGTCTAACTATAGAAAATATATTGGCAATCAATCAATCAATCCTATAGAGTTTAATAACACTTTTACAATGTTCTGTTCCAATAAGTCACCAGAGTGTTTTCAGGAAGCAAAGTGACAATTTTTGATTGTCGTTACCTTGTATTGAAGTTTAGGATTTGTGTTCTTTGTAAATATATTTACATTATTTAGGTATATTGTAGCAATTTTTCTTTCAATAACTAAATTGTAGTGGAAAGGTTGATATTTTCTTCTTAGTGTATATAATTACGAATACCAGTATATACCTAAGTTTTTATCATCTGTAATGAATGTTTAGCCACATCAGTTGTTCATGCGAAACACGTGTATGAACATCACTTCACGTTCGTTCTACGTTCCGATGCAAATCGTATCTTAAGTTTCCTTCCTTGCATTAAATATACAACTGTTTTTAATTACGTTGCTGTATTAATTTATTATTTTTTTTATGATTGTGGACCTGAACAGGCTAAATTAGGCCTATCGTGCTAAAGCACTCAGGAACGCTCAGGAGGATGGATAGAGGGATAATGAATTGCCAATAGATGCCTATGAACAGCTACCTTAAATGTTCTCATATCATAAGTGAGAGGAAAACAGGAACTAGGGAGATCATTCCAGAGTTTAGAATCCGTGTAGAAAAATGTGGAGATTTTTACTGCATACTGATGATGTGAATGAGCGAGCCGAGTGTTTCTCGCAAAGATAGCCCGAGATGGTATCAAAGAATATAATTCAGCAGCACAATAGCTGTTGTATTAACGATAATACAAAGAAAGGACTGAAACCATCCTTCTGTGCTCAAGGGACTGTATGTGAGAAGTTAAGGACGGGTCATTTATAAACCTAATCGCTCTCTTTTGAATACAATCAACGATATCGAGAGCGTATTGGGGAGCACTAACCCAGAGGTGAGAATTATATTCCAGATGAGGCCGAATTTGGACCTTATACAGCAGAAGGAGTTGTCGAGAGGTAAAGTACTGCTTAGATCTGTACAAAAAGCCTATTTTGCGAGCAGCTGTTTTGGTAGCTGGCAGAAGATGGTCAACCCATGAGAGATTTGAAGATACAGTCATACCCAACAGAGTAATAGAGTCTGAAAACTAAAGAACTGAGCCATTCATACTTACAACAGGAAATGATCGATCTTTTTTGGCGGACATAAGGCAACACTGAGTTTTGTTAGCATTAAATTTAACTAGATTATTGCTTCCCCATTCGAGAATACGTTGAATGTCTTTGTTGATTGAATTTGTCATTTCAGCTTTAATTTCTTGATTTGACATAGAAGATGTGATTGTATCTAATAGGAAAATCCGCCCCTTGCGTTATGAAATCCTTCCCGTGCGTTAATAAAATTGAATAGGTATGGTTCGATTGCACGTGAATGACGCTGTTCAAGATGGCGTGGATATAATAGATTAGAGGAGTTAATACGTGATCTTAACGAAAGTTTGAGTTTTGTTTTTGTGTCATTGAATATGGAAACAGAACATATTACACCCGCTTTTTAGTTATGCCCGCATTGATAGCTACAACATATCTGTGTTACTTGCTTTTGGTTACATTACGTTTATCTTTACACTATTGAAAAGTGTCGGAAATTGCCTTAACTTCATATTGTCAACAAACTCAGTTCTCGATAGCAAATCGTTTCGATATAATACATTAACTTTTTGTTTTTACTAATTGAACAAAAAATATATATATATATATATATATATATATATTATCTGTGTGTGTGTGTGTGTGTGTGTGTGTGTGTGTGTGTGTGTGTGTGTGTGTGTGTGTGTGTGCGTGTGTGCGTGTGTGTGTGTGTGTGTGTGTGTGTGTGTGTGTGTGGTTGGTGGTGTGGGGTGTGTGCGGTGTGGTGTGTGCGGTGTGTGTGTGTGGTGTGGCATGTACGCGTGTGTCTGTGTCTGTGTGTCTGTGTGTTGTTGTGTCTGTTGTCTGTGTGTCTGTGTGTCTGGGTGTCTTGTGTGTCTGTGTGTCTGTGTCTGTGTGTCTGTGTCTTTGTTGTGTCTGTGTGTCTGTGTGTCTTGTGTCTGTATGTCTGTGTGCCTTGTGTGTCCGGTGTCTTGTGTTTGTGTCTGTGTGTCTTGTGTCTGTGTGTCTTGTGTCTGTGTGTCTGTTGTCTTTGTTGTGTGTCTGTGTGTCTGTGTGTCTGTGTGTCTTGTGTCTGTGTGTCTGTGTTTGTGTCTTGTGTCTGTGTGTCTGTGTGTCTGTGTGTCTGTGTGTCTGTGTGTCTATGTGTCTGTGTGTGTGTGTGTGTGTGTGTGTGTGTGTGTGTGTGTGTGTGTGTGTGTTGGGTGCGTGCGTGCGTGCGTGGTGTCTGTGTGCCTGTGTGTCTGTGTGTCTGTATGTATGTGGGTCTGTGTGTCTGTGTGTTTGTGTGTCTGTGTGTCTGTGTGTCTGTGTCTGTGTGTCTGAGTGTGTGTGTGTGTGTGTGTGTGTGTGTGTGTGTGTTGTGTTGTGTGTCTGTGTGTGTGTTCTGTGTGTCTGTGTGTCTGTGTGTCTGTGTGTCTGTGTGTCTGTGTGTCTGTGTGTCTGTGTGTCTGTGTGTCTGTGTGTCTGTGTTCTGTGTGTCTGTGTGTCTGTGTGTCTGTGTTCTGTGTGTCTGTGTGTCTGTGTGTCTGTTTGTCTGTGTGTCTGTGTGTCTGTGTGTCTGTGTTTGTGTGTCTGTGTGTTGTGTGCCTGTGTGCCTGTGTGCCTGTGTCTGTGTGTCTGTGTGTCTGTGTGTCTGTGTGTCTGTGTTTCTGTGTGTCTGTGTCTGTGTGTCTGTGTTCTGTGTGTCTGTGTGTCTGTGTGTCTGTGTGTCTGTGTGTCTGTGTGTCTGTGTGTCTGTGTGTCTGTGTTCTGTGTGTCTGTGTGTCTGTTCTGTCTGTCTGTCTGTCTGTCTGTCTGTCTGTGTTCTGTGTGTCTGTGGACTGTCTGCCTGTGTGCCAGTGTGCCTGTGTGTCTGTGTTTGTGTGTCTGTGTCTGTGTGTCTGTGTTCTGTGTGTCTGTGTGTCTGTGTGTCTGTGTGTCTGTGTGTCTGTGTTCTGTGTGTCTGTGTGTCTGTGTGTCTTGGTGTCTGGTGTGTCTGTGTGTCTGTGTGTCTGTGTGTCTGTGTTCTGTGTGTCTGTGTTCTGTGTGTCTGTGTGTCTGTGTTCTGTGTGTGTGTGTGTGTGTGTGTGTGTGTGTGTGTGTGTGTGTGTGTGGGTGTGTGTGGGTGTGTGTGTGGGTGGGTGGGTGTAAGCGTTCGTGTGTGTGCGTGTGTTTTTGTGTGCGTGTGCGTGTGTGTGTGTGTAGTAAATAGAGTGTTGTTTAATATGTTTGCATGTGGTATTAAGGTACTTTCTTATTTTTGCTACATTTTAATTACCCGAAAAGTGAGTGGAGCCTTACACGCTTATCTTATTTGTATTTATGGATATTATCTCTGCATTCCCTTACGACCTTACTTACCTTATTTATAATAGGTCCGATTTTTATTTGTTATACTTTGATGTTTATCTGTTAGAATGTGTTTGTACAAGGAAAAACTATGTTCTACGTAATAGCAAGTTCTAAGTGAAAATCTACAGCTAGCAATTAATTTAGGTTGTATCTCAATTACTATCTCTTCTTCTCTACTTTCTAAAATATGGCCTACTTTCTTAGATTATTTATAAGGCGCATTATTCTGTCAGTCACTCTTGCACCGAAGGGGCCACGGACCAAAAACAATTCTTTACAAAAATCTTCTACAACTTGAATATTTAAAGAACTACCACTACTTTCCAGTTTTTTGTGTTTGTAATGTCCGGTAGTTTACCAAAATACACCTTAATGTAGACTAATTTTTCACGCCCCGTAACCATTGACTGTTGAGTTCACTGTACACATGGAGAAGCCAAATTATCAAAAGAACCTATTATTTCATTAATAATAAATAAATTTTCTGCATAATACAAAGCGGTGTTTTTAGCCACGTTCTTCATCTGGTTAACGCCGGCTGTGATGGTAGCAGTAAGTCACCTGTGGCTTTATAATACTGCTTCCTTAAAAGAGCTTTGAGGAGAATCTTTATAACCTGATTAATGACTTGGTCAAATTCTAGCGAGTGAATCCGTATTTGTTAGCCTGCGCTAAAATTTGCCATTAATGGGTATAATGTCTCACTCACACTCACACACTCGCTGGTGCTGCTTTGATCGTAGAGCGAGATACATTTGCACTTTCTCTTCAACAATTCTATTTGGCCAAAGTATATGGAGTGAATCAACAAACGTTGTTATAGTAGAATTGTTCGTTTGTTTCAATACCTTACATGGTAAAAGTTGTGGAATTCCAACTTCACTTGATATTAGTTTTCCCACAATAAAGATAGCTTCATATCTGAACGGTAGGCTTGAACATAAAAACAGTATTGTATTGATGAGGATGTCTGATGTATGAAATAAAAATACAAAATTATGTGGAAATGTGACAAAAATATGAAGCATTTCATATATTATGAATTTTTTTACGAAATTAAAAAACAACTCAAAATATGAACAATTTATTGCGTTTAGTAAACGCAATAAAGCACCTAGGGAGGGGCAGTATTTTGCAAGATTGTAGAAAACCTTTTTTTGTTAGTTTGCTCATGTTAGTTTTTACTTATTAGTAGCTTATCCTATACTTCTTCGTAGACTGTTCAGGAGCCTTTCTTCTCTGAAGCCCTGGTCAATCTTATCCTAGTGGTGTTGCGTTAAATTGTCTTATTGTATAGCTTACAATTGTGAGTTAGTTTTTTGTGTTGTGAAGGATTTGTATTAGAGTGACGAGAGGGAAATGGAGGACATCGGTAGTTACAGAGAGCGGTAAGAATCTCTCTGGTTGGGATTATGTCGCCAAAAACTTTTTTGTGTATAAAGTTTCTTTGTAATGTTTGTATTTTGTTTGTGATAGGTGGTATGTTTGCGAATTATATTGTTAGGTTGTTAGGGTACCTGAACGGTAGCCTGTGCATTCGTCCAAGTATTTGGCGTTTACAGGAGGCGATAGAAGAGAGGTGATTAGGATTTATATTGGTGTTTATGGGTGCTCGAAAATCCATAACAGGGCGTATATGTGTTGTAGGTATATTGTAGTGTTTTGGGGTGGTAACCCCTGATTCGACCCCGAAGGGCGCTCAGTAGGTTGGATAAGTTTTTACCCTGCCTAGTGCTCTTTTTAAGTCGGGGAGGCAGTTTAGGGCTTTGGTGAAAATGATTCCTAAATAAGTGGCTTCTTGTTGTAGTGCGTTTTTCGTTGTTAAGGGTTAAGAAAACATTGCTATCGGCTAAGTTGGGAAATTTGTCTTTGTGGTAATTACGATTTCGGAAATGGATTGCTTGTATTTTGGTTGGATTGACGGAGACTCCACCGGTTAGCCCAGTTGTGAAAGTTGGGTTGTGTTAAATTGGTACTGTCGAAAGCGAAAATGGTATAAAATGTTGGGGCTAGAGCAGAACCTGCGGCACGCCTGCTGTAGATTGGAATTGGTCGGAGAAGGTGTTAGCTACTTTTCACTCGAACTGGCAGATTCGTCAGATACGAGAGTAGAAATTTGGAGAAGTGACCAGGGATGTTTATGATACGGGTCTAGTGAAGGAGACCGGTGTGCCAAACCCTGTCAAACGCTTGTTTAATATCTAGAAACACATTCGGCTTGCATTGTTTATAGTTGAATGTTCTGGTGATCTCCGTAAGCACGTTTGGTTGGGATGGAATCCGAGTTTGCTGTTAGAATGAAGTTCTTTGAATTCGAGGTGGTCTCTAAGTCATCTGGTCGGAATCTGCTCAGCGCATTTTCCGAGGCGGCTTAAGAGGGAGATGGATCTGCGGGAGGATGTTGTGATAAGGTCGGAGTGCGGTTTAAGTATAATGAAGGTCGAAGCCGATTTCCAGTCCGTCGGGAAGTGGGACAGTGTTAAGAATTTGTTATAGATGTTGGTAAGCAATCTGATGGTTCGATCGGGCAAGTGGCGGAGTAATTTACGGTTAAGGCGATGCGGCAGAATTGCGCCTTTTGTAGTATGATTTGACCTGGTCGGGTGTGATGTAAATAGGACTCCCGTTATCCAGATGGATTTCCGATGGGTTAAAGTTACGGAATTATAGATGACTCTCTAGGAGTTCCATAAACTGAGCGTCAAATTGGGGATTTTTGCGGGATCGGAAAATGTGTTTCAGGTGAAGACCGAAGAAGTCTGTCTTCAATTGATGGGTGGAGATTGTAGAAAACAGTGCAAGGCTTGAAATTAACCCAACCTACAATTAAACCAAAATGAAGGCGAATAGCTTCGCTTAGAGAAGTAAATCAAAACTTTATTTTTAAGTGAACACTAATTGAAATATTATTATACCGAACTATTGTAATTATTGTATGCAAGTTAACAGATTTTTTTAGCAATTTTCAAACTTTATATTACGTAATTTAAATTTTTTTTAAGAAAAAAATTTAGCTATAGTGACTGTCACTGTAGATTTTTGTTATGTAGATTTTCACTTATTAATCGAATTAGAGTATCTTCATCACTCCAGAGCAATTTTCCGGTATTATTTACAGTAATTCATTACATAGGGGGCATGATAACGCTAATGTGAAGCCGCGAGCATATAAAAATAATATTAAAAACATTGAATAATTTACTGAAAGGAAACAAAACAGTATTAATCCTGAACATAACAAAAATTAAAATACACATTTACACTGATATGATACACTTAGAAATATGACTGTATCTGTACGGCCGATTCCGGTTCCGTCAATACATCGATGTCGCCAAATATCAATTTATGTACTATTCCCCGGTAATTTCGAAAAATACATTAGTATTATTGCATATATTATTATTGTATGAGGGGGCGGTATAAACTATAATTAAAAATTGAGTCGGTCGCAAATACTGATAGGTTGAGAGACGCTGACCTGCATCGCTTTAAAATTTATCAGTTTTATCCTTTAGATGAAATAAGTTTTAGTAAATTAAGAATAATTCAAAATTATTAAATTTGTACTATGTTACAAACAATGGTGACCACCATGATGTGGCTTTAAACGAAATATAGAATTGTTAAATTTGAACTTGGGTATCTAATTTACTCAGTATCATAATAACTTTAATTTATTTTGTGTACTCGTGTTATTCGCGTTAAAGCTACAAATCGCCCCGATGAGGCGATCCTATCAAATAATATATTGCGCTATCATTGCCTATCTCCAACCAACTTGACGCGCCATAGGGTGCACTACATTGAAAAGGAATCATTTTGAAACAAGCTTCTAAATGAGACAAACAGAAACTAAAGAAAGAAAGAAAGGAATTTTATCCCACCAGCAACATGATTGACCTACTTGGAAAAATGCAATCTCACGCAATTTCCTTTCTGCATTTGATTATGAGTAAGTTGCTTTGTTCACTTACACAAATGAAATTAAAGAAATTTTAGTACTGATTAAACGTTCTGGACTTCCTGTTTAAATTAAACTTTATTTACACAATTTAAATTAATTGTAAGTAGTGTGCGTGTTTAACGGACGAAATGTAGAATACTTTATTAGCTTAGTTTGTACCTATATATTTATGTAACATAGTTATATTTATTATACGTTTTTGTTATGAACGAATAAGTTCAAAGGTAAATATGTAATCAAAAGTTATTATTAATTTATTAAATACATAAATAAAAAGTTTACCTCGAGTAGTATTTGAACCTACGACCTGTACTTTGCTAGAGTATCGCGCTAACCAACTGCGCCATCAAGGTTCAAGCCCCAATCGATGTAAATTTTACCTTTATGTATGTAAACTGATGTAAATTCTGAATGTAATGAGATTACAATCAAATTACTTATATTAATGGAATGTGAGCCTGGAATATCGCAAGGATTCACACACACCAAAGCCTCTTGACTAATATTAGATTATTATAAGTTTTTGTTATGAACGAATAACTTCAAAGGTAATAATAGTAATTTTTTATAGTTATATTTGTCTCGATAATAGCAAATTTGAAAATTCGTCATCTGAAACCCTATGAGCAGTCACTGGCGGTGTGATCCTGAAATGCGTGACCTTGAAATCAAAACTAAACACTTCAGTAATTTGGGAGCGAGTTCCAATCAAAAGCATACAAATAAAACTACGGATAATATAATAACTTTTGATAAAATATTGATCTTTTTTTAATGTGCACTCTAGCAAGCCGATCTTAATCTACATATTGACAGAAACAGCAATGATTTAATATGATTGGCGTTATTTCCCTTTTCTGAGAGAGTACTGTTTAAAAATGCCTTATACCGTGAAGAAGGCGTCAGTTACCAACTGCAATAGTAAATTTTTTAACCCTTTAATTATTTTATAGTATTCATTATAATAGTGTGGGTTGAATTTAGAGGAAGCACATAGACAACCTATAATGTGTTTATCAGTCATTATACAGGAAACCATTGACAGGTAGAATGGGTGGGGCCTGGGACAATATTCTCTTATAATTTCACGCCCATTAAGTGAGTGGGTGTGAGATGGAATATGGTTGGGTGTAAGATGAGTGGGAGTGAGATGGTGATTAACCGGATGACATCATAGGCCTCCCCCCCCCTTCTATTTGATTGATCGTGCGCGCGCATACTGTCGCAGACCTCGCGTTCTGATTGGATGACCTAATGGCAGACCAATCCCCCTGACCTCTAGGGCCTAAGGGTAGGTCACGCCCCTGTTTCTGATTGGTGGCAGTCATTTTTGTTTTTGGATGTCATCTCTGTTTTGGTTCGAAATTTGAAAATAGTATTCTAATAAGAGTGCTCTAATACTGTCTCATGAGAGAGTTATAGGCATCCTAATAAGATTGTTTTGTCTTGTTTTAAAACTAATGAATGTAAATTCAAGATGCTGATCAAATAACTTTGACTATTAGTGGTAATAAAAAGATAAAGGGTTTAAATAATTTATAATAATAATAATAATAATAATAATAATAATAATAATAATAATAATAATAATAATAATAATAATAATAATAATAATAATAATAATAATAATAATAATAATCATAATAATAATAACAATAATAATAATAATAGGCGCTGACGGTAGACAGCGTTGTCAAATTGCCGTAGAGGAGTCCACCTCTAGAATCATGGATGTTGTTGAGGTACAACCAAAAAATCCCTCAAAGATAATTTAATGGAGAATGTGACGTCGGGCATTGTGGCTCCTCGGTTCCTACTCATTAAAAAGAAGGAAGGAAATTTTGAAAAAGATAACCCGTTCTTTATAGCAAAACTTATACAGTTTAGTTGGTGATGTGAATTTTTGTAAAAAAACCAAAGTAGGATTGCTGATAGATACACGGACAAAGAAACAATCGCAATTATTGCTAAAGATTCAAACGTTTGGGGAAATTCCTGTATTAGTAGAACCTCACCAAACATTAAATATAGTCAAAGGGGTAATTACATGCCGAGACCTCCTTAATTGCACGACCGAAGAGATCCTAGAAAATTTGACTACTCAAAAAGTAGTAGACGTTAGAAGGATTACGGCACGCAAAGATGGAAACGTGATTAGCACAGCTAGCCTGATACTCTCCTTTTGTTGTGATAATCTACCGCAATATGTTAAATTGGCGATATACAGATTACCCGTAAGACTTTACATACCGGCACCACTAAGGTGCTTTAAAATTCAAGTTTTGGGCATTCGGCGGCAAAATGCGACAAAACAAACGTGTGTATGTGGAAAGGAAATGCATATAGGAAAACAATGCGAAAACCCTTACATTGTGTAAACTGTGACGGGAACCACTCAGCAAGGTCACGAGATTGCCCAAAATATAAAGAAGAGGCAAAAATTCAGGAAAAAAGTAAACAAAAACATTTTACTTCGAAGCCAGAAAAGAAGTATGCGTTAATGTGCCTAGAGAATCATACGCAACAATTGCTGCCTCACCTTCCAAGTCAAGCGAAATAAATGTGAAAGAATTGGCTTCTTGCTTAATTCCGCTACTTGTATCGGAGCTAAAAGACACATTTAAAATACCACACGAGAAAGCAACGACACCTAATCCCTCGTTAAATATTGAAAAAGAAGTTGAAAAACATAGTAGTTATGATATAAGTCTAGAGCAAATGGAGACTGACACTTCCGATAAAAGGAAGAGAACGTCAGTGTCTTCAATTAATTCCTCGATTGACGAGGAAATTATTGCAGAACAAAGACTAGATTTACTTAAACAGAAAAAGAAGAAGGGTTGGCAAAAGGGTAGACCCCGCAAGCCTACCCTATAGTCTGTGATATTATATTGATATTAATTCTGTGATATAAAACTGTGATATATTTGTTTGTTAGTCTACCCATGTTTATACGTCCGTTGTTTTTTTATTTCTTCTATTTATTTATTTATTGATATATTTATTTTAAATTTATTTATTTAAACCTAACCATGGAACATATTATCCAGTGGAATTGCAATGGATGTGCAAAAGTACGGACGAATTAAAATTATTAATTGCAGAATACAATCCAATAGCGATTGCGCTTCAGGAAACCCATTTTAAAACTAGTGATGAGTTTCAACTGAATGGTTATCGAATTGTTAGGAAGGACATTCACCATTATATTAGGGCAAAAGGGGGTAGCCATACTACTTATAACAATTCGGTATTTAAGCAAATTAACTTAAATACCCAATTGCAGGTTATTGCTGTAAATATTTGTTACCCAGTTAAGGCCACTATATGCAGCATTTATCTGCCAGATCGTAAATGGGAATTAACTGAGGTACAACAAGTAATAGCACAGCTTCCCACACCATTTCTACTTTTAGGAGACTTTAACGCCCATAGTCCCTTATGGGGTTCCACAAAATATGATAATCATGGAAAAACACTAGAATCCTTTTTTGACACAGAAAAAATAGCAATTCTGAATGGTGGTAAGCCCACTTACTTTAATTCAAGGTCGAACAGTTTTTCTGCAATCGATCTAAAGCCTATGTTCTCCAGAAATACTAGCAAAATTTGAATGGGACCAAATAGCTGATCTCCATGGAGCGACCATTTCCCATTACTGATAACCACATTAGGAAATAAGTCAAAGTGGACTTTAACTGACAAATGGCGTCTGAACAAGGCTAATTGGGATCAGTTTAAAGGTAATATTAAGGAAATCGAAATGCAGCAAAACATAAATTATTTAACGAATGACTTTACCAACATGGTAATAGAAGCTGCAAAGAGATCAATCCCTAAAACAGCAATAAAGTAAATAAGCCACCAGTACCCTGGTGGAACCCTACAGTAAAAGAAGCGATCCACAACCGTAAACGGGCACTAAACAAATTCTCAAAAAACCCAGTAATGGAGAATCTAATTGAGTACAAAAAACGTAGAGCAGTTGCGCGACGTGTAGTACTAGATTCAAAGAGAAAGTCTTGGGCTCAATATACGTCAAATACAACAATAAAGACACCAATCTCCGAAGTGTGGAATAAAGTCAAAGCTGTATCAGGTAAACTTAAGCATAGAGCTCCTATAAGATTAGAGGATTAAAATAATATAATTACAGACCCTGATCAACTATCAAAATATTCGCTGAATATTTTCAGGAGACTAGTTGTAACGAACTATAATGAAGAATTCAGAAGAAATTTAGTTGTGAGAGAAGTAGCGTTAGACTTTGCCGAAGAAAGTACACATCAATATAACGAACCATTTACTATGGACGAACTAACCTACGCCCTCAGTAAAGCTAAAGAGACCTCTCCAGGATTAGACCAAGTTGCGTATGCAATGATTAAAAATTTACCCGAAGCAAGAGTGAAAGACCTGTTAGAACTATACAATCGTATATGGGTCGAAGGATTTATCCAACAAATTGGAAAACCTCAATTATTGTTCCCATACTTAAATCAGGAAAGGACCCATTAAAAAATCAAACTATCGCCCAATATCTTTAACCAGTTGCCTTGGAAAAGTAGTAGAAAGAATGGTAAACGAGAGGCTTATGAAACATCTGGAAAGACATGAACTTTTAAATACCTATCAATCGGGCTTCCGCAAAGGATACTCAACGGAGACAGCATTTCGTATGTAGTATCCGCCACAGAAGAATCCCTTAGTATGAGAAAGCACATTACCGCAATATTCTTTGACCTCGAGAAGGCTTATGATTTAGTGTGAGGTATGGAATTCTAGAGAAAATACACGCATATGGAATAAGAGGCAACATGGCAAAGTTTATTGAAGGATTCCTTACAGAAAGAGATTTCCGTGTGAAGATTGGAAACACTATGTCAAGTAATCATTGCTTAGAGATTGGTGTACCCAAGGATCACCTATTAGTGTCACCTTATTTTTAATTTCAGTCAATGAACTAGCAAGAGTACTTGATCCCACCATAGGAAGATGTATGTATGTGGACGACTTGGTAATATTCGCATCTTCTGAAGGAAACAAATCGCAGAATTCTGCACTTCAATTAGCTGTTGACGTTATTGTACATGAAGCAGAACAGGTGGGATTTAGAATATCACAAACTAAAACGGTGTGTGTACATTTTTGTAAATTGAGACATCCGCATTATCGACCGAATATATTCTTAAAAAAGCAACAAATACATTGTGTACCGCAATACAAATTTTTGGGGATATTACTTGATGAGACTCTAACATGGAGAGCACACATTGAATATATGTCTGTCAAAGCGCGCAAAGCGTTAAATGTGCTCAAATGCCTGTCACATTCAAGTGGGGATCAGACAAGAGGTCCTCTTGCGCGTATACAAAACCCTAATACTATCCGTCTTCGATTATGGTTGTACGGCTTATAGCGCAGCGGCAAAAAGTAACCTTAAGAAATTGGATACCATACAAAATTTGTGCATACGATATGCTATAGGCGCATATCCAACAAGCCCTATCAGTAGTTTACACGTCGAAACCGGAATGTTACCGCTAAAATACCGACGTATGTGGATTTTGTTAAAATATGCGAAGAAAATTAAAGACAACCCAGCACATTACATCAACCAAATAATGTTTAAACAAAATGTTACAATGAACATCAGACTTCAAAATGTACTTACAAGGTTGAGTTTAACAATTAATAAAGAGTTGCACGAAATAAAAAACGGTGTGTGGAATAGCTGGCAACAGGGTGGAAAAAGAAAAAGATTTTCGAAACAACATTCACCTACAGTGCATAATAAGAAACCATACCCACTAATGCCCAGAAAACATAGTATTGTTTTTACTAGAATAAGGATAGGACACACAAATGCAACACATTCGCATATTTTGTCGAAAACACAACAGCCCACATGTATGAAATGCGATAAACAATTAACAGTAACACATATATTTGAGGAATGTGGTGAATTAATAGAAGATAGAGCAAAATGGAACATGAATAATGGGATAAAGAATGATTTTAAAATAAATAATGACAAAATACAAAGCTTGATGCAGTTTTTAAAATCTATCAATTTATATGATAAAATTTAAATAGGAAAAAAAAAAATTCCGACACGTAAATACTTAGCAACTTTAAGTACACAGAAGAATGGCCAATAACCTTGAAGTTGAAGCCATTACAAAAAAAAAAATAATAATAATAATAATAAAATAATAATAATAATAATAATAATAATAATAATCATAATAATAATAATATCATCTAAACCGTCTATCACAGCCCTCAAAAACCCATACACAAAAAACGACCTCGTAAAGTATGTACTGCAAAGTATAACAAAGTGGAGTGATGACGACAGATGTATAAAACTTGTACATACGCCTAAGCAACTAAACACTATAGTAAGCAAATCATCACAAATTGAAGAGGAAAGTGAGATCGAAACATGCACTAAGTGCACACTGGACGATATATTAGTGAGGATCCAAATAAATATTAAAACAAAATGGCAAAATCAGTGGGAGAGAAGTAATAGTCAAATGAGGGAAATAACAACTGACGTAGGACTAATACATAAAAATATTAAATTAGAACACAGGAAACAAGAGGTGGTATGGGCGGCAAGACTGACACATTCACATATATTATTGGGTAAAGAAAGTTCAAAGTACACTCAATGCGGACAAATATCAATACGCCACGTTGTCGAAGGCTGTGAGACATTGCAACCATATAGAAATAAACACAATATAAAAAAAGAATTAAAAGCAATAGTCCAAGAAAAAAGTGAATACCTCAACTTTCTGAATTATTTTGAAGACGTTAGTATAATCAACGAGATATAATTAAACTGGTCACAATGTAGCCACCCACTAAGGACATTCAATGATCCAAGATATCAAAAATGTGTTAAAATGGGTAATTACGCCATTAGAAAAAAAAAGAAATAATAATAATAATGAATGAATGAATGAAGTTTTATTTGGCCCAAAAATTGTACGTATACAGGTCCAGCCAAGTCAACAGACTTAGCGGTTGGTTCCGCTTAATACATGTAAAGGTAATACATTAAATTATATTTAAGCACAAACAAAAATTAATTAAACAGTCTAACACCGTTTTGCAAAATTAAAACTAAGCAATAAGTCAAGCATTAAAAATACTTAAGAAAAATAAAATAATTCTTAAAAATAAATTAAAATGAATTTTTTGTGTATAAAAAGAAATAGGAAACAATTTTAAAAAGAAAATAAAAAAAAGAAACCATTACAACAATTAAAGTGGTCCTAGTATTATAAATAACTAATGTTGTCAGAGTGATGAGAAAAACAAAAGAACTCTATGAAACTAAAGTACTACATAAATTATTAAAGTTAGAAGTAAATATCATGGTCAACGTCTTAATATTTCAGTAGAGACCGAAATGGTATAAATACACTATTTGAAATGTACAAATGTAAATGCTAAATGCCTTTAGAGAAAAATAAAATAAATGAAAAATAAATAAACTAGTTTAGCTAGTTGTTAATATAATATAATATAATTATTGGTCATCACTATAGTTCCACATTTTGTAACCAACCTCTTATTTCTTGTTTAAAAGTTTTAGCTCTATTTGGATATTTAATATCCGCAGGAAGGTATCGCACATCTTAATGTCCTTTCACCATATTTGTTATAATAACGAGGTATGTAGTATAGATCTTTACGAGTTTGGTATGTATGGGCCAATGAAATTTTAATTTCATTGCGTGCGTAGTACGTAAGTATATTAAGGTATTTGTAGTATCCTCTCTGTATAGGTAGCATGGTTTTCTTTATAATTTTATAATTTTATGGTTTAAGAGTGCTTCACGTATGTATCGCCTATTACTCGTAGATAACCGTCCAATTTCTTTGAATTTATAGGATACATGCTGATGCCTTCTAAGACCAAATATTAACCTGAAGCAGGAGTTTTTGTTTTTTTTTTAATTCTTTTTATATCGATCTATCTATACAAGGACCATATATTATAAGTAATACTGTTATAACAGGTAGGGTTGTCGTCATTGTGATCACCAGCTATAGCCTGCTTGCAGATTTTACAGAGCTGGATTTCAGGTCCACTATATAGGACTCCGAAACTTTCTCTCGCGTCTTCGCCACAAAATTCTGTTGCCAATTTGTTTTTAATTTTGAGTCATAATTAAATTTGGTGGGCTATCTTGTTTTCTAGGCCATCTTAGAGGCCATTCTTCTTTTTGACGGGAAATTTGAAACCTGTATTCTAGTAAGGCACCCTCATACTATCTCATTAGACATGTGTGGGACTCCGGAACTTGTTCTAGGGTCTTCGCCCATTGTCCAGTCTTCTCCCCCTTGGCGGGAAATTAGAATTGTATAAGGAGCCCACATACTATCTCATAAGAGAGGTACATGACTCAGGAACATGTTCTCGGGACTTTCGCCTCCTTGTCAAAAGAGAAGTTAATCAAAGCAATAAATCGATCATTCAAACCAACCAAAGCATATCAAACCAAATCAATCTCGATCAAATCAAACAAATCAATTAATAAAATCAGTAAAGCAAATTAAACTCAAGCAAATCAATCTCAATTAATACAATCTCTATCCAATCAATGAAGAAGCTGCGTTAACAATTCTTCATAACCTTCCGGTAACTATTATCCCACTGTGTATACCTAGCTCCTGTTAGTGACCGCTTACTTTGTAGATAAGGCTAAACGACACTCAGAGTTGGTACTCTCCCTAAACGTGAGGGACCAATCGTGGGAAAACAGTCGATCATACGAAAATCAATCAATCAAATCATAACTTATGATCTGCGAAAACCAGCTTACAATTCAAAAATGGCTTAACGTACAGTTTGCCAACTTTCAAAACAAAAATACCGACTTGATGTAGCTTACTACGTGCAAAAACCAACCTTCACAAACATAAGCACAAACACACTCACACATATACGCACGCACTCGCGCATACACACAGACACACATAGACTCATTTCAACATGCATATCAACCTGCTTAATACTGTTACTGGACAGACAAAAGATTGATACAACGCAATGTGTTTCTAATACGATGAGATTACACACACGGACACAATCCAGTTTTACTGCCCCTGAAATTAACGTGGCAATATTGGTGGGTATTGCATACAATGATAAAAGTACGTTTTGCAGTTAAATTAGTAAAAATGGCTATGCAATAACAAATATGACCAAACTTAAAATCAGGCATCTATATTATTTTAAAAGGACTGTCTTATTGCAAATATCTTTGCCAAAGGTGCCCTAGATTTGTAAACTAGAACGCACTATTTCGTTTTTGAAAGTGGACAAATGCCTGAGGAAAAATAAACAACCGGACTTTCATTCCCAATTTTGTTAGTATACCTGTCATTTGAAACTAACATCGAATCCATCTCGTAAGATAACTATAGGAAGCCGAGTTTTATTTTACCCAATGTTCATCATCATCATTACACAACCATAGTAATAATAACGTCACCCAAACTAACGTGTAACACTATTGTCGAGTTTTGCACACAGTGATAAGAATACGTTTTACAGTTAAATTAGTAAAAATACCTATATAATAACAAATATAATCAAACTTGAAATAAGGCCTCGAGAATATTTTACAAACAGACTGTCTTATCGGAAATACATCCGTTAAAAAGGGCCCTTGAATTTATAGACAAGCTTGAATGCACTATTTCGTTTTCGAATATTAGTAAATGCCTGAGTACAATTATACAACCTGGCTTTGATTTCCAATTTTGGTAATATACCTGTGATTTGGAACTAACATCGACTCCTCGTAAGACAACTATAACACGCTGTGTCTAATTTTACCAAATATTAGTCACAATTATTCTTGCACAACCTTAATAATAATTACATAACTCTGTAGATATAAGAATTAAGGAACTGCAAGTGCGTGTAGATCGCGTGAAGGTTTACAACAGGTTAAGACCGAGATGAGATGAAGACGATGTTGTCGATAATGGTATTAAAAGAACGTCTTGACAGGGTCCGCAGCTGATTTTTGTCACTTACAGTCATGTAACATACACTTTCTGCGTTTTGTTTATAAATGATTAATATGAAATACTTAACAGTTTCCATCAATCATTAATATAAAGTAATTATTTTCAGAATTTCTCAGTTATGTAACCACAATGTCAAGCTTTCACTATTCAAGTACATTTAATGTGCTTTGGAAAAATCCTAATTAACTGATTACGTGAAAGCCAAACAGAATTGCCTTTACAGATTGCAAAACACCAACCCATACCTCAAAAATTTCAAATTGATTTAAATTGCAGCTTGCAAAACCAACCCTTAATCCACTCACAAACGTGCGTGCGTGCATGCGTGCGAGCGTGCGTACGTTTGTGGGTGCGTGCGTACGTGCGAGCGTGCGTACGTGGGTGTGTGCGTGCGTACGTGTATGGGTATGTGTATGTTTGTGGGTGCATGTGTGTTCGTGTTTGTGTTTGAGATTGTGTCTGTGTTTGTGTTTGTGTTTGTGTTTGTGTTTGTGTTTGTGTTTGTGTTTGTGTTTGTGTATGTGTTTGTGTTTTGTTTGTGTTTGTGTTGTGTGTGCTTGTGTTTGTGTTTGTTTGTGTTTGTGTTTGTGTTTGTGTTTGTGTTTGTGTTTGTGTTTGTTGTGTTTGTTTGCGTTGTTGTGTTTGTGTTTGTGTTTGTGTTTGTGTTTGTGTTGTGTTGTGTGTGTGTGTGCCTGTGCCTGTGTGTGTGTGTGTGTGTGTTGCCTGTGTGTGTGTGTGTGCCTGTGTGTGTGTTTGTGTGTATGTGTTGTGTTGTGTTGTGTTGTGTTGT